>LR737463.1:0-54848 GCA_902655005.2 Marronus borbonicus | reverse complement strand
ATTATTATTATTATTATTATTATTATTATTATTATTATTATTATTATAAGGGAAGCATTAATTTGTAGATCTCCTTAGACATCTCCACAACTTTAACAGGTTTCCTAAATACCATGCGTACCATGCAAGCAAGTGCATGAAATTGACAATATTTTTTAGCGTAATTGAACGTAAAAGTCATTGGTGAGTCACGGTCTTATGTTATATCAATTGTGAAACACCACTTCGCAATTTCCGAGACACCTCTTCTAACTGTCCTTTCCATTAACAGCCGCGGCGTGTTTGACATGCAAAACGCAAAATGTACGCATTGTTTTCGAAATACCGTATATTTATTACTCCTTATTCGACAAGCCCCCGCATTATCGTAAAACGAACGGCATCCCAGCCACGATGGAATTATGAATATATTTTTTCTAGTAGCTTTCACAATCTTCGCGGCGGGTGGTATTTCGTTGAAATACCACGAGAATTAGCGATGGCAATTTTTAAAGTTTCTTTTAGGATTAATAAGAACATCATGTGACGGTTAAAGTTACATCTGTTCAGAAAATAGAAATTAAACACCTTCAGCAATTTCAAATTAGTATACCTAGTTAATTTGGTTTTAATGCATTCTAATTGATTTCCTGTGAAAATATAGGACGTGAATCACTGGGAAGAATACTGCTATTACTTTTGAAACTTCGTTAATTTGTAGACATTAGTAACCATTAAAATTGTTGGCAGTTATCTCATCCTTTACCTTCTGATTGTATGCCCAGTGGCGGTGGGTGATGAGATAACGGATGGCCGCGCACTTCCTCGTGCATTTTTCTGGCATATTATGTACACTGCCGTTCAGAGAAGTTAGGTCGGTTGGTAAAAAGCATGAAAAGGATACAGAAACAAACGAAACTAAAAACAAAATGCAATTTTATTGTATGTACAGGTAAACAAGACAAAAATAAATAAATAAAAAGTTATTCTGGCCTAATACAACATACTAAACATTATATTTTTTTTTTTCATCGAAAAAACCTCCTATGCTGTTAATCACCGCTCGAACTATTCTAGGCATTCTTTCGATAAGTTTTGTTAAAACGGATTGTGGAATATTAATCCATTCGTGTTGCAGAATATTCCGTAAATGTTCTTGTGAAGTTGGGCATATTTTTCGGATCCTCCTGTCCAGTTCATCCCACAACAACTCTATCGGGTTCAAATCTGGGCTTTGTGGGGGCCATGTCATTACTTGCAGGGTGTGCTGTTCTTCTTGCTCCTTTAGATAGTTCTTGCACACTAACGCAGTGTGTTTTGGGTCGTTGTCATGCATGAATGTAAAGTTACGGCCTATTATACGCAACCCTGATGGCACTGCATGATTCTGGAGTATTGCAAAATAATTTTCCTTCCTCATTACACCCTGCACTCTGCATAAATCTCCCGTCCCAGTAAAGGAGAAACATCCCCACACTGACACAGAACTACGCCCTTGCTTCACTGTAGGCACAATACAGTTCGGGATCACTTTTCGGTTTTAGATCTTCGGACATAAACTCGTCGATTTTGCCCAAAAACCTCAAACTTTGACTCGTCACTCCAAAGCACGTGTTTCCAATCATCTAACGACCAATCTAGATGAGAACGGGCCCACTGTAGCCGTTTTGCTCTATTGCCGCGACGTAATAAGGGTTTTCGAATGGCAATGCGTCCATGAAGGTCCGCTTGTTGAAGTCGACGTTTTACCGTACGCGCCGAAACTTGTTCTTCACGGCCGCGATTGACTTCGGCTACTATTTGTGGCGCTGTTAATCTTCTATTGCGTTTGCTTAATAATACAATTCTCAAATCTTCAGCTTTTGTTGTTTTCCTAGATGCTCCAGGACGAACACGATTTTCTATAGTTCCAGTTGTCCGATATCGCTTTATGATGTCATTTACTGTTGAACTTCTCATATTTATTTTTTCAGCAATTTGTCGCCCCGAATATCCTTCGTTTTTCTACACTGGTAGGCTTGCCACGTGCCATTTTGAAGTAAATTTTCTTAAAACTTTCGCGCAAAAACGACAGATGCACACCAACACACGTTCAACAGTAAAACGAAGCAAATTTATATCTTTACGCCCGTGATAAATAAACAAGAATGATGCTGCGGTATATTTCCTAAATGCATTCATTTAGGTTCGTTAATAATCCCCACACGACCCGTTTCAAAAGATCGGTACTTCCGCGAAATTCTTGGAATGATAATAAAAGGGACTTTATTGTGGTTGTCGCAATATTTCTACTTTACATAATAATTTATGGCTTTAATCCCTTAGAAAAGAGTGCATGCTTAATATTTTTCTAATTTTATGTATTAATAATTGTATACAGTGTGATATAATAGATTTTTATTGTATGACCGAACTTCACTGAGCGGCAGTGTACATTGTATTATGCAATGGAAATACACGAGGCGGTCGAATTGTCGTGTGCGGCGCTCTATTACATCACCCACCATCGCCATCGGGGTATACTTAAGCGATTTATCAAAGATGGTGTGAGAACAATACATTTTTCTTAACGGCTGAATCGCCCAATTTGGAGACACGCTCCCTCTAAAAAATTACCCGATTTTAAATTTTTTTCTAAATACGCGGAAATTGTGTCTAACAAGGCGAGACCGGCAATTCGAAAATCTAGACTTCCATGAAACTGAAAGAGTACCTTGGAGATGCAGCCCCCTCCAAAAATTCGCATGATTTGAAAATGTTTGTAAATAATTTGTTTTTTAGAACATAATTTGAAATGTATTACATAGTCGCACTAATGATGTAAATAATTTTTGAAAAGATATATAACGGGAGATCAGGTGCCTCGTACTCCACAGTTTTATTATTCATTCTTTTTTAATCAAAAATAATGTCGCTTTTACATAGAAAACAGTGCTGTATTTCAAATTGAGACAGTCAAACATTAAAAATATTTAAAAAATATTAATAAACCTTTGTTAGTCATTCCTGCGGTAAGGGTGAGAAAACCATTGAAGGTGTTATACAATCTTTGCGCTCTTCAACACATAATTACACGATTTTGCCGATAGATGTTTACTATCGCCATTATATAGCGAGGAAACGCCAACATTTTGAACACCAAAATGCCACAATTCCTGAATTTTATGTGTACTACCAGGTTATTTCATAGCAATGACAGTAATTCCAAATAATGCTAAATAACACCAAACAGTGCCATATAATGCTTAGCGATCCTATACCAATAGTTCGTTTTTAAGTATTCGATTCAACGCAGCAGATCTAGGGCTGGGATGTGATAATTTATAATTTTATTTATTTGTTTCGAATTTCTGAGTAACTTAATTAATTTTTAGCACCACTGATGATGATGAAATGAATTTTGTTAAATCGAGTTTTAACTATTCCACGCTAAATGGCTGATTGAAATTGCATGACGGTCTATTTATTTCAATCATCTTTGCGGTTGCAAATTTATTCGCAACAGAATTTCTTGGTGGTTCCAGCAATAAAGGACACATCCGCCAATTTCTTAGTATAATATATGCCTTAAACCAAAATTTTAAAATTAAAAATTTAATTTAATAAGAAATTTAATGATGGCCCACAAATATTGGATTTAATGTCTGGCTACCGTTTAATTCTGCGTTTGCTCTGTATCCTTTTTTCCCAAATAATAATGTTTTCTCTTGATCGGTGCTAAAATACAGCATATTTATGACAACTATAGTTAGCATTGGTTCAAGGAAGGAGCTCTTAAATTCTAAAATTTTATTATATATACCGAAGACTAAATATTATTGTTTTTCGCTAAATATGGCCTTTTGATTGGTAAATTCTGCGATTCTAAATAGAAAATTGTCCGGTGAATCGACTGTGGTCAATGTGAGTTCTCTATCTTTGGCAGTTTGCATGCTATGGTGTTTTGAAGATACTTCAATGTTCTGGCGAATTACGTTAATTTAATCATTGGAAGTGTTTCCAAAAAATCAGCATTTGAAAACGGAAAATGCTCCAATTACTATTTCCAGTAATACAACAAATTCCACTACATGAATTATTATTAAATCCGCTAGAACGATAACGTACTGATATTATAAAGGACAACTTTGGTATCTATTTTCTAAATGTACAGCGTCACCAGAAGGTTCGTGTTTTGTAATTTCTTTTGCTAATTCTATTATCCAGAAGAATCTTTCGAATTGCACATCCTTAAACCAAAAATGATTGTGCTTTACGAAATCTGAAATTTAGCTAATTTTCCGCCAAGGAGAAAGTCATTACAAGAATTATTTCGTTTATTAAATATATAAACGATGTAAAATCTGTTATTAAGGTTATGTTCGTTTCCTTTAGAACTATATCATTACAAAAAGGTGAACAACTTTCCCTGATGATATTTCTCCTTAATGCATCACCTTAGAACGAACGTAAATCACTACTAGCGAATGCCATTAATAATTAGATAAATGTTCTTTACCAACGGTTAGACGTATACGTACATACGTAGATTCTTAACTAACTTCCTGCGACCAATATATGGAAATAGTTACGTACATAGCGGAAGTAGAGTTTTAAAAAACAACCTTAAATGGGACAGAAATGTCTTCAATAACACAAACATAAATTAAATTGTTTTGTTATCGGATTTATTGGTTTATAGTATAGATACATACACTACTCAACAAAAACATAGACGCGGTATCGTTTCTATTTAAGAAACAAAGTTTATCGACATTATATAAAATGTAAATGAGGGTTATTAATACTTGTTGTGTAAATAGTCCATTTATAGATATTTCTGGGTATTTATTGCTTTATGAGGGGTGATTGGGATTTTCCCAAATCGAAATAGGAATTTGAAATGCGACAAAAATTTAGACCCTGCGCATTTATTACATTAATATAAGCGAAAATGTTTTAATTTGATACTTCTCTTTATATGCAGCGGTTGTGTTGGTACGGTGTACACATTTCACCACGAGAAATTATATTTTATAAAGTGTTTGCAATATGGGTAGAAAAAAGCAATTATCCTTGATAGAAAGGGGTGAAGTTCTAGCCTGGCACTAGGATGGCGTTAGTAAGAAGGAAATTGCTCGTCGGTTACGAAGAAGCGATCATTCCGTTAGAAATTTCCTAAAAGATCCGGAAAATTACGGCAAACCAAAAGGCCAGGGGCGACCGAAAGCTGTAAGTGAGCGGGATAAACGCATGACATTGCGGTGTGCATCCAATTCTTCTGCGTCGACGAGAGTTATTGCAGAACAGGCGGGGGTACAAACGCACGTGCGTAATGTTCAAGGGATTTTAAAGGCGTCACCGGTAGTATCACGGAAGAAAATGAGGAGAAAACCGCCACTTTCGGCGAAACACAAAGAAGCGAGGTTGATATTTGCTGAAGAACACATATCCTGGAAGAAACAATGGGAAAAAGTTATATTTTCCGATGAGAAACGTTTTAATTTGGACGGACCGGATGGGTACTCGCATTATTATCATGATCTGAGAAAGGAACCAAAAGTGAAAATGACCAGAAAATTAGGGGGTGGATCTGTGATGATATGGGCAGCGACTGGATTTCGCGATAAAAGTGGGATAGTGTTTTGTACAAACAAAATGACATCTGTGACGTATAAAGACTTATTGCGTGACAATCTTCTACGTTTTGGAAACCAATGGGCCGGGCGCAATTTTGTTTTCCAGCAAGATAACGCGCCGATTCATAAAGCAAAAACCATTACTGAATGCTTTAAAGAGAAAAAGATTAAAACTTTACAGTGGCCGGCACAGTCACCGGACTTAAACATTATTGAAAACATGCGGGGTGAATTGGCACGTCGCGTTTACGGCGGAGGCCGTCAATATTTCACGGTACAGGAACTGAAAACTTCAATAGTGACTGAATGGCAGAATATCCCTCAAAATTATGTGTTAAATTCATATAAATCTATTAATAGCAGACTATTGGAAATGATTAAGAACGATGGAGGATCTACGCATTACTGATCGCTCATTTGTTGATTTTTGTTTTACATTTGCAATAGAGCGTCTAAATTTTTGTCGCGGAAATTGTTTAAACATTGGAGTAATAATTTATTATTTAGTTCATATACTACTGGAGGAGATATTTTTAAGTTTATTTTACTTTTACGAATAAAAACTTAATTAGATATCTTACTAGTTTCGCAAAGAAATGTTGTAACCCTTAAAACCCGTAAAACATCTTACCGCGTTTAATTTTTTGTCGGGGAGTGTATATACAGGCGTGAATTACAATTTTAAACTTGGCACAATTACTAATATCAAATTTTGTTCTAACAATTAAACGTCTTCAATGACTACGGAACTATGCCACCCTGCGTTCACAATGAAAGGAGCAAATTTAATATAATCCCAACGATTCTTAGTTACGGTAACGATTTACCTCAAGGCCGATCCCTTAAGACGCTTGACAATGTTAAGTTAGATCAGGATAAGTTTCGGAAGTTGGTGCATGGATTGTAGAAAGTTCGCTACGTTCTCTCTTTATAGTCTTGTTATTGCAATTGCGGATACTGGACGCAAAATCCACATTGGATGCAAGCAATCCAAACTGACGATCTCCAGAAAATTAGTGTATGGACAGTAATTGACGCCGATCGAATTCTTTCCAATTGACACTAAATGGAAACCGCTGCTACGAGTTTTTTCGATTTGAACTTATTCCTGCTTAAGTTACATTGTTTGCGAATCGTCGTGATGCTGATATACCGAATGATGAAATTTGGTTGCAACTATGCAATCGTTGAGTGTAGGCTTTCATGACCGTAATCCATAGTAGAAATGTCTTTCAGGTGATGTCGCGTAGTTAATATTTTACTTGACGTTTCGCTGACCATGCTGTCAGCTTCTTCAGAAGATTTCTAAAGACATCACCCGAAAGACATTTCTACTATGCAATCGTTGTTCATCAGTCTATAGATATTACGTAGACAAATACATTATACACCACACAGGTTGGAGGGAGAAAACATACTTGGTGATCGCTTGATAAAATTCCTTTTTAAACTCTTATGCCAGAGGTCCTCTAAGTGGGCGCCGTGAGACCCTCCTGCAAACGCAAGCAGACATAACGCTCTGGAATATGCTATTCGAAACCGTTTCGAAGCTAATAGAACCTTCTAGAACATTTAGACTAGATTGTTCCCGTAGTTTGTGGAATTTCCTGAAAAGATATGGAACATTCTCGATTTACACAGAATATTTCAGAAAAGTATGGAACTCTCATGAAATTTATAGAACTTATAGTAATATTTTCTTACTCCAAGAAAGTAAATCCTTTCGGAAAATGCAGGCTTCGGTCAAGAAAATAAATTTGCAACAACGTACAAATTGTTGATCCAAGAAAATTATTCTCTGAGTTTTTTCTCGCGGTATGTGTGTTTATTTTTGAAGAATTTTTCATAAGTTACTGAAAAGTTGGACAAAATGTAAGAGAAAATGTAGATGCAAACTTAATTTTAAGTTATTTTATATCTTTGGAATAAATTAATTCGAATCCAACCCAAAAGGATCAGCTAGAAATAAATAAAATTGTAGTTCATTTAGTGTCTTCTCTGTGAGCTCGTTACCAATGGCATAAGGAGCAGTTGTGTCAAATTTTTCTAAATGAACAAAGTAATTGCCGTTTTGCGTTTGAAAAAACCTATCAATGTTTATCTTAATTTAACAGATCATCACTTGCTTGCTTGAGTTTAGCAGGAAGTATAAATATAGAAGAACATTGTAAAATATTCCGTCGACGAAAAACCTCTTCTTCCGCCATGGATTCGTTATGTTGGATCAACACTTTTTTTTTTATTTATGTAAATAACTGACTTATCTATAAGCCTGTATTTTTTCTTGGATTAAAAAGAAAGCCGAAAAAATATTAGAGCAGATCCCAGTCGATTTCTTCAAATAGTCGCTTGCTACCTTTGTTACCCCGACAAATGGCTTATTTTTCTTTGGTTACAACAATGGCCCATTAAAGAATTAATTAGCATTTAAAAATAATATTTTCTTATTTTTTAAAACTCGCTGAGCTATCAAGTAAAACCTAAGTACTTTAAAAATATAAAAAAAAAATCACTTTATATTTCTGATGTACTGGCCATTTTAAAATAGAAAGAATATTTCTTCTAAATATACATTCAACTATTTCTTTAACGTTGTATCATTGTATTTAGAAAGAACCTCGTCAATAAAATAACAAAAGAAATACATTAAAATAAATCAAGTAGATGGTTCTCTGGCATTGGCGAAATATTGGAATAAAATGTTGAAATGGTATTCTACATAACAGGTTACAATAATGTGGAATTTGTTTATGAATTCTTCGAAGATATGAACGAAGATATGAATGATAGAACTAAAATGGAAATCCCGAAATTTTCGATCTTCGCAGGGTGCTCAAAATAATTCAGCAGCTTTGCCAAATTTAAACTTAAACACTCCCTCCTCCCTCAAATTTGAGTAAAATCAAAGCAAGTTCTACCAACCTTCAAAATAATGACTGACGCATACCACACATATTTACATGCGGTAACGTTTATGACTCAAACAAATTATTAATTGTTTAGATGCAAACATGCACCAGAACACTTGCAAGACAATGCATTATTCATAAATTCACGATGAGGATAAGCGAAACAATTAATGATTATATTCTACTATCCTGCGTAAACTTGTTATATTTTATTCGAGATAAAAGCGGGATTGAAGAACCGGCTTGCTCATTAGATCAAAGGTTGCTTACTAGATAATTGGGTATTGTTTAATTTGCATGTGCTCTTTGCAGATTCTAATTTTACGCTCCAGTTGAACTCATTTACATTGGCCAGCCATTTGCTTTTGCGCGTGTAACTGTTAATCGTTAACGCGATGCATTCTTAATGTGACTCAACGACAGCGTTGCTAATAATCTTCCAGTATAAACTCGGATTCTTTTTTAAGAATAGCACATCTTTTAAATGGCTTTGATTTTTTTTTCTATTGGTTAAAACGGCTCACGTGCCAAAAATGTATAATATTTTCTCTTTATTTTGGAAGAAAAACCTTTCATAAAATAGTGGACCTTTTCATTTTTCGATACATTCTAACACTTACCGTCGACTAGAGCAATAGGATGAATTGCGAGAGAGAGGGGAGAAAAATAAAAGGCAAAATAGTGTTGCATTAAGAGATGCAAATAGAAAAGAATAAGGAATAAGAAATAAGAAGAAAAAGTGAGTTCTTTCATGAAAGACGAGCTGGAAATAGAAATGCAAGTTAAAAAAGGATTTTTAACAGTAAAAATTCCCAAAAGGAGAAAAGTTATGGAAATTGCGTAGTTTTTTAATTTTTACTTGTAGCGAATCTCAGCCTTTTAACTCATTTAGTTTGGCAGCTATGGCGGTTTAAATTATCAAACGATGCGTATTTGAAGGTACAACGAAACTTGCTTTGATTGCTCTAATCGTTCGGATGTGATGAACGTTCAAATTTGAGAAGAACCCAAAAAAAATTCTTTAAACCTAAAGGTGCTCGAGTGTCGAATCTGTTAGAGGTTTCCGTTTGGAAGCTATGTACAAAAAAAAGCAAATTTTCAATTTACGTGCTGGATTGAAAAGCAGCATCTTCCTGCCGTCTAACGCTCAATTCAATCTTTAACACAATCTACGGACATCGGAAACAGCAATCCGTCCGTATCTAAGTTGCACGCTTCAAGTTCTTTGCATCAAGGATCACGTTCACTGTCTATAATTATACCATCGAAATGATAATTACGCGGTAGAGCGACTAGCAGAGCAAGGAACACGAAATATATCATCGTAATTAATCCAAAATTTTGATATATAATGTTGTTATATAAGGATAATCATATAAATATCAGCTCGTAAATATGTAAGTAATAACAAAATAACTTCAATAAGAAAAAATATGTTACATTTGATATACAATTGCTTGGTTGGTCAACAAAATGAACTGATCAAAATATGAAAGTTATAACAAAATGTAATTAAAATAACCCTAAATTAAGAGCCTCTAAAATTCCTAATTTCCTGAGTATTTCCGACGTAACTAAATATCCTAAAAATTTCGTCCTGGAAAGGAATCGAACCTGACGCCTTTAGGAGGAAGCAGATTCGAAATTATTTATTGATTTTACTAAGAAAAAGATGCTCTTAAGCAATAGAAGGTACAGACCACGTACTGTATACGAGTCCATTTTGGTGAATTCAGTGGCGGTCTGTTAAACTCTGAAGGGATGTGTGCATCTTGTGGATGAAGTTACTAGAATAGGCGTTGAGTTTTCAAGGGGCAAAAAAAATTGATGATAAATTGATCAGTAGCAGCTAACCGAAGACCCAATCATTCGGTCTTCGGTTGAAAATGAGGATCGACGTATCCTGGAAACAGCTGCCCCGGATTAATTAATTAAAATATCCTGATATACGCCCTCTGGTGACAAACACCGGAAGGAAAGCGTTCACATAGGGCAGTGCGAAATTAGTGTAATGCAAAACTATACACACGACGTGCAAATATAATAAGACGCTGGATCAATACGTTCTACACTTATTTTTGAATTTGTACTAATTTCGTACTATGTGAACGCAACCTGTTAAGGTTGAGCGTGGCCGATATTGACCCGCCTTTAGATTATTTCTTCTTGAGAACCCGCCTTAAAACCCTCGACCACGATTTATTAAAAACGAATCGTAACAGTCACTGTAAGTCTAACAACTCTGAATAAAAACAAACTAACAAATGAAATGGTTTTAATGAACACATAAACTAAATATATGAGTATTGTATGCAAATCAATTAACTAAATACGCCAAAATCTAATACTGAGACTCGTCGGCTGCCAACGTGCTGTACTGCTGTTTCGTAAAGTATCGCCTCAAGATAGATCTATCCTTCGCCGTTAAAGATCAACAATACGTGTAACCGAAGGTTATTTCGTTATGAATTTCTGCGTAACTTTCAAACGAGCGTCTGATAGCACTAGTTACAATACGCGGAAAAGGCGATTAGGACGTAATAGCATTATTTATGCCAGACAATTCATACGGGCATACAGAAACAAATACAAGTAAATGCAAGTATTACAAAATTTGCAAAAGAAAACGTATGTTCTGTGTTAAAATATAATTCAATGGCGATTTACTTTCATTATGCAGTCGTTAGTCGTCCTACTAAAAAAAAAAGATTATATAAATGTGTAACGTTTGTTGTTTAACAGTTATTTGTTGTCATTGATTATTGCACTTAGAAATACGCTTATGAGAAGATACGAGGGTCGTTCAATAGTTTGTACACTTTTCCAAGCTTTTTTAATCCGTCCAAAAAATAGGATTTCGGAAGGTCCTCGAAATAAGCATCTGTTTAGGCGGTGACTTCCTCGTTCGACGTGAGCTGTTGTCCGCCGAGCCATTTTTTCAACTTGAATACGGTGGATGTTGTATTAATTCGAATTTTCATTCCATAATCCATCGAAACTGCGCAGGTGTGCACCCGCCCATCGTCTTGTTGCAAGAGGATCTTCTTCTTTTTCAAATGAGGATTTTTTCGCTCAACCGGGCTAATAACGACGCAATAGTTTCCAGTTATTGTTTGCTCTTTTTCCAAGTAATCGGTGTAGATGATTCCGCGTGCATCCAAAAAAACTAAGGTCATCGCCATGCCGGGCGATTTTACCGTCTTCACTATCTTCAGAGCCCGTTCGCCCTTAAAAACCCACTATTTTGACTATTCCTTTTGTCTCCGGAGTGTATACATGTATGTTTTGTCCATAATTATGTATTGACGGAGAAACTCGTCAGGATTACGACGAAAAAGCGTCAGAGAAGCCTCAAAGTTGACCACACCGGCACCCATCTTGCCGAGATTTTTTTCACACCCAATTTTTCGTGCAAAATTGAAAATACTGTACCTTGCGATATGCCTGAGGCCTCATTATTTCACGCACTTCAATTCATCGATCATTCAAAACCATATCGCGGATTTTGTCAATCATTTCAGGGTTAGTAACTTCCAATAGACGTCCACCTTTTGTGGATGTACGGCCACGTCAAAACTCATTTACTCAATTGTAAACAATTTCTAACGCAGGAGCAGATGTGCCATGAACTTCATCCAACTCAGCTTTGATCTCTTTCGGGGTTAAGCTTTTTGAATATAAGTGTTTAATCACCGCTCGAAACACTCTTTTTTCCATCTTTCTACTAAACAAAAATCCTTTGCTTAAATCCACAATAAAAATGAAACCGTATGATGGATATAACTGAGACTTTCCATACGCCATCTCTTGGATTTTCTAAGGACTTTTCGAACCACCCTCGTACTTTACTGGAATGCGACTGGTAAAACAGTAATTATATATCGTTCTGTTACATATTGTTGATCATAATATATATCCATTCATGTAATAATGTTTTTCCATAAATACACTTTAGATTGTTATTATTAGATTTTTTGCTGTTTTGCTTCGTCATATCCTTATTTTTATTAATGCAGTATTATAAACTACATGCTGTTCCTCATGCCTACTCTTATACAGGACAGGAGAGCACATTCGCAAATGAGAAGCTCTAAATATTTTTATAATATTCTTATTTAGGGCTATGTAGGTTCATTAGGTGCAACAATTGTAAAAAATTGTCCTGATATCCTCTGGGTTAAAGTTAAGCACCAAAAGTTGTGAAAATTTAAATGGCATAAACCCGCATATAATTGCATAGTTTGATAATACTGGCTAAATAAAAGCATGTTACCGTTACATTTATTCCTATACCTAACTCAAGCCATTTTTGAGAATGTTGTATCATAATATTTTAAATATAAACGAAAAATTGTACATTTTAAAATAAACTATTTCAGTCTACACAGCTCTATTTCTAATACATAAAAGAATTTAACAGGAAAATTAAACTATTCCTGAAGATGACCACAAGACCACAAGACGCTTACGTATTTAAATTGGATATTTTAAATTGTTAAAATTAGAGTTCCTTTCTCACGTCATTCGGTCATACTGTTGAAAATGAAGATCGACGTATCCTCGAAACAGCTATTTCGGATTAATTAATTAACTTGTGTGGTTCGGAGGTTGCCGATACTTATGTGTTATTTGCCATACTACCCCACCGTCCCTGCCATTGGTATTGATACCCTATAATGAATTTAAGCTTGCCCCTATTGCTACTATCACATTTACCTTCAGATGGCGTAGCGATCACAGGGTTCAAGTATTAAATTTGCTAGTTATAATCTTTTTTCTCCAAATTAAAGTTTAATATACACACACGCACCAGCAAATCGAAATTTTGCTCTTGGGAGAATGAAAGGAATGGTGGCTGAGGAACGCTACTGAACTAACGCTGCCATGTAGTACCCCCGAAACAGATAAAAAGAGCTTTAAACGATTTTTTAATATTTCGCGATTTCGGAGATGTTAACGCAAAAAATGCGGGGACCTGTATTGCCCTACACTCCAAAAATATACGATTGCGCTCCGAAAAAAATTACCATTGTTCCTAAAAAAATTGAAACTCGCAAAGTTTAAATTTTTTTCTTGATCTGTGTCCCCTTTTTAGTAACGATTTTTCGAAATACTAAAAATATTCAATTTTATTCGTATTACTTGTCCCACATGGTATACTTCCATTAATTTATATAGAGCACTAATTTGAAACGAAATGGAACGCTAATCTTAAATGAGAATTTGTTGTAAACGCGATTATCGCTGTTAAAAAAAATATGACTACACCTTACTATAAATCTTAATTCGTCAACATACGGAAGACTATTAGTTTCAGTATTAACTCTTTATGGTGTGGGCGTTTCACCGGATTTAAAAATTTGTTTCGACCTTGATGTAACTTGTAACTAACGCTAAAGAAGAAGTAATAAATTTGATATTACGACCGTGTTGTTGTTTTCGCGTACAATAGCGCGTCTCAAACAAAGCAAAATTCGTTTTCCTTGGACGTATTTTGAAACTTACCAGCAGATAAGCCGCCAAAAATCCAGCTCCGATTGACAGGCTACAACAGAAACAGTTTTCTAGTAATGCCATTTTAAAAATCGTCATAAAAGAAACGCATTTTGCTTCTTTGGCCACTTGTGAACACTACATTTTCACACGGGATCGGGCTTACACTGCACATACATCCTTCGTTATTTTTTTTTTCAATCGACTGTTTGTAGAAAAAAACGCTCTGTTTCTTCAAAAATGTCAGAGCAAATATTTACACCGATTTAACCATGCGGCTATCGAGTATTTACTTAGCAATTTAACATATATTGCAAAACGATTTCAAGGTAAAATTGTTGAGGCACTTTCTTGGCAATTAAGAATAAAATTTACGGTACCGTTTTCATTTTTTACCCCGTCGATACGCGCTCGTTATGAATCGAAACGAAGAGCGATAGAGTGTATTTAAAGACGCATGTACTAGCGCGAGGTACATTTGCGGGCAACTATTTAAATATTTTATTCACGTGTAAAGTACGTAAAATACTTTCTCCTTGTAGGTAACTACAGGATACTTTAATGTTGCAAAATATCTAAGACAGAGTTTATTTATTTCGCTAGATAGGCTACATTGTAACACGAGTGCAAGCTAATTTGCCTAAATCAAGATTTTTTTCAAAAACATGATCAATTTGGTTCATACACAATTTGCTGGGCGAAGGCTAAGCCAGTATAAACTATTTAAATATTTATCTGTAAAATAGGTAGAAACTATTTAACCTGTTATTTAAGTTGCATACACGAAATTCATTATCATGTGCCAATGGCGCAAAAGCAAACCTGGACGGTCCACACGATAAGCAAGCCGTAAGCTTTAGAATGTTGGGTGACTTTGATTCCTATCTTTTTCGGAGTGTAATTCGCAAAATAAACGAAATAGGTCAATGAGAGCAGCGGAAATCGATTCTCCAAGTCCGATTTTACCAAAGAACATGAAAGGACTGTAAACGTTATAAGGATTGCTCATTGTCTGCTCAAGGTGAAGTCGCTCGTGATGTCACTTGCGTTCCACTACCTTTCATTCCATGTCATTATAAATGTTAAAATGCACATTTTTTTGCATTTAAATCGAAAAATGCTTAAGTAATAAAGAAGAGAAAATTTGTAGTAAACGAACTGGTCGTGTAAGTACGTACAGTAATAGATTTTAAAAATAAATCATCTATTCAACAAAAATACATATTTACGAATCTCTCAGTACCAATCATTTTCAAGAAATAACACACTCTCTGTCTAACCACTAGCGCTTATAAATGTAACAAGCAATAGTATAAAAGCTAATGAAAAGTATTTAAACAAGAAATAAGACCAAACACAATATAGCACACTGTACCTCCTCGCCAAGCGGAACGCAGGTTACGTCATGCAGTCATGTGACTTTAGTTACATTGCGAAACAGGAATTGTGCAATCCACCTTTACTAATCACGTGATGCGCTATTTTTCTGCAGCGACTAAGAGACTCGCGGTTAGCAGTTGATTTTCACATGCTGAGTTAGCGTGATCGACTGCTTTCTGCTCAGTTAATTTCGCCTCTGGCGTGGTTTCCACGTTGGATTGCCGGATTAACTGTACCCTGCCACTTTTCCCTCTCCTGAAGAAGCTCCATATGATTGTGGGCGAAACGTCGAGTTTTCATTTAACCATGACACGCTCCGAAGTCGGACCACGTTTATTTTAACTGACTCTGACCGTGGAAGCCTACGTTATTATTTGAATCTTCTAAAACCATTGTGCAAATAGCATGTTCATGTTCTACAAATTTGATTTTAAAAGAATATTTGCTAAAATAAGTATAAACTGGAAAGACCTTATCTCATGATTGAATTTAACGATACTGGATCTTTTTTTGCTGTGAGGTAACATCTATGTTAACTTATTTCATGTTCGAATCGTTAACATTACTAAATTGTTATGCTCCATTTAAAAAAAATCAATGAATCCAGTTTTAAAAACTTAAAATGTTTTATTTTCCCAGTATGTAATGTGCTAAACACATATCTTTACAACAAAAACGTAATTGATATATTACTTAATAAAGTATACTATAAGTGCATCTCCCCCTACTTATGGTGTCTTTCGGCTTCTTTCCTACGGTTCTCAGCCCATATTGCTACATTTTCAGGTGAATTTGCTGTTAACAAGAGAAAGCAATATTTAATGCCATTCGATCATTTTGAACTAGTAATAGCGATTTACCTAGATTGGAAATTTTTTTGAAGAGAGGTATACACACCAGGACACCGGCTATGTAGTATTTCCAGATAAATTGTTTACCAAAATAAAACTTCCATGGAAATTGAACAACCTTTGCCGAAAAAGTATATGGGAATTTCATCGGGCGACCTGGGCTTGCTACTGCCTTTGCTGCATCTGCCATTTTACTATAATTTCTGAAAAGCCAAACGAGTTATCACATAATGTAAAAACTTAAGAAACCTTTAACAAGACAACTGTATGTGTAAGATGTATTTGACCATTTATGTAATCATGTACTCATAACCTAGCTTATTTGCCAAAAAATTTTTATGTTTAAAGTAAATTGAATTTATGATAGTTTCTAGATGGCAAAACATAAGCCTTTTATATATTACACTAAATTTTCTTACCGTAAAATCCTCAAAAAAATCAATTACATGCAAAAGATAAAACGCCTCACATAAAAAGTCATAAATAGCATTAAAAATATTACATTCCCCCAGACATTGACGTAGAAAATAGCGGCTTATTTGAATTTGTTACATAATAAATGATTTCATATACTAAATATATTCCACTGTTTTCTTTATTAATGTTACCTTGTTAATTTATTTAATTTTAAATTTCTGTATTAAAAATTTACAAATGACTGAGTTTTGTTGCAAATTTTAAGCTTATTGCCCTTGCCTCGCCAAATGGACGACATCAAGCGGGCAAAATACGTTCCATATAATCATGAATGGACAAATAGTTACAGAGAACATTATAAGAAATAAATCTCTTTTAATATAGAGAACCTTTTTAATTTCAGTTATTTTTCGTACATAAAACACGTTAATTCCGCCTCTTTCCTACATACCGTTTCTTCAACGACCACCTTCAGTCTGCCGTTGCCTACCAACCTGGCCAGTACTGCCAATCCACAAGTACGTGGCAAATTTAAATTTTGAATTATTAGTAAATTTATGAGAAATTATTACCTTGGAGTGTATATTTTACGTAATCGGTTTTCATGTGAATGAAAATACTCAGCGGTGGTCCTATATTATAACGCCTCAATTTCCTCGTGTATTTTCGTTGCATTGTACTTATGCATACCGAAATATACGAGAAAATCGAGAAATTGCAGTTGACAGCAATACCAGACCAGCCCTCAATTAAAATGGTAAAAAAATTGGTAAGGCCAATGGTTTTTAAATTACTTTTAAGGACAAAAACAAATTAGTATAAGAAGAATGTATTCACATAAAATTAGTGTTCATACAGTTTATTTCAAAATTTAATTAGTTTTACACAGTTTACACCTATTAATATCTATCTTCACCCTAATGTTTCAGTTAGGGGAATTTAAAAAAATAATCAATGTCACCAGCATCTGGAAGATCTGGAAATTAAAAAGAAAAATAGAATTGCCGCAGTTTGATAGTTTAGTCAACTCATGTTTTTATTCAATTCAATTATTAGAGCCTGATCTGAAATAAATTATAACCATCTTCATGGCAAACAGTGAAAAGTTTGTTGATCCTGAAAACTCGGTGAAACCTGAGGATTACTTCAGCAGCGATAGTGATTCAAGTACTCATTTCGATAGCAAGTTATCCTTTATTAAGGAAAAGCTTTGCGATATGCCCGAAGTTCTAGAATACATCATAAGTTTAAGGAATTTTATATTAAAACAGCAGAAGAAAATAAGAAAGCTACGAAGGAAACTAAAGGTACCGAAATGTTTAAAATTCTTTCTTCGTGTTAAAATTTTTAATTACCAGAGACTGTTCGAATTGTTTTAGAGAAGGGAAACCAAGGAGGTGGCCATACAAAGTGACAACAGTCGAGATGAGGTATCAAAGACTATTACGGAAGAAATTAAAGAGGCAGCTGAAAATGCAATGCAAAATCAAGGCATGGTGTATGAGGAAACTAGTGGGTTATACTACGATTACAATTCGGGATATTATTATAATGCAGTAAGTTTATTGAGAATAAAATATAGAAAACTAGCTAAACCAATTATAAATTATTAACTATCACAATTCTTTATTTAATAGGAATATGGACTTTACTATGATGGAAATACGGGAACATACATGTCCTACGATACCGACAAACAAGAATATATATTTCACTCGCAAGTAGAAATAAAACCTCCTGAAGACGATTTGAGTTACAATGAAAATAAAAATCAAGGGAAATTACAAGTGAGCGAGACGATCATCTTCGTATTAATGATTTATTCTACTCAAATGCTTTTTTTCTGTTGTAGGTAATCAGTTCTTCTACTATGGACAGTCTATCTCAATCAATGAGCTTAATACAAATAAATAACCTTCGAAAACATGCCGTCGGTACGTAGCACACAGTAATTCTGAATATTATTTCCAGGAACGAAAGCGGAGAAGAAGTAATTCTGTTGAGGATGTGGATCTGGAAGAGGGCGAATGTTCGGACGAAAGTGCTGGCGATTCGGAGTGTGAATCTGGAAATTCGGACGATGAGAAACATACAGGTGCACTTGAATTTATTATTTTTTACTGCGTTTTGTAATTGTGCGTAAGATATAACCTTTTATAAATTATCTGCATTTCGTAACCAAATTATATTTAGATTCCTTGACGAAATCTTCAATATTCTGCCATGTATGGTAAAATTAAATAGAGCTTCAATTTCGTTTCAATTGAAGGTATGATTGTTAAAGTTGTCAGTTGCTGTTATGTATTAATACCAATTGCTGTTCAGGGTTTCTCTGTGGGACCATCATCGATCCTTATATGAAAGACTACACATTAGAACATTTTGAAAACTTGCCAGTGCACTAAAGCTGATATGTGCCGTTGAACTAAAATATTTTTACTAATTTGTCACGTCCGGTTGTACTGGAAATAGCTGTTAACTTTGCTATTTTAAACGGAACACTATATATTATTGCATTTTTTAAATTCCTAATTTAATTTTACTACTGGCTATGTATGTCAATCATTACTGCCCTGATTGGCAGGATGTAAGTGCGATTTACTGGTTACTTACTTTGGTTGCCCCTAACGGGATGTAAAGTTATAAAAAATTAATACAGAAATAAGTGTCAATACATATCAAGAGTGGGACTTTGCTTTATCGCTGCAGCGAAAACCGACATCTTGTTTAGAAATCGACACCTTTGCATATCTCGCATTAAAGAATGATAGATTGTTTGGAAAAAGAAAGCTTAGCGGACAAGCTGCCCAATCACAGATTAGTCGAAAGTAAATTGGATGGAAAGGACGTATTTGATTGGCTCTGAGACGATGGTATTTTATTGTTCTCCACGCGTGAGGTGACTTCTATAATAGAATTCTACTATAGAATGCGATAGTGCACAGCGTCCTAGCCCAGAAATCCATATACCCGCATCCCATTGCAAACTATTATTGTTGAATCGTTATATTTTTTGCAAGACTCAGTCTAACAAAGTGTTTTCTTTATTTCAGAAAGTTCAAATCATTGGCCTCCGTGCATTCGCATTGTCGTAGAAGATACCTCGATCTCCGACCTAAAAATTGGATCATTATACGTCATCACGTACGAAGGAGGAACGCTCGGTCGAGAAGGCAAGCACGACATCCTTCTAGCCGATATAAATGTCAGCAAACATCATTTAAAATTCTCGTTCGACAAAGATACGAGCAATTACTACGTTACCGATCTAGGTTCTCGAAACGGAACCCTGCTGAACACCAAAAGGATGTCCAGCTCAAAGCAGGAAAGCGAACCGCTGCAAGTTGTACATGGGGCTAGGATTCAAGTTGGTTCGACCGTTTTACTTTGCCATATACACAAAGGCTCGCAAACTTGCGGTTTATGCGAACCGGGTCTTCTTCAAACCAAGTCCGCTGCAAAGAATTGGTCCCTAACTACGACCGATAAGAATACAGATCACAAACAACAATTAAAGCGATTAAGGAAGAAATTCGCCGTGAATCATGGTAATGCTGCTGCTTTAGCGCCGGGTTACGTAGATCGTGCGCAGGTTAGACGAGAAACCATCGGAAGCCAAAATGAGCATGAGAAAACGCAAGTGGCTTCGATTGAACAGTAATCTTAAATAGTTTTTTTTACTGTCACACGGTAGTATTTAAAATATATTTTTCAGATCTATTACTTCGGAAAATAAAGGTTTTAAATTATTAGCTAAAATGGGATGGACGGAAGGGCAATCGCTCGGGAAAGAAGGTACTGGGATGCTTGAACCGGTAAGTTTATTTAATGTTATTCCTAATAAGTCCACAATTTTATTAATTTACCTTTATAGATTAAGCCTGTTTCCAATGTTGGTACTTCCGGAATTGGTAATAAGGAACTTGCTACGGAAAAATTTAAAAGCAACAAGGCCGATGTCTGGTCAAAAACAAAAGAGAGATACAACCAAATAACGCAGGATGATACATAAATATTTTTTACTATATGCTAATTTTATTTAATATTTTAATATGTATGTAAATATTAGTTTCAATAAAATTTAAACTTATTGTGTTAATAGTTTTATTTAATTAACTTTAAGAAGGAATTAAATTGGATACGATTTCTGCAGAGAGAAGAATGATTATACAGCGTGTCTACGTAGTGCGTAGGTGGAAGGTAATTTTTTTCCCTAAGCAATTTCGAGAGTTTTCAAATAATTTCGACTGCCCACAATACAGGCTTTTTTTAAGATTTGGGATGCCACACCTCTATATCATGTTCCTTTAACGGCCGATATTTGAAACGCCTGCTCACTAACCTGCTGATTCAAATTTTATTTGAGTTTGAAGTTTTTGGCAATTTGGAAAACTGCCAACTTCATTTATAGATTTCGATACGCCGGATCCGTTAAAAGCCCCCCGATTTTCTATCTCTTATGGTAAGCGAGCTATAAGTTTTAGAATCTTGCGAAATTTTGATCCCTATCTAGCCCTTTTCGGGGTGTAATTCGAAAAATAAACGAGATAGGTAAATGGTGAGTGGCGCGAATCAATTCTCCGAGTCAGATTTTACTCAAAACGATGTAACTGAAACCTTCGCACTGCGCTGAAAAATCCTCAAGGAAACACGAGAAATTCAAATTTTAGTTTTATGTTGGAATTTATTAAAAATTCGAAAATTATCAATTTCGCGAGATTATTTTTTTTACTTAAATAAACGCATACTCTAAAAAAATCTGTAATAATTTAAAATATCTCGCTTAAATACGTAAGACAGCCACGCTTCTTAAATTTGCTCCCAATGAACCTAGGTAGCCCTAATCAAAAATATGTTTTCAATATTTTTGAGTTTTTCGTACGTAAGCCGACTCAAAGTACCACATCTGACTCGGCTGTCACCCTGTACATCATTTCCATTCGAATTTCTTGTAGTTAACATTACGGGAGTAAAATTCAGAATAGTGTCCAAGCTACGGTACCATGCCATGCTATTCGGTCCACCATATGTTGTATTTCCAGATCCGGATTCCTTTTTGCCGCAGACCCTTCTCTACTTCTTCTTGTCATCTTTGGCGCGACCTTTCACCTCTTTTCATACGTAGGAAGTCTCTAGTCATCTAACGCGTTAAACTCTACAGAGCCAACTGTCGCTGTGAATTTGTACAGCTGATTTTTAGAGCGCAACATTCTCGGTTGCCTTTCAGTGGTGTTGAACCGCGAAAGGTTGGAGGGATACAAAGCTGCTTCGTTACATGTCGGCACTTCCGGGCCTTCTGTACTGTGTGCTATGTGCAATACGTATCGCAGTGCGAAGTTGATAAGTGTCGGAATTTGACGGAAAGTATTAAAAGTGCATTAACTTGTTTGTTTGCTAACTGGGTAAACACGTATTTGTGGCAATTAATATATGATGATAAAGAAATCAGGTGTTTAGTTTGCGATAAAAGTTTATTATGTTGGAAACCATAGATGTGTAGGAACCATGTAAATAGCGCAACACACAAATTTTAAAAAGCCGGAAGGAGACCGTATAAAGAATTCTATGTGATGTTACACGCGTGCAATATACAGTTTGCAAAAGTCGGACAGACAATGTTTCGTCAATTTTGGAAGAAATACAATCCAACGTGGGGACTACTAAATCCGCAGACGCTACGCAGGTATTTGCCATCAATACGCGAGAAGATTGAAAATTATGTGAAAACCGCAGTAAAAAATGAACGGTAACTATAGATGAAACTACAGACATTCAAAAAAAATTCCGTAGTATCGACTGAAGAACGGACAGTGACCTTAAAAGGATCGTCACACCCTTATTTGCTAGCCTGTTAAAGACAGCAAAGATGTATTGCCGAAGCTGTTCATAATATCACTAGACAATTTTGAAATTTTACCAAAGCAAGGGTTAATGATGGTTAATGGTGGCTTCATGCTTTACACCTTGTAGCAGACACTAAAGAAAATGTTATCCCGATGTGGATCAACTAATAGCATAGACGAAAGCGGTTTTTTTTCAATCACGGAAACGTGTTCGGCTATTTCGTTCGTAGCGTCCAGACATACCGAAACCGCTGTAGCCAATTCTTACACGGTAGGGTACATGGTTAGAAGCAGCATTCTATTATTTCAAACATTTTGAAAAGATTAAATTAGTGATTTTACAAACGGACGCTAAAGAAGCAGCTGCAATGAAGCTAAGTCAAATGCAATTCCAATGTCCTCAAGTTGCAGCAGATTTCAAAACTATTAACGACAATTACATTCCAGTAGCCGACGCAAAACACCTCCTTGTCCTTACGGGATTCGTGTCCATGTACTAGCAGTGCTACATATTTTAGATGACGAAAAAGGTGTTTCAGTCAGAGAAAAATTCAATACTATATTACGTAAAAATGTCGATTTTTCTAGATTACGCCATCTTTTAACAATAGTGTTGCGGAAGATCCGTTATACAAATTCAAAGACCACTTTAAGTACGCGAATATTACATCCCTAGGTGTAGAACAATTTTTTCCTACGTATAAGCGGATGCATACACCGCAACGGACGGGTCTCCAAAAGACCACTCTAGAAACGTGGGTTATGATACAGATGTTGAAGGGCTTCACATCCCTGGAAGTATGACTTCCTACAATTAAAAGTAAAATTATACTACCACTTAAAAAAAAATGTTTTAACGAGAAACATAAGGATTTACTAAATTTTAAAATATATTATAAAGAAAACGCAGTGACTGGACCCAAGAAAAGAAAATTTGTTCGACTTTTCTAATACCCACTATTTACATTTAAAACAAAAAAGTTTCTGGGAACACCTGCGACATGAGGAAATTAATATTGATGTAAAGTTTTGCTGTGGAAAGAGCCTCGCACAATACACGGCAACAATCGATTCCTTTTTCTAGCGTTCCTATCCTAGTATTTAATTAAAAAAGAAAGCAATCGTCACTTTTTGCGTCCCGACACATTTAATTAAAAAAGAAAGCAATCGTCACTTTTTGCGTCCCGACACGCATGTTTTTTTGAGAAAGAACAATTTCTCGATTGTACAGGCAATAGACTGAGGTGTAAAATGACGCGGGTGTGTGGCGAGGGAAAGGTGGAAATTGGCGGCAAAGCAAAGGATTCTTTGTGGATAGTGAAATTGGTGAAATGGTCAAAATGGTCAAAATGGAAGCATTACTGGTACGTTGGGGATTTCTTCATTTGATTGCTGCATTCCGAGGTAAGTAAAATAATATCTAAGCATCGAAAGATTGATGTATTTTAGGTTAGTAAATACGTATCGCACAGTTTGCTCTTGTAACGGATATGATATATGTATATGCTGATATGCATTACTTATGTAGACATAACATTTTATATAGGATGGAAGTTGTTAAGACTGCTGTTATATTCGCTATTTATTAACTTCAGAAAATGATATTGATGAAGAATCGTTTCTTCTATTAAAAACGGAGTACCGCTTAGTGAAGGAGTTAATCTCGGTAGTCGGAGAACGGTTAAATTCTATTTGGAGGTATGTTGATATTTTGTTTGTTACATAAAGTACAGTTCGCGGATCTCATTCGTTACCGATTCAGAACCAGTTCGGAATCAATTTGGAATTGTCGCAGAGCACGTGCTTGATTAGGAACCGGTTCATAATTTCAATTTACCGCGAACGATTTCGGAACCCAACTGGTATGTCTCGCTCCTATTCTGGTCTGTTTTCTTTTGCATCTGTCCATCTAACGTTACCTACAATTATATTTCTAACCTGTAAAATAATGTGAAATGAAGAAAAACAAATAATTTAAAAATTGTTTAACCCTTTCGAGCCTATTGGGTCATATGTAACCCAGCTATGCAAAACATGTTTCACTCCTTTCCATTTAAAATGATATACTACATTTGATTTCTTTTTCAATAAAGTTGCATTTCGACGACTAATGGGTTATATTTTTCCCACTAAAAAAGTCTGACTGGGATATATATGTCCCATACAAAATGGCGGACTTTTTTTTCGAATAACATTTTAAGGTGTTTATTTCACTTACCTTCATCTTGTTGTTGTTTAAAAAAATTACAATCTAATCAGGATTTAATAATAAAAAATCCGGCTCGAAAGGGTTAAATAAAATATCAAGTGTGTTATATCATTCTAAAGGTAATTTTATATGCTTTTCAATAGTGTAAAAATATATAGGGTGTTCCATATAAAAAAACACTTATATTTTTAAAGGAATTAGACAAAAACTGACCTAAGCTTCTGGAGCTCGATTTTAAAGAGAAATCGATTGGTGAAATCCCTATTTTTATATCTTCATTAATGTAAGAGATACAGAGCGTTTTTTTAAAACGTGCAATTTTTAAAAACCCATGTAACTTTTTTATTTGTGAAAATGCTTGATTTATATAAAAACTATATTGGGGCGCTTTTTGACGCAGAATCCTATGCTCTAATTTTTTCTTTTTTTTACTTTAATTTTTTGAGATATTATCAAGACTTGTGTTTTTTTTTTTATATGGAACATCCTATATATTTTTACACTATTGAAAAGCATATAAAATTACCTTTAAAATGATATAACACACTTGATATTTTATTTAAACAATTTTAATAAGCAAATAAAAGATTTCAACAAGGCAGAAAATAGACAATATAAAATAAATACTTGTATTGCTTAGTTACCATCCATAGCCATCTTAAAATAATGTGAAATGAAGAAAAACAAATAATTTAATAATTGTTTAAATAAAATATCAAGTGTTATATCATTCTTAATTTTATATGCTTTTCAGTAGTGTAAAAATATATAGGGTGTTCCATATAAAAAAACACAAGTCTTGATAATATCTCAAAAAGTAGGAGTTTAAAAAAAGAAAAAATTAGAGCATAGGATTCTGCGTGAAAAAGCGCCTTAATATAGTTTTGTATAAATCAAGCATTTTCACAAATAAGAAAGTTACAAGGGTTTTTAAAAATTGCTGATTTTAAGAAAACGCTCTGTATCTCTTATATTAAGGAAATAAAAGTATCGAATTTGGCCCACCTTGTACCTGTATGTATATTATTTGTTGTATTTTCAAAAGACATGAATGAAATTGAAAGTACTTACTGCCTAATGTGGTTGTGAAGTTTAAAAAAAGAGCTATTTTTTAAACTTCACAACAAACAAATAATTAAAAATAATAAAAAATTTTAAAAAATAATAAAAAAAAATAGTAGTTGGAAAAATATTTACATTTTTAAAATATTTTTCTAAATTAAAATATACCTACCTACAACTTTAACAGTTTTTAAAGATTGCTTTGTGAGCATTAAACGAAACAAATCTAAAACAAAGACAAACCACAGCAATGGCCCGACCTTTCCAGGTCGATGGCACCCTTGCTAATGAACATTCCCAGAAGAAGTTTTATTAGGACAAAACCCCGTTTAAGCTTGAAGCTTATTTTATTGTTTTTTTTTTTCAAATTACTAATTGCAAATTATTCATTAGTTCATCCCCAACTTGCATGCCACCTCTATCATCCCTGTCTGGTTCATTTTCATCTATTCTACTATAACTACTTCCGCACTATTTTAATGTTCAGCTCTTCTTTGTTGTTCTTCAATATGAAAATTATCTGAAGATAAGTTGTGCAAAACAGCACATGCCCTTATAAAATGTACAATGGCTGTAATGTTTTTTGATTTAAGATGGTACAGAAACTTTTGTTTCATAATTCCGAAACAATGTTCAATAATGTACCTGTTTATAGATAGAACACATTGTAATTTCTTTGACAACGGGTTAAATGTTCGTTATCTCTGAATGGTGTTAATAAATGTTTCAAGCAAGGATAACCACTATCACTAAGGATATAATGTATTTCACTACATTTCACTGGTAATGTTTCATACAAAGAAGAACTTTTTAAAACTCTGCTGTCGTGCACCGACCCAGGAAAACCCACAAAGATATCACGGATCTTTCTTCTGTCGTTACATACAACTTGTGCCTAAAGCAAGATATATTATATAGCAATGAAATTCAGTCATTTTTAGGATTACGTAGGTAGGCAAAGTTTTTAGGATTACGTAGGTAGGCTGGATTGAAAATATCTTCTTGGTTCTCGGGTTGGAACCGCGTCAGTGTGGTTACTCCTACCAACGTCCACACTGGGATGACTAAGGCTTCTGTTACAGTTACTACCTGCAACAGCAGAAGCTTTAAAGGTGTGTAAAGAGTGTGGACGAAACGTTGGAACCAACCACAACGACGCGGTGTCTCTCCGGAAATCAAGAAAATGGGCAACCTTCCGTTTAAGTAGCACAGTTGGTCGCCATGGTTGTCGCTATTGGTTCTAAAATAATCCACAATGGGTACAGGAAAGTGAATACAGTGAAGTGAAATGAAAACAGGAAAGTCAATATGCCCAAAAATTAAATGCTTGGGTTGGTATTTGTAGAAAGATTATCGGAGCCTACTTTTTAAATGGCGATTTAACGGGTGAAGCTTATTTGTACCCCTTAGATATGCACATTATACCTTGTAGTTGTAGAAGTAGGTTGTTGGGAGTTTGAACCTCTGTTTCCTCGTTTCTCGTTCTTCGTAAAATCGCTCCTTTATTTCTTTTTTCCGCTATGTTAATGCACTGTAATTATAGCTAATATCTTGATCTTATTTTTGCGCTATAAAGCAACATTGTAGCTTGATAAGTCGTTTCCTCGATACATCAGCGCTTTTTTGTTATATTTCAGTTTCTGTGGCGAGTTTAAGGAAAGAAGAAAAAAATGACAGGTAATTTGTTTCAGATCTCTTACGTTCGTGCAGTTCGCCATAAGTGCCTCGCTCACGCAAATAACGTAATAAGAGGAGCTCCGATTCAGTCTGCGCATAACAGTAATTTCGTACTTCGACTTCCTAATTAAAAATGTCGCTAACTCCTCAGCTGATCGACGTAGGTATCATTAAGCTTAATCTACGATTGGTTGAATGGAGCGTCGGCCATAAATTACTGATATTTAGTCTATCTCGATGCGATGCTTTGAAACAAACTGGGTCACTTGCATGACGAATACCATGTTCTATATTTAATGGCTCTTAAAGTTTTAACCATAATAGCTGGTTTGATCTAAAATCCTTCTCGTGGATTTATTGGCGTAAATTAGACACAATTTTGCTCAATATGGTGCATATACACAGTGTTCCTAAAGTATGAGAATATTTTAGAAAAATCCTTGAAGAAATGAAATGCTAATTTAATTTGCCTATCTTATCTTCTATTTTTCCAGCTACAACTCGATCACTGTTTCCTTTACGACATCGCTATTTTTAATCGGAACATACCTCTACTTTTGTATTTACATAAACATATGTGTTCAGAAACATCATGTTGCTGACATTTCAAGTTGGCCAAAAGAATCTGTCTGGCGAATGTATCAATATTATATAGTGTTGCTCCCGTTCGTCGTTTGCCCCATCAACGGAAACGGTATGTGGTGTGGTATGGTAAAAAATAGACTTCCTAAAACCGAATTAACACAGAAAAACAATGTCTATATGCAAGAAAATAGAATTTCTTGAGTGTATTTTATTGGAAAATAGTATTCTCTTGAATTTAGAAAGTTGGCCTAAGAAAAATGTAATAATATATACGATGTTCCATTTAAAACAACCAATTTGACAGCTGATTCCGGTATAACCGGAAGTATCAGATTGCTAAAAATATTTTAGTTCATTAATACGTATCACTGTTGATATATTGTCAACACTTCAGAATTTTCCAATGTATACTCACTCCCTTAGAGACAGCCTGTAGAGTATAAGTAAAAGCGACCTAACGTGTGAAAATTGATTTTTCGAGTAAATTGGTAACAAAGTGGAGGTAGCTCCCACACAATAAGACAAAATTGATCACAAACAAGAGAAAGAAGTACACTGCCGTTCAGTGAAGTTCGGTCATACAATAAAAATCTATTATATCACACTGTATACAATTATTAATACATAAAATTAGAAAAATATCAAGCATACACTCTTTTCTAAGGGATTAAAGCCATAAATTATTATGTAAAGTAGAAATATTGCGACAACCACAATAAAGTCCCTTTTATTATCATTCCAAGAATTTTTCGGAAGTACCGATCTTTTGAAACGGGTCGTTTGGGAATTATTAACGAACAATACATTTAGGAAATATACCGCAGTATCATTCTTGTTTATTTATCACAGGCGTAAAGATATAAATTTGCTTCATTTTACTGTTAAACGTGTGTTGGTGTGCATCTGCCGTTTTTGCGCGAAAGTTTTAAGAAAATTTACTTCAAAATGGCGCGTGGCACGTTCACGCATTATTACGCTATTTGAAGAAGGATATTCGGGGCGACAAATTGCTGAAAAAGTAAATATGAGAAGTTCAACAGTAAATGACATCATAAATCGATATCGGATTATATCGGATATACTGGAACTATAGAAAATCGTGTTCGTCCCGGAGCATCTAGGAAAACAACAAAAGCTGAAGATTTGAGAATTGTATTATTAAGCAAACGCAATAGAAAATTAACAGCGCCACAAATAGCAGCCGAAGTCAATCGCGGCCGTGAAGAACAAGTTTCGGCGAGTACGGTAAAACGTCGACTTCAACAAGCGGACCTTCATGGACGCATTGCCATTCGAAAACCCTTATTATGTCGGGGCAACAGAGCAAAACGGCTACAGTGGGCCCGTTCTCATCTAGATTGGTCGTTAGATGATTGGAAACACGTGCTTTGGAGTGACGAATCAAAGTTTGAGGTTTTTGGGCAAGTTTATGTCCGAAGATCTAAAACCGAAAAGTGATCCCGAACTGCATCGTGCCTACAGTGAAGCAAGGGCGTAGTTCTGTGCTAGTGTGGGGATGTTTCTCCTTTGCTGGGACGGGAGATTTATGCAGAGTGCAGGGTGTAATGAGGAAGGAAAATTATTTCGCAATACTCGAGAATCATGCAGTGCCATCAGGATTGCGTATAATAGGCCGTAACTTTACATTCATGCATGACAACGACCCAAAACACACTGCGTTAGTGTGTAAGAACTATCTAAAGGGGCAAGAAGAACAGCACACCCCGAAAGTAATGACATGGCCCCCACAAAGCCCAGATTTGAACCCTACAGAGTTGTCGTGGGATGAACTGGACAGGAGGATCCGAAAAATATGCCCAACTTCACAAGAACATTTACGGAATATTCTGCAACATGAATGGATTAATATTCCACAATCCGTTTTAACAAAACTTATCGAAAGAATGCCTAGAATAGTTCGAGCGGTGATTAACAGCAAGGGAGGTTTTTTCGATGAAAAGAAAAAATAATGTTCAGTATGTTATATTAGGCCAGAATTTTAGATAAAAGCTAATCGCTTATTTTCAATAAGCAACCGTTTTTTTGATTCTCTTGCGTACATATAAAAGCTCCGTTTTCTTCCTCCAAGCAGTTATTACTTGGTTCTAATAATCCTTTTTCTGTGTGTAGCTAATAAAGTGATGATAGCTTATTTTGTTTTCCAGTTATAAATATTTTAGGCGGACAGTTGCAGTAATCAGGACAGTGACACTATTATGTCCTGTGAAAACGGCGGGTATCGTATTCCGCGTAACGCCGTATCGCGAAGGTAGCGTTGAGCGAAGATGGTGGTGGTGGCGGTGAAGGTGCAGGTGTAGTCACCTGCCGTCGTAATGGAAGGTAATACCAAGTCGCAGCGGTCGCCGCTTCTAGTTCATCCTTTCGGTTGGCCGCCGCGGTACGAATCAATTGACCATGTAACGCGTCCTACAATTTAAAGCTCCATTATTTCTTAGGAGAAATCGACGCGATTTATTTAATCGAATGCATAGGAGGTTCGGGAGAGTACAATTCGGTTAGATTCCATGACAATAATATAGGCATCGCATCGGTGAGAGCACCATCATCGTCAGCAGGCCGCCGTACGTATAGAATACATACGTAGGTACCTATAGAAAACCCGTGGCGAGTGGCGACTGCTGAGAGCGCACACACGCTCCGAGACGATCCACCGCGAGTTATATTCCGTTGCATTCGCGCGGCGATCGCGTAAACAAGTGCATATTACTCTCGCCGGCTATGATGTAACGCATCAGGAATTTGGCGTACCAATTAACCCGAACTCGTTGCGGTGTGTTTTCTCCTCGTCATCGGCTTGACGAACCGCCAGCTGCAGCACATACATACATAGTTTGATCTCTCGAAATCTTGCCATTCACCGCGCCGCTCCGTACCGACCCGGTGAGCAGTGTGTGTGCGTCTTCCATACCTCCGGTATATACCCGCGCGTTGTACACCGGTATAACAACGCGTTACGCGCATCACCATCGTCGTCATCAACATCTCTCGTCTAGGTACACCACGCCGTCTTGGATTTTTCGTTTTTCTTGTCGGGATGATACCGCCTCTCCTTACAACGGCGGAAGACCTCGTCAGCCCAAGAAACCGCCTGTAAGAATCTTCGTCGCGACCGTATTCGTCGTGTCGTTTACGCATATCCCGTACCCTTTTTGGTATACAATAGATGTGCGATTTGCGCCGGTGATTGTTTCTTTTTAATACAACCAAGATCAAGCGAAAACTTTCCCGAAAGGCGTCTCGAACAGATACAGGAACATCTGCAGTGATTTTAACTGAAGGATCGCAGGTACTTTATCAATTTCTCCATGCTTACTGTAAGCTTTCTCGATCTTAGTGTTACTAAAGTAATATCGCTTGAGAAGTTTTGGCGGCAAATAAACTCTCCACGTTACGCTCAGTATATGCTAAGTTATTCAAAACAAAAATTTGGTTGAATTAAACGTAAACGCAATTCTTACAAAACCACAGAGAGTTAAATGCCCGTCATTCTTCAGCATTTCTCAAAACCATTTTTTTTTAATTTACCTATTCTATACAAAGTGTTCGTTTAGTGCGTGGGCGAACGATGAGTCCTTTCCTGAGCAATTTAGGGGAGAACTTTTCAAATAAAAAGTATTCAGAGCCAAATTATGCAAATTATTAGGTTTTTGCCCGCTTGTACCTGTATACCTGCGTTTTTGAGATAATTTCAGATTTTTGCGAAATTCCGCTGTTTTTATAACCGGCGATATCTCACGTCAAAAAATTGTTTACACCAATTATCGTCTATTTGATGGTCATCGAAACTACTGTTGTTTTTTTTTATAGAACACTCTGTATATTTTTTCGAATTTCCCATATACATGTTTCCCTATATTTGAAATGTGTTGTTCTTTAGTAAACTAAATACGTGACGAAATAACATTTATTTTGCTAAAGATGTTCATTAAAAATAATGTACCATATTAACAACATTATTTGGTCCAGTTCCAACATTTACTTTACATCATTTTCGTACATACACAGGTACGTGTACCTGTGTATGTACGTGTACCTACAAATCAAAATAGCGAAAATAAGCAAGCAAATGTTGATTAGAATTTCGAATTTGCCAAGTTTTTCAACAGCAAAAAGATTAATAAGAACTAGCTTAGCTAAGCTAGTGCGTAATGTGGACTTGTACAAAATATTACTCGCGAAATGTTAGTTAAAGTTCAACAAAATACAAGGAATCACATTGAAATTGTTTCCACTTCGTATAAATGTTGCAATCATACGATTGCTTTTAACGAATATTTTTAGAAAAGCGGTGCAGCCAGCATTCTGTGCATTTTAGCGACAAACTTACCTGCGTAGTTTTATATTCGCTTTACTTATGGCCGATACTTTTTATCTATGTTCTGAAAAATATATAAGGTCTCCACTTGAAAAAATTAAAATAGCACGAATCAAACATGGCGACGATTTCAATGGCCATCTTGTAGATCGTAGTTTATAGAAATTTCTTTTTCGACGTACTATTGAGAACCCCAAAAAATACTTAATGGAATAACATTTGAATCGCCCCTCTAGTACGTAACGTATTTCCGTTAAAAATCTGAAATTATGTCAATTATCTCAAAAATTAAGACTAGAAATTAAGATAGGTATAGGGAATATTGACGAAAGCTATTCAAAAGCGTAATAATATACAGAGTGTTGTATTTTTTCTTCCATATTTTCCATTTGAAAGCTTTTCCTCTAAATTACTTGGCAAGGAATTATGTTTTACCCGCGGACAGTGCGACGCTAATCATGTAAGTTTGCTAAAAAAAGCAGTAAAGTTAATGAAAAAGTACAAAAGGATTAATGAGGTGGATGCAGAAAGAAAAACATCTAAAAGAGGCTGGAATTAGCCACATGGTTGAATCTTGCGAGCTTGATATTGTATTTATCTAATTTATCCTTATAACATGGAACATTTACATAGGTAAATCCAGTCCAATTTGTAATTGAACATTTACTACCTTCAAACTTTAAAATGTTGTGTTATTTTGTAAGTGGGGGTGATGATATATCCAAAGAATCTCCAAAATTATTTTCAGGCTTGCCTTCGATCGATGTTGTAGAAGAGCTTTTGAAGCAAATTTCTATAGAAGCTTTTCACTTCAAAAGTAACATGTATTCCGAGCAATATACCGATACAATTAAAAATGAAACCGATTTTTTGTTTTGCCATGCTAGAGAGCCTGAATTTAGAAAATCGGTTATACAGATTTTCTAAATTCAGTGTTTTCACAGCCTGTCCTCATTGACTTTATATTTTTTTATTTATTTGTTTAGTTATTGTCAAAGATATCTTTGTGTGTATTCAATTCTATGTATTAAATGCAAACACATTGGTGGACACATACAGGGTGTTTTGAAGTATCCATTAGACGTTAAAAACCGATACTTCAATTAAAAAAAAACACCCATAAACTTTTTACCGGAGCCCTAATTTTCACTATTGAAATAAGAAAACGGAATAAAATAATCAGCAGAAACTTTCACAAAAAGCGTCCTAGACAGTTACATGAACAATTTATTCAAGCCTTTGCCTGCACATTTCGCTATTTGTTTCGCTATTCAAGATAAGAAATTCAATAAATTTCAAACAATTTGTCATCCCAAAAACTAAAGGATTTACGATATAAATAACACAACCCGCTTATTTCTGTTTCTTTCGCCGATAAATTCTTGCTAGGATTATGCTTAAAAAATATATTTTAACTTCAATTCCAATTCCTATTTGGTTGGTAGAATTTCATTCTTTCAGTCTTTGTAATTGTAAATTTTCTTGGAATGTATGTAACCAATGCTGGTTCCAAAAAGAATCTTCTAGAAATTGTTCATTTTATTTTCAAAGTTTTAAAGGTAAACGGTGACTCAAACCAATCCGTTTATTACGAAAAAAAAATACTAACTCTCTCGTACATTGAGCTATAAATAATAAATGCACCTACCTACTTCTGACTAATTTCAAAACAAATTCAATAAAAGAAAATAAAAAAGATGTAAATAAGCTATTTTTAGTTTGTTAAATCTACATACTTAATAATATGCAATGTTATCGATAATAATAGCGTAATTATTAAATCACTTACGCAATTCGTGTTGTTGTAGTTGGTGTCTGGATTTGATATTTTAAATAAATTCTACGGAAGACGTTTCAAGGTCGTATCCCCCTTTAAAGACGCTAAATCTGCTAATAGGTAAAAAAAAAGCGCGCACACACAGCACTTACTTAGCACGTCTTCTAATACCGTCGTAAAATTATTACTGGACGTTACTGCCATATGCGACATGTGGCGAATTGAAAAGAATGAATAATAGTTACGGTTTTATTGTCATTATGACGAAAACAAAAACGAAATAAGCATGGCAAATTTATGGTTAACTTAGTTTTCTGGCTGGAGTAATGTACTGATTTGGAAAGAATTTCCTCTTGGCAGTTGGATCTTATATAATTCGCACTCCAAGAACTATGTTAATTTGGAGAATCGCAACAGAAACCTGCGAGAGTGTTAATTTGCACTTGCAATCACTTTAATTCATCTCGTAGATTATATAGATATAAGATAAGTCAACAATATTACATAATCTCAGTAAACAAAATAAACTAAATGAAAATGTATAAGGTAAACGATGTAATCTAAAGCACATAACTGAAATCGGGAACAAAAAAACACATTACAATAATTTCGCCAATGGCAATAAATTGTCAAGTTCTGTAGGAAATGACTTTATAGTTGTCGATATTTGCTAATGCTAAAGAGTTAGACTTTAGATCGCGAACTCGCATGCCATATTTTACGCCGTATTATGGTACGTTTAATCCTAAAACGTAGACCGGGGCTGCGAGTGACGCCAACACTTATGTTTACTTAGGTACATGTAGGGCTAAAGAAAGACAAAATTTAGTTGATTCTATTTAATTGCAAGAATATGAAATATTCTCTATTGGGAAACGTGTATCGTAATTGGCCATGAATTTCGATAAAATCTATCGGCAACAAAGAAGCGAAGGACCGAGACGATAATCTGCCTCTTTAGTTCGAATCGCTTTGAGAGAAGTTTCTAAGTAAATTCATTAATCAATAACTTTATGTTCTAAATATTCTGCCACCGAGTAGAACGATTTGCTCTTTAGGAAGGACCTATTAATTTCAAGTATCTTCGCCTACGAAACTCACTTCTGCAATCTCACATTTTACATGGTCCGATGATATTTTGAACAAGGAATACTGTATTAGCTGCCGTTGAACCTCTCTAATACTTAGGAAACTTCAAAAATAGAAGATTCTGCGTTAATACAACGTGCATAACGATTGGTGCAACATGATTGCTCCAATTCAGAGCTTGGTATACAGCGAGTGGTTTCATTTTATTCGATAGATTTTCCATTAATCTTAACCAATAAACTCTCATTGAACTGAAAACAAACGCACTAGTCTGCACTTGGTGCAATGCAAATACTACTAGAACAATATTCAAGATGTCATTCTTATGCTGGACCTACTATCTATGCTTGTCCTAAACGTTGACATACAACAAGTCCACGCGATCTAATGTTGTATATTTGTACCAACGAAATCTATTGCTCACTTGCTAGAAAAGCTGCATTTGCCTCTCACACCAATAGCTTATAGGTTTTTTTGGATAGTACTCAGTGGTACACTGTGTCCAAAGCATTAGAAAGATCTAATAAACGTCTCAGTCCCTCCATTGTCTATTTTTATATAAATTTAATTTAAAATGTTTACCAATGCTGTTATTAATAAAACGTCCCTATCAGAAACCATGCAAGCGCGCTTTAATTGCATTGTGCTTATTTATCAAGCGCAAGTAAAAAATGTCGGCAGTATCGCCCGTTTTATGTACCTCCATGGTTTTGCTAACCTTCAAACGATTTGGTGCTAGGCCACAGTGAGCAGGGTAGCTCAACGTGTAAACCACGCCAGAGGCGAAAGTAGTGGGAAGCAGTTAATCATGATATCACGTTGAGTTTTCGTGCTAACTGTGGTCTATCATATTTTCTCTCCTGAAGAAGCCCCGTATGATTGTGGGCGAAACGTCGAGTTTTCGATCAACCATGACAAGGTCCAAACTCGGAACACGTTTAGTTTTAACTGTTTGTGGCCGTGGAAGCTTACGTTATTATTTTAGTCAGTGGGCGGTCATCAAACTCATGCGATTACAAAATGTAACACGAGTAAGGTAGGATTCTCCATGGCTTACTCGGTCGATATACCCATGTATATGTACGTTACATGTCCAGATTGAACAAGTACTGTTTGTCCGTATTGGCTGGTGCCCGGAGTTAGGCAGCTTTACATGTATCTACTGTAGCTTCCAAAATAGAAGAGAATAAAAAAACGTATAAATCTTAGAGTGGCCTGGTCCCCAAAGTTTGGGGATTGGATCCCTAAAAAGTATGTGAAGTTGTTATACGAAGGCTTCCTTGTAAGTTACATAAAGTTGAACAAGAGAGTGTAGTATAGTATAGAGAGTAGGCATATTTAAAAACAGCTTTTTATTAATCTAGCTGAAATTGTGTTTTTTGCCGGCATCAAGATTGTTTTAGTTATCAATTCCCGTAGTAGCCATTTATTCAGGTTATTGCGAATATTGAGACAAGTGAAAGCAAAGTAAACTTTTTCTCAAAAAACAGCTCGTTGAATAGCGCAGCACCATAATAAATCAAAATAGTTGAAGAAAGAAAAGTGGTAAGGTCGCAACAGATAGAAACGGTAGCGTCGGAAGTGAAGGATTTAAAAAGGCGAAGTGTTCATATGTTAAATTTAATTAAAAGTTGATGTATTCTTTAAATATCATTCAAATTTCGATCCTTCGATCCAAATCCTTCGATATAATTCCACGCAGATATATTTAAGTTTTCTTGGCAAACGGCAAAATTGAAGTTAGTTCGTTGCGACATCATTTTAGAGAATTTTAACGTAAACTGCAACGCATAAAGCTTCATTTATTGCAAATTTTCAAACAATTCTTTAAAATTTAATCTTTCTACAAACGCAATCCCTCGGCACAAAAATAAACATTATTTATGCACTTTATAGTTATTTATACATATCATTATCTAGCTGCCACGTTACGTAACAGTTGTAAATTTAATTCTCACGTTTTGTTTGCATCAGCAAAACGAGTCAATTAAAAGGTGCAAAATGTAAAGTAAATTAAAGGACATTCTAGGACAACATTCTACTTGCTTAAGTTGTTGTTAGACGTGCTTGATTTAAAATGTTTTCATGCAGTTACATCTGAATAGTTTAAAAGATCCCTAGATGTAGATTCCATGTAAATATCATAAAAGAGGATAAGTCTGAAAATTCCGTGTTCTTCAAAATATTTTGGCAGTTTAATGTCAAACAAAATGTTTTAGTAATATACATACGTAGGTGCAAATATTAGGGAAGAAGAATTGGAACAAGTTTAACAGACAAGGGCCATAAATATTTAAATTAACTTCGATTTCGTATGTCCGTTTTATAATAACTTCGAACGACAGAATTTGAATGTTACATGCGAGGGCTGCCTTTCTACTGGACTTAAGAAATTATGCAAATTTAGCAGCAAAAAAAAAATTAATCCCGGTAGAAACTCGTGAAACTCCCCTTTCACAGCATATCGGAAGGTGTTGGCAATCCGAAAGATAAACCGAAAATGGAAAGAAAGGTCGGGAATTTATAAAATTGCATGCGGTGACTGTAATAAAGTCTATATTAGTCAAGAGAAAAGAGCGATTAGCACCAGATTTAAGGAGCACATTAGATGTTACCGCTTCGGTAGATTAGATTCGTTAAGTGTAGCCCAACACGTAAACGAAACCGGGCATAGTATTAAATTCAAAAACTTGAAATTGATGAAGAATGTAACTTCGCCGCGGGAATTAGACGCGTGCGAGTCGGTTTACGTTAAAAGCAACAAAAATCTGATGAACAGAGAGAACGGACCGTTGTCATATTCAGTTCTATTCGGTTTATTGGGGTAAGGCTTGCACATGCTTTATGCCTCGGGCTATAATGGCAAGAGACTATTCCGTCTATAGATCCGTGTTCCGTATTTTTTCGCACGTTTTAAGGCACGTAGGCAGTAAAAGTAAGTACTTGTGAATAATACTTTTCTCGAAAGTAGAGATAGAACATGCATGTTAGTTTTAGAGGTTTCTCGCATCATTTGGTCACCCGTTGAGAATGTGGATCATTCGTATCCTCGAATGGTTCACTACAGTTTGTTTGCTTCAAGTTCTGTAAAACATTCGCGAAACATGTCAAAGAGAAGGAATCATCTTACACCAAAATAACGTTCGGGCGCACATTGCTGGTCGAGTGATTTTGTATTTGAGTATTTGAAGAAAACACATAAGTTCTGCTTGCTTATAAGTCGGTCATTTTTTTTTATTTATGAGTTTTCAGGATTAAATTTTTCTTGGCGAAATAAAACAATTATTTCATTAAAAAAGAAATTTCGAAATCTAACAATAAAGAGCAAAAGCATATTTGGCATTATGCTAAATAGGCTTGTAGCGATTGCCAAAAATAATCAATAACAAAACCTGTATTCGGCAGTAAATAAAAGGATTAAAGGCGCAATGTTAATACTCTGATATCAACCATTCTACGACAATGTCAGATTATTAAATAAAGGCATTACAAACGAGATTGTGTCGTTGTTGGTTACAAAACAGCTATACTTATTGATTACGGTGACTGTACAGCGTGTTTATATTGTATATTTCCATACTTATTAAAAAAGCGAAAAAAAAACTTTTAACTTGAAGTAAAGCGATTTATGAATAGTTGTTGTAGACTTCCACGTTGCTTTCTTTTAAAGAATTTAAGTTTCCTGGTTGAAATCATGTCGTAATTGCATAAGTCTGCCGACGTTTCGCTCTCAGTTGTATGGAGCCTCTTCTGGGCTGCCGTGAGAAGAATGAATTCTTTAAAAGGAATTTTTGAATCTTGTCATTTATTTATTGTATCAGCATCATCATTCCGAAATTGTTCTGCAATAATAATAATAATACTCATAATGGCTGGGTGTGGTGATCATAAAGGAACACGAAAAGAAGTGTTCGTTTCACTGAAGAATACCCAGCTAGGGCACCAAGTACTTAATATGTTCTGAGCAAAACTTTGAAGCAGCTTCCTAAATCTGAAGTACTTACGAAAGATCGCAACTAATGAGGACATAAAATTAGATGTTTTATTTGAAATTATTGAAGATTGCATTCATTAAAACATAATTACTATTTGCCGCAGTTATTATCTTTAATTGATTTAATAATCCACGTAGCCGAATCCGAATAAAACCTCGTGATGTTCAAACTTATTTTTTGGGCATTCCTGTAGAAGTAATCTCCGTTTAAATGCTCCTGTCATTAAAATGTTAGAATTGAACAATAATCAATTCCATGATGTAGACTTATTCCACTAATCTTTAATGAGCTTTAAGAAATCTGACATAAAATTATCTTTGAATGTTTACTAATCGATACTATGGTGCGTCAATTACTAGAATTTGCCATTTAATATAATCTACGAGGATGGTTTGATATGAAAGAAAACAAATTTGCTGCCAGCACGCTTCCAGCGAATGGAACGCAGCATCCAAGTTTCGTCCATTGTCACAAAACGACGCAAAAACTCTACTACATTCTTTTGAAATACTCGCAAATTCTCAACAGATATTCGCTTTTGCTCTGGACCGAGTAAACGCGGCACCCATCTTGCGTAAAGATTTTTTTGCACCTGCAATTCCTTATGGGAAATGAAGTGGACTCTCTCAGTTGAGATGGCTTTAGCCAACTCGCACTTTCACACATTCGCCTGTGTGGCTAAGGATTCCATTGTTTAGTGGTGCATGTTCTGCCACGTTTGAATTCATTTACTCAAAGTCGAAGATTCCTGAAAGAAGGACATGAATCGCCCAACGTACAAATTTCCTTCCAGAAAGAAGAATTGAATCACGAATTCCAATTTTATTATTTTTTCGATGTAACTCGGAACACTTCTGTTTAAGTAATTGCCAGGTAACTGTCAAATTACTATCAGAATTACTTAAGACCATACATATGACTACACATAGATTACGTTACACACACATCCAATAAGCCCCGTGTATATGTGTACCTGTGTAGCTGATTTGATTAGTCCGTTATTTCCTGTATCTTAGACCTCCATCCGAAAATACCGAGTTGATGATAAATAAATAGGGATAAATAAATAAATAATGTAAGTGTAGGTTCGATACATCGCCTATTGAACTCTGACAAACCTATTCTACTTCAAGAGTCATCCGAAATTGATTTTCCCCAACGGGTTGAATTTTGTGGGTTGATGAATGATAACATAATTAGCAACGACGTAACTTTAAGTGGCAGGATTGTTTCTTTTCGATGAAACATGATTTTCTCTTAATGGTCCTGTTTATAGTCATAATTGTCGGTGCTGGTACTAAGAAGATCTTCATTGTACGACTCAGCACCGTACTCAAAGATCACAAAAGATTAACGCATGGACAGAAATCTGTGATCCGTCGTTTCAACGGAAATTCCATCACTGAGGCTGCAATGCTCTAATGGTGAGGAGATTGAAGAAGAATTGATACGAAATAATCTAAATCCCGATGTCTGGTTTCAGTAAAATGGGACCCCATCTCATTATCAACTTTTAAAAATTATTTAAATTTCTTAAACTGCTGGATAAGAAAGAATGGGGGCCATTATCACCAGATCAATTTTTTCTTATGGGACTGTTTCAAATGATTGATTAATAAATTTAGTGATATTTGCCTTGGATTTTTCAAATTCATTTTGAAATTTGACATGTTATTGTCTCTACCATAACAGCATATTTCAGCAACACCAAATGGAGTCTACAAGTTGATAGAGTGTCACCAATCTACGATTTACACTTCGAATATCTACTTTCTTTGTTATTAACGCACTCAAAGGCAAATTTCAGCTTCCGCAATCATTTATTTTTGAGACTCGTGCTATTAATTAATATTTAATATCTAAGCAGATTAACACGCGACTTTTATCTGAATCCAAAAATCCGGAACGTTAAATTTACATTTAAGTCAGTTCGGCAATTACAGCAATTTACGACGGCGAATATTCACAAGAAGGTAGTATTTTGCGGCTATAAATGTCATGCGTTGAAAGGTGACAATGCACTTCCTAGTTTCCTAGTGCAATCACTTCAGTTACGTAAGATTTCATGTATTTATAGTTCCCGGGCGATGAAAATATAATAAGACCTTTAGTGTTCGTTTAATCCATTTTGCGTTTAGATAAGCAAGTCATTCTATTTCTTACCGAGTTTCTAATTAGAGCTTCCAAGAAATTGTGACAGCAGTTACTTATTTACTTAAGTTAATTCTTGTACTTTCGATTTTTTAAAATTTGAAAATGCCCACGTTTGAACTCATTCCATTTTCGAGATGTTCGAGATTGAAAAGTTGGGCCCAACCCGACGTTAACCTCGCACTTTTAAAAAATTCAATCATTCTCGTCTGTGCTAACTTGTGCTCTATGTGCTCATCTCATTTCGAGATAATCGGGAAATATGATATATGGAAATGAGGGTTGCTAAGTCATTCTTTAGCAGCCACCGCAGCAGCTTTTAGATTCTTGAAATGTTGATAACGGCAGTATTTTGTGCTCGTTTTATGCTGATTAGATTCGTAAAAAATCTTTTTCGAGATATTTTTGAGAATGAGGGTTAATGCGAATGCATATTTAGCAGCCACGGCACCATTTTTCCGTTTTTGAAAATTTGATAATGGCTGGGTTTTGTGTTGCGATTTGTGCCGGAAAATTGTTGTTTCGAGCACCTACTGTTTTCGAGAGATTCGAAAATGAGGGATGGGGGCACCCTAGTTACCACCGCATCAATTTTTTGGTTTTTGAAGATTCAATAATGTCACCATTTTGTACTCATTTGCGCCGTAAAAACATTGTTTTATATTAATCTCGTTTCAGACTTACTCAAGTATGAGGGTTGAGGAAAGGAAGTGGTTGCGAAGAACGTTACACCTTGATGAGCTGGTGATTTGCTATTTTATCATTTAAGAGCAACATTTATTTACACCGAGTTAGCAATACGTAAACTTTTGATTCAAATAATGTTTAATGCACCAGTTCTTTTTATATGTATGTATGTAGTACAATATGATCTCAGAAAACGTAATCGAGAGAGCCATGATTTTTTTTTTTGAATTGTTTTTCGTTGGTTACAGCCAGTGATGTGCCTGTAAACAATGGACGTGTCAACAATTCATTGTCCGTAGGTAAACAATTGCAATTGTTGACACATTTGACACAGCCGCCTTGATGTACACAATGTCAATAATGTAAACTATTGAACGTGCATGTGTGAATGCAACACGTACTTCGCGTAATATCGAAGGGAAATATCGTATTTTCTGAATTGGTAGAAGTAACATTAAATATAATGGGAAGCGTAAAATGTGCGTGTGTTATTTTTATTATATTGGCAGCCTACCATTTCGGAAAATAGTACGTTGTAATTTGCTTTTTTTTAATTCCCGCTCGTGCTTCCAAACACGTCCTTTTTTCACGTTTGCATTCCATTTATTAATGTAAATATGCTAAAAAAAAAGGAATCGTTATTCTTGTAACAAAAAAAAAACAATTGAATTACAACAACTTATTATAAATTATTATTACAAATGTTAATGTACCCTTGCTAAAATGAAAATGTAATTAATGTAAAAAATAAGAGAAAATATAGGGCATTAGCCCTACAATTTACCTTGCCGTTACGTACTGAGCTTTGCCAATGTAAAACCTTGGTTTAAACTTTTGTTTTTTGGCCTTCTGGGTACTACAGTTCACTTATATACAATTTACCATAATTGAAAAAGTTAGACACTTACAAGTTGCAACGTTACAAACTCTCAATAAATGGAAATTTTAGGGTTATTTTTGTTATTTAGGTTTATTATTTACGCATTGTTTAGATTGTCTACATTGTTGATGTTTAAATCAATAGTTTAACTATTGTCTAAGTTAATCCGTTGATAATCATGGTGACGTGTAGATGCACATCTCTGGTTACAGCCACGTCTGACAAGTAGATCCAAGTAATCCAACAAATGTTTTGTTTTTTGTAAAAACTTACGGTGGGCGCACAAAACGAATTTTTTAGAGCATAAAGCGGCACAAAAAAAAATTTAAATTGAAATGTAAAAAATCTGAAGTGCGGGAACCAACTCGATACAACTAAAAGAGTAACTTATCGTTCAACGAAACACAATTAGAAACATCTTAACATTACTTATATAAAAATTATAATAGTAACGCTGTGGGAAAATATGATTTTCATCATTTTCATTTTAGGGAACAAATAACTGCACTTTACCCTTCACGGCGAGGGAACACGCCATTTATACCCCGTTGAGCCATCACCACACGTAGATTAGACTAGATTACCACCCGAGGTGGTTCTTGACTTATCCCACTGCATTTCTGAGACCCGTACTTGCGCCAATGCTATACAGTCGTACAGCATATAGACGACAGTCTGTTCTTCCACCTGGCAGAATCTACATGCAGTTTCCTCTGTCAGTCCTGTTAGGTCCACTCTAGCAGACCTCCTGTTTCTGCTTAGTAGGTCCGCTGTAAATGTAGCCCTGTGTCCAATCGGATATTGCTTGGCCTGTCTCTGACCTCGAATGACCAGTCTTGAAATTTCTTTCCATTGTTTAGTGGTTGCTTTTATTACCGTATGTGCCATTCCCGCCGAGTGCATTGGGTGATTTTCAGCAATTGACGAGCCTGCTCGGGAAAGTTCGTCTGCCTTTACGTTCCGTCGATGGGCTTCGTGTCCTGCTACCCAAGCCAGGGTCACCTTACTTCGTCTTCCCAGCCTTTTGCCTTTTATTACTACTTCACTGTCCGCGCTAATGTTTTAGGTATTTTAGGTCTACTTCCACAAATCCCGACTTCGACTCCATTCTCTGTCTTGGTTGATGATGAGCGTTCGCAACAACCAAAAACTGCGACCACTACCGATAACATCGGAAGGGTTCACCAAATTAAAGTTAGAGGGATAGAAGAGGTCTTGGACATTTCGCGTTTGTCATATATCGACTGAAGATTTGGGCTTCATTTGCTCACTCAGAACCAAAACGTTTCCAAAACCTTGTTGAAGCAATTAAGCGAGATAAGGTGGAGTTTTAGCGTCGATTAATAACTATAGATGAAGGTGGTATACACCAATACACTCCTGAAGACAAGGCACAGCAGAAACAGTGGAAGAAGCTGGCTCTTTGGGATAGCCATGGAGTTGAACCGTCTGTGTACCAGATCGATTCGGCCTTTATAGGCGGGCCTTTCTTACATTCTTCTCTATTTGGTATTACCGTTTTGTAGCACTCTCGAAGCTGTATTTGGGACTAATGGCGTCATTGGGAATGGTAGTTATTGGCTCCGCCTTGAGTTCCTTTAACAATTTCTGATAGTTTGCACCATGTGATTTAATTATAGGAAGTTGGCCATTCATTAGTCTGTATTTGTTAGCTTGTCCTCCCCTTGGATATATATGCAGCAGTTCCAGATTTAGAGCAGCTGTTGGCGTGGTTTTCATGACCCCTGTCACACACAGACACGGTAGTCTTTGTATGCCACCTGCAATGTTTTCGTCCACCATACCACCGATCTATATGTTACCGTTGGTCTGATTACCCTCATGTATAACCACAGCATCATTTTTTGGGCTTAACCCCCACGTTTTTCCACACAACCTTCTATATCTGCCTAAGGCAATAGTAGATTTGTTGATGGTTTTAGTGATGTGAGAATTCCATGTATGTCTCTGATTGATCACACGTAAGAGAAAATTAAATTTTCACCTACATAAATGAAAGTTTTCTAAATAGTACTAAGTATTTGCATAAAATATTTAAAATTATTTAGACCGTTTGACAGCATAGCGACTTTTTCGACAATGTGCAAATAGTTCGATAGATTTTATGCGCAAATTCCATCCACAATAAAAATTATTTAATATTAAACGGAGTAAATGTTATTGCTGAAAGTGGTCATGTACCAAATTGCAAAAAAAAGCAAAGCATAATAAGGATCAAGGATGTTTACATCATTACAACTCGTCGGTGTCGTGAAATGTTATGTTTATTTAATCAAGCAAAAGTAAACTGATGGTCAGATTGCAATACTGTAGACTCTTATGACGAAACTAATTTGTTATACAGTTGTGAACGAGAAAATAATTGTGCTTCGAGATGGCCTGCCTATAAGAATCCACATTTATCACGTTTCTTATTCTCTCCTACATTTTATCGTATTTCTTCATAAATTCGTTTGCTTTCACAATTGCAACAACTTTGTTGAACCGATTTTGTATTTCAAATTAACGTAATTCTTTCTTAATAAAGTCTGATCTGCATCTGAATGCATGAACTAAATGTTTCCTGCCGTAGAACTAGACCCAGATAGTTTTGATTATTAACCGACAGATCGCAACAAAAAAACTTCATTATTTTCTGTATAGTGAAATAATTTTATTATTAATGGCACCGGTAGCGTAATATCTATCTATCATGGATAGAGATGACAAAGGCGATGAAATTATTACTTTTTTGCAGCGACTAGACAGACTCGTGTTTTGTCGATTTTCGGGAAAACCAGTAGGCAACACGAACCCTTTCTTATGCGACGAATAGACACGAGTCTGTCTAAAAAAGTAATAATTTCACCTGCCTTGGTCATCTCTAATCATGGAGTTCTGAATTCGAGCATCCTGCTAGAAACTCTCTGTGAGTCGTTCGTCGATTATCTTAAGTCTCCGAATTTTGGCGACCCCTTAAGTAAGGAACCCTTTTTAAAGCTTCGCAATGATCCGTGTAAATGGCGAAAGCTATTGGAGTTGCGAAAACATGGATTAATTGTTATTTCATGTATTCGTTCTTTCAGCCACTGTTGCCATAATAATATTTTTTTTCCTATATATTGACTAAAATTTATAATGATAACAACGACTGTGGCGTAGTATCGTAAACAACACATAAGTATCGGCACCCTCCGCACCACACAAGTTTAATTTATTATATAGTAATATAATAATTAGTCCGGGACGGCCGTTTCGAGGACACGAATGGTCCTCATCATCAACCGGTGACCGAATGATGTGAGAAAAAACTTTTTCTAAAACTAAACATGCATGTACTATCCCTACTTCTTAGAACAGATATTCTTTACAAGTGCCTATTTCTACCTCCTGCACGCCTTGAAGTTACGACGTGCGAAAAATACCATGCATGTACTATCTCTTCTTCCGAGAAGAAATATTGTATTTTACAAGTGCCTATTCTACCCTCTACGCGTCTTAAACTACGACATGCGAAAAACACGGCCAGATGGACGGGAAGATCTCTTTTATGACCCAAAATATAAACAAGTGCCAGCGTACTGCAAAAGGTCAAAAAGGACAGAGTACGACAACGGTCCGTTTTCTCTGTTCATCAGATTTTTATTACTTTTTATGTAAATTGTCTCGTACGCATCTAATTCTCGCGGCGACGTTACGTTTTTAATCAATTTGCATGATTTGCATGAATTTTAAGTCTTCTAATTTAATACTATGCCCGGTTTCATTTATATGTTGTGCCACACTCGACGCGTCCAATCTGCCGTAGCGATAATTTCTTATATGTTCTTTGAATCTAGTTTCTATCGCTCTTTTTGTTTGACCAATATAATAATAAATATATATTGGTTGTGTACTTGACTAAAATTAGACTGTTGTTTCATTGAACTGATTTATACAGCTTAAGGTTTGTTTCTCGAAAGACACTCATTAAAAATAATTTGTTAAAATTAGTTGTTTGGTACGATTCCAACATTCGCTCGAGGTTGTTTAAACAATCACGCAATTCAACTGAAAGAAAATGTTTCTGACTAGATGAAGTTCTTGACGCTTAACTCGGACATCACGTAGAATATCACCCCCGAAATTCTAGTAAATTTTACGCTGGAATTTTATGCGTATACATTATTATTTTTATGAATATAGTATATGCAACACTCTATACAATTGAAACCTTATGTACATACCTTGATATTTAATTTAGTAGAAAATGACCAATATTAAATATGGGAAAGTACTTACAAACCAATTAACAGCTTTTCCTCTCAGATTGTGAAGAAATATACAAGATGCTTTACTTAAAAAAAAAATAACTAATTAAATTTGGCAACGAGTTTGAATCATTTATAACATCAAAAACTGAGAGTACGCAGAGAAATGTTAAGGAAAATTGGCACGAATTAAAAAGGGGCAAAGTGCAGTAATATACAGGATATTCCATTACAAAAAGTAAGTACAGCGGAAATTGCATCCTTAAATATAATTTTATCTTATGCAAGACTTGTCTCTGAGCAGTTCTTATTTAAAATGTTTTTCAATAAACTGCTCAAGAAAGTAATTATCTTCCCACTATTAGGTCAATACGCTGTATATTGGGAAACCGGTAAAGTTATTTGTTTCAAACAACATATTTGTTTGCTCGTGTTCAAACGCAAGTTTCAATTGGTGTAAGAGCGGTTTTACAAGCGAATGAATTGGTCAATTTGGCAACCTCGAGTTTTTTAACGTACGCTTAAATTAACGGATTCAAATTGGACAATAAATCGGAACAACACTAATTTTCATCAATTTTTTAGTAGCCTTCGCTTGAATTTGTGGATTTCGTCGTAGCACCAACTCGTGGTATTTGACTTTGGACAAAGCGATCTTCACATGTGTTCTGTCTTAACACATTCAGTGCCACCAACGCCAATAAGCGTTTTATAAGGTTCATTCGTAGAGCCGCGCACGCCCGAAGGCGTTTAATTTTTCCTGATCAGGAAGTTCAGAATATTTCAAAAATTGAATGAACCCTCAAAACTTCCCCCGTGCTTACGGGCCTGTTTAGAAGGTAGAAACGATGAGAAAAGCACCTGGTGGTACGTTCCAGAATCTGGAAGCTCGAGGAAGTACATTTATAGCGCCGACAACGCACATAGGCGTTGGTTGGTAATAAACAAATTATTACCAATTATATATATAAAAAAAACATTTGAAAATCTCTCTAAAATTTTGTTTTCCAAGAATCCAAAAAATATGATGTGGCCCTACGTATAAATACCAACTGTTACTGGTGGCACTGAACGTGTTAAATCCCTATCACTTAATGGTCGCATTCAGCTGACACAAGCGTTGTGGAACTGTTGAGCGAATAGTCAATAGTAATGCGACACCTTGGATTTTCATTAGTTATTCCTTTCAATTACTCTACGTTTGCGAAATAATGTTGGTATTCCTACAATCCAGGCCTATAATTGCCCAATTTTCAATTTATTTACTATTATTTATCGACGTGTGTAAACCCGCTCTAGTTAATTTGGTTATTGAGCTTTTTCAGTGTAATTGTCAGGTTCCTTTTAGCAGATATATACAGCTCATTTTTATTATCTTCTGAACATTTATATTTGCATTCCAAAACGCGTACCTGATAATTGAACATAGATATAGGATGTAAAGAAGTTACTAATGGTCGCGTACCATTGGTAACTTCATTAGTAACTTCTTCATTTTTGAAGCTAGTCGTCGGTTAAATCAACAAGCTTAGTAGCATTTTTTCCGCCGATTACAATGGTGAAATCGGAAAAACAATTGAACATCGCGTCTTTGAGTTTGTGAAAGAAGAGGAAGATGTACTATACAAGTACCCAGATACCCCATAATGTTGCTAAGTTAAATACTGAACTTTTTTGGTAGATGCTGGCACCGATATTTTAAATTTCAAAAGGCTTGCAGGTTAGAAGTTTTCTGCAGTTGCCACAGGATACTTTGAAGATTCTATCTCAAAAAATGCAAAGTTGCTCATCAGATCGTTAATGCAAGTGCAGAGGAATCACTATTAAGTAGTAATTGTATAAATACTAACAACAAGCGGATCGAAGAAGATTGAAATATTGTTATTAACACACCAAGTTCCTCATCAAAATTTTTTTTTTTATACTTTCCATAATGATAGAAGCTGTACAATTAATATAAGTAAATAAATAAATAAATAATTGCCATCTAAATCATTGATTTTTGGTCACTTGTTATCCCGCTTTCAAAACCGAAAGCAGTAATGTACATTAGCGCATTATTTTTCACTTTCTCGAGTGCCAGACTATTTAATACATTCTTACCGGTTTTTTCTTTTTTTTTCGTTAGTATGACTGTATTACGTACATATGTATATAACGTAGATAGACCGGCTTAAATTAAATCTCCACGTAATTAAACGCCTCACAGAGTAAGCGTTGTTTACTACAATTTTGATAAATCCTCATTAAAGTTTATAAGCGCATAAATTATTTTTTTAACACACTGTATGCTAAATATTTTCATACTTTTGTGAATATCATAAATATTTATCGCTATTGTATTTCATTTCTTACCTGGCGTACGTAGTCGAGAATATTTCTTTCGTTACAGTTTTTTTTTTTTTTTTTTAGTTGATACAAATTAATTTGATATGTGTACTGTACGGACGCGTACACTGGAGCTACTTCCCACATTGAAATTTATGTATTTATTTAATTTATCTATTATAGTGTTCATACATCAGATATAATCTGTAATGGGCAATAAAGTTAAAGATATTCACTATAAGAGTTTGGAAAATTCTATAAAATATACTAATACATAACTATAAACTTTAAATTTATGCAAAGATAGCTGAGACAGTTAAGTGTTTCTGTAGAGATTTATTCGGCAACCTCATACATATACTGTTGATTCTTAATACTATAAGATTTATCTAATTTGCCAACCATATAAGAAGATAAATACGTAATTATCCATGATTCATATGAAATTAAATCCCCAATTTAACATTCACATTATCTTTAAAACAGCATAGTCGTTAAAATTTAGACAATTGAAAGAAGCGATGTTTTATTTAATTTGTAATAGTTTTGCCCGTCTAAGTTTGTTCCTCAAGAAGGTTGACTGATGATCGCTGTCTCGTTGAAACGTGAATACTTCAATTATTTTGCTTCCGTTGTTTTTACAAAATGTTCGAATAAGCCTCAATGTTTTGCCAATGTTGTAAACTTCTCATACATCAATACGACCTTCTTTCGAAGGGTGCCAATCCTCGCTATTCTGGTTTTACATGTGATGCACCAGAACAACGTTTCGTAGTAGACCTTGTCAATGAGGAGAGAGAACCGGCGATGTCGTCCTCCGTCTCCGCATTGATTCAGATTATTCCCTGGTGTCGATCAAAATGTTTATCCTGCGTCTGCCTCACGTACCCTAGCCCTCGGCGTCTATGATGTTACTTGGTCTTCCAACTCCGGCTTTCCACAGCTAGTCTCCGCCCGGATCGCGTATGAAGCCTATCGTTGGGTTCCAACAATCGTTTGCTCTTAACCAAGTGTAAGCAATCCATGCTTACCTTACTTGGAGTCCGTGAAGTTGGTTGCTTATGCATGGAGTCACCTTAATTATAATTTGAGAATTTTTAATTGAATTTTCCCCAAGATTTTCATATTTGTCGGCGTCACCAAACTGCTGCTCCATACGTAATCTTAAACCCAGAATGAGGTTCAAAAGTGATAGATCTTTCGTTTCTACCGCAGGTCAAGTTTGATATTGCCTACTAGTGGTTGCAGGATGATGATTGTCGAAATATCCCGCCTAACAATAAGTCGCCCGTTGATGGTTTGGTTCTTTTCGTAAAGCAAGCAGAATTTCTTGTTGACGTATTGAACGCCATTCACCATTTTCTGCTCCACTCGGGCGCAGCTTGAGACTTTGGTCAGAAACGTCTATAAGAGGTTGCTAAAATCACTTCGTGTCAGTTTCGGTTCAATGCGCTGGTAACTTCTTTAAACCAAACATTATTTTCTAGTAACCCAACGATTTGGTACTTTTCAAACAAGGTTATCTGCTTATAATGAGTACATTGTTTCCTGCGAGGTAGGTTGTTTGCATTCTTGAGAAAGTAAACAATAAGCCCGATCCAATGTTGTTCTTAAAAGCCTTTCTGGGGAATTTTAACAGCATATTTGAGTCTCTTAGATGTGATGCAATTTCGATTGCGGAATGTATAGTTTAACTTTCAATTATCATTAAATAAGTTAATTTTCTACTTGACGTTACTTCACTTAAGAAAAAAAAAATTCGTTTGTGTGTACCGCATAGCCCTTGGTGTAGATTATCGTGCTAGTTCTTTGTTCTCAATGAATGTAACATTTAAGTAAAACAACGCCTTATTTATGCAAAGGAGGTGAAAGGCTTTTAACTAGATGCCTTAGGTTTGAAACAGAAATACATAATAGTTGCGAGTTGCGACCTCTTTGGTATCTCTGTTAATCGTAAATTGCTTCTCGTATATCTGATTTGCTTATATCATGCATTTGTAGACAAACAAATCAAAGTATCGAGAACAGTATTATGTATTATTATTGAAGTTGTATGCATGCATATCTTTAATCAGCGCAACTTGGTAATTTGTCAGCATTCAATTATTGTACTTCCCGGAGTTCTCGGAAAAACTGCGATGCTCATGGGTAAATTATAGATTGTATGCGTTTCAAAATTCGCAAATATACAAATTATACGGAGATTCAATTATTAAAAGGTGTGTTTCTATGAAATATGTAATGGGATTGATGTGACACATCAATTACAGCGCAAACAGTATCATTCTTGTTTATTTATCACAGGCGTAAAGATATAAATTTGCTTCGTTTTACTGTTAAACGTGTGTTGGTGTGCATCTGCCGTTTTTGCGCGAAAGTTTTAAGAAAATTTACTTCAAAATGGCACGTGGTAAGCCTACCAGTGTAGAAAAACGTTCACGCATTATTACGCTGTTTGAAGAAGGATATTCTGGACTGCAAATTACTGAAAGAATAAATATGAGAAGTTCAACAGTAAATGACACCATAAAGCGATATCGGACAACTGGAACTATAGAAAATCGTGTTCGTCCTGGAGCATCCAGGAAAACAACAAAAGCAGAAGATTTGAGAATTGTATTATTAAGCAAACGCAATAGAAAATTAACAGCGCCACAAATAGCGGCCGTGAAGAACAAGTTTCGGCGAGTGCGACTTCAAGAAGCGGACCTTCATGGACGCATTGCCATTCGAAAACCCTTATTACGTCGGGGCAACAGAGCAAAACGGCTACAGTGGGCCCGTTCTCATCTAGATTGGTCGTTAGATGATTGGAAACACGTGCTTTGGAGTGACGAGTCAAAGTTTGAGGTTTTTGGGCGAAATCGACGAGTTTATGTCCGAAGATACAAAACCGAAAAGTGATCCCGAACTGCATTGTGCCTACAGTGAAGCAAGGGCGTAGTTCTGTGTTAGTGTGGGGATGTTTCTCCTTTGCTGGGACGGGGGATTTATGCAGAGTGCAGGGTGTAATGAGGAAGGAAAATTATTTTGCAATACTCCAGAATCATGCAGTGCCATCAGGATTGCGTATAATAGGCCGTAACCTTACATTCATGCATGACAACGACCCAAAACACACTGCGTTAGTGTGTAAGAACTATCTAAAGGAGCAAGAAGAACAGCACACCCTGAAAGTAATGACATGGACCCCACAAAGCCCAGATTTGAACCCGATAGAGTTGTTGTGGGATGAACCGGACAGGAGGATCCGAAAAATATGCCCAACTTCACAAGAACATTTATGGAATAACGGAATTTCTGCAACATGAATGGATTAATATTCCACACTCTATTTTAACAAAACTTATCGAAAGAATGCCTAGAATAGTTCGCGCGGTGATTAACAGCAAAGGAGGTTTTTTCGATGAAAAAAAAAAATAATGTTCAGTATGTTATATTAGGCCAGAATAACTTTTTATTTATTTATTTTTGTCTTTTTTACCTGTACATACAATAAAATTGCATTTCGTTTTTAGTTTCGTTTGTTTCTGTAACCTTTTCATGTTTTTTACCAACCGACCGAACTTCTCTGAACGGCAGTGTACTTCGTAGCCAACACTGGTAAATCTCATGTAATTAAATATATTATCTCAAAGAAAGATGAAGCATTTATTTCACACAACACATCATAGTTTGATAGACTCATGAAAAGCGCATTTGGAGATATATAGTTTAATTTTTTTTTATTCGTAATAACGGCGTAAATTACAAAAATCGTCAACATTTTAGAGATAGCTTTAATCCCCTGAACGTAAGGCTCTGCAGACACGAAAAAAGGCGTTTTACAACACTCGGTACTAAGTTTCAATCCGATCGGTGAATATCACCTTGGAATCTTCCCCTGTAAGACACGGCGTGCGTTTCAAAATAACTCTTTCTTTGGATGGAATTACACACGTTGGCGTTGCTAAAGAAATAAGGTGGTAGAAAAAAAATTGTTTGCGATTTGTTGACTCCCGATAAAATTAGGAGTTCGCCCGAACGATAAGATAAATATAGTTCGCCAGCGTTGAATGCTTTCACGTGATCCTCTAAAACGTGAAAGAATATATTGGCAATTGCCACGGGGAATACGTTAGGCGCCAGGAGCTGACTGATTCTTACAAGCTGGCGTTGGTGTCACGGAATTAGTTACGACACCGGCGGTATATTCTTTGTGAACAAATAAAGTGACAGGTATCACATTCTGAGAACATGATTATTTCTACTGTTCGAGACACTTTGTGCACAACAAGTACGCTGAGCGACTTGTTATTTCATGTTAGAATCCTTTGTTTTTGCAAAAAAAAACACAAAATTTACATAAGTAGAAAGTATTGTATTAATTTGCAATTAACAATTTTGGACTTTGGAAAAAGCAATAAATTTATTTGCTTTCTAAAGAAACTCGAACTTGAAGTCGATGGTTAAGTTAAAGATTACATCATGGTTGATGTTATTCCATTCACACGAAAGCAACTCGCTCACCTCCTGGCTCCAATTGTTGGAGCTGTTCTCACTTCATCAAGAGACCCTCTGACAGTTCTGATTGCGTGATGTCTATCATGAAAATGCCTTACTTATCTCTAGTGATCATGAACGGCATAACATGATTTTTTAAGACTTTCGTAATGTACTTACCAGTTACCAGTTCTTGGTGAGCCATCTTGTATGAAGACTAATTCTGCGTGTGCTTGCTCCAAATCAGAAGCGATCCAGCGCCAAATGAAAGTCTCTCGTTAAGTCTTATCCGAAGACAGTAGTCGGCTCCAATCCTCACTATTCCATGCTAGGTGATTTCGGGCGAAATGCCATTTGACATTGGTGGACCTGTAACCACCTTTTTTTCAATACAACGTCCTTTTCTAGCGGATGAAACCGCAGACTTTATTTTGTTCCGTAAATTTGTGATCATCTCTTTAAGTTTTTCGACCAGGTTGTGGTCTCTTGGTTCTCAAGCCAGTCTCCTCATAGTACTGCTGCGCCTTTTGTACAGCGCAGAGGGTTCTTCCAATAATCCTTCTAGTTTCACATTGTCCTCGACCATCTTGTAACAACATTATAATTCAAAGAGTAACAGTAAATAAAGGCATTTCGATTCTTTAAATAAACCCTGCAAATTCTTCACTGATTCACCAAGAGCCGGTGGAGAAATCTGAAATTTCAAGAATTTTCATAAAACTCGTAACTACGACGAGAATACACGAGAGAAACCAGATACGGCGGATAAAATTTCTTGTGTGTTATTAGATAAATATAATAAATAGTGTGTTATAGATAAATTACTTGTCTTACCAGAACACATCAGAAA
>LR737524.1:1709-13251 GCA_902655005.2 Marronus borbonicus | reverse complement strand
GGTTATGGATCAGCAAAGCGGAACAAAAATAGGATATATAACAAGGAGCAAGAGACAACAACAGCAGTCTTTAGAAATCTTCTGAAGAAGCTAACAGCATGATCAGCGAAACGTCAAGTAAAATATTAACTACACGACATCACCCGAAAGACATTTCTACTATTCAAGATTAGGTATTAACCGTTCCCTTACCCAACGTTGGAACGTTTCGCTATTCATTTCCCCGTGGTAATCGGAGGTTGCTGATTTTGAAGGAAATACTAAAGAAGCATCTTTTATAAAACCATTTATTTTTTGCAATAACCAGAAGTAGGTGGTACGTTTTCCTTTCTTTGTTTGGTGTTTTGCACTGTTGTTTCAAAGATATGCCTAATGCATTAGCAACTCTCTAAACTTCATTCCATGCTTAACCATAATATATAAGAATATACATTATCGTTACTTATTTCATGAACAGCCTTCACCAATATTAGAGGCCCTTCCTTATGTTTCTCAGCTCCAAAGTACCGCAGCAATTTAAATACCAACTCCTGGGAGTTCGGATCTAAGCGTCGGCCTGGCATGGTAATCTCTACATTTATTACAAATAAAGTTTAACTTACAAGTGCTCTTATTAATAATTCGTAATATAGCTCTAATAAGAACACGGAAAAATTTCACAGATGTTATAACAATAACAACGGTTGGTGCACCTGAATTTGTTTCGTACGCTGCATACGTCATAGACAAGTATGACGTAACGGCAAAGAATCGTGATTTGTACTGTATTATACAAGAATTGCAATTAGAACAGGGATACTAACATTCGACGTTAAAAGTTACTAAATATTTTTATCGAGTACCTAGCGGGATCGTTCGTTTTATTGCGGTTCTATATTGGTCATACTGCAATGACAGTTCGCCCTCTACTACTTTAAACTGCTAAAGTACTCATTTTCGATATCGTCACAAGTTTGTTGTCAACTCGTCCCACAATCGAAGAGTTAATTGCGTCCTACAATCGTCGTTCGATATTGTGCGAAAAGCGATATTTAAAGGCATAGGATAGTTCAAAGTTAGCGCTACGGCCGAGACCGTCCTGCGATAGACCAGATGGCGTTCGGATCTTGATTACATTCGATTCGCTATGTTGTTTTTAAGGCATTAAAACCTGGCGAGAGTAAATCGAGGGCCGTTCGTTGGAACCGGATTTTAGAAAATCGAAACAATTCTCACCCTAAACAAATGAAAACCGATGAAAATGGCTGATGAACAGGTATATTTTTTAAGTTTCACAAGTTCGCTCCGTGCAATCTAACATCGTACGATATACAAGATGATTCAACTCGTAGTGCATACTTTGTCGCTCGTTTATCTCGCATTCATCGTAACGAATTTTAAAAATTTCTAACAATTACACAAAAATCCACGATTTCGTTGCGATAATTGCGAACGCGAAACGGATAATGGTTAAGTTTCTCTTATGATTTCACTTGTCAAAACTTAGAGTAATTGTGCTGCACAAGTCTATTATTCTCGGTAGGAAATCCGACAATTGGAACTACTTTGCAAGCAACTCTACGAATCTCAAGATACTACGGCCAGAGCTGATGCGGAGAAAGCCCTCGTCGTCTTTCAAGATGGACCAGATGCGCTAACGAAGTGTCAAGTTCTATTGGACCGTGGAGACTCCGGCTACGCTCAACTTTTGGCGGCCACGACCCTAACCAAGTTGGTATCGCGCAGTGCTCAGAGCCTCAGCCTCCAGCAGCGCGTCGACATCAGAAACTACGTACTCAATTATCTAGCTACGAGACCAAAGTTGCCGAATTTTGTGATACAGGCCCTTGTCACGTTGTTCGCGAGGGTCACCAAGTTGGGTTGGTTCGATTCACACAAGGAAGATTTTGTTTTCAGAAATGTGGTTAGCGATATTACCAAATTTTTACAGGTGAGTGATCTTATCTCGAAATCAAATCTTACTTTAATTTGAACTTTAATCAAGTGGTATTAGAGTGATTTCATTATGTATACTTTTAATTCCTTTATCTTTTTTTTATGCAGAATGTGTTGTAGGAACGTTTTTAATTAATTTTAACTTTGAATGCAATTGTTTTCTTTTTGATTGTGTTTAGAGTAGCACACCGACCACAGCCAGGAGTCTATAAATGCCCCACGACAATAAAATACGAATGTTAATAACCATCTTTTATTTAATAAATAAATAATAATACTATAATCCTAACTAATTTTTTACTTAGATTTGATCGTACAAGCGCCATATCCTTTCTCCGGAATGGGTGGAACAAGGAAATCATTTCTTGGGTAACAAACTGACAACAAAATATGCAAATGGTTTACTGGCGGACTTATAAAGTAGCTACGCCAACTTAATAGACATTGGTTAGGTTCGCTTGCTCCTACAAAAAAATATGTATTTAACTAGTTAAAGTACTTTTTCTTTTTTTTTTACTTACTTGCTTTTATTTTCTCTTCATTAACAGTGTCGAAATCTCCCTTAACTAATTCTATTATGTGATATAAAACCAAATTAAACTTTTCTTGTTTATTGCCTCCTTCAAACCATAAATCGAAAAGATATTTTTTAAATTGGTACATCTCTGTAAAAAGAAATAAATTTTGTTCAGATCAGCAGATTTAGATTCAAAATTCGGGTTCTCTTGTTTTCTAGTAAAGTATAAAGTCACAAAGTTTTATTCTCCCGGGTGTAAAAGCTTGCGTATAATTTTGTACTGATGCCGAGCGCACACTCGACTGATTGAGATTTATAAGCGTGTGAGGTCTACGGAAGCTAAATGGGGAGCGATTACTTTGACGGTAATATTATTTATTGTATTTGTGGAAACACTGCTTTTAAAAGAGAGCTTTCCAGCGCGGTATATTCTACTTTTTCGTTATAATGAATGAAATAAATGTCATTCGCATTTGTGAAACCTTGCTGTGATTACCAAAACTATACTAATATTGTATCATGCTGTTATAGTAACATTTTCCATTCTCTAAAAAACTGAGAAAAATAGTGCAAAATGCATGTTGAAAGTCTGCTTCACAGAGAAACCAATTTTTTTAAATTTTAATGGTGATACGTAGGAAGTATAACGATGACACATCAAATTGATTAATTAATATTTCGTTTGCTTATAAACAGGGATCGGTGGAGCATTGCATGATAGGCGTCCAGCTCCTATCGCAATTAACATGCGAAATGAACCAAATTTCCGAGGTGGAGGCAAATAGGTCGCTGACCAAACATCGGAAGATCGCCTCCTCGTTCCGCGACACGCAGCTCTTCGAGATATTCCGACTATCGTGCTCGCTGTTGGGTACGGCGCGCGAGAATTGCAAGAATTTGAATTTCAACGACGAGAACCAGCACGGATTGATGACGCAACTTTTGCGCCTGGCGCAAAACTGCCTGACGTTCGACTTTATCGGTACGTCGACGGACGAATCGTCCGACGATCTTTGCACGGTGCAAATACCGACGAGTTGGAGGCCAGCTTTTCTGGACTTTACGACGCTGAAGTTGTTCTTCGATCTGTACCATTCCCTTCCGAACACCTTATCCTCCTTGGCGCTTTCATGCTTGGTGCAAATAGCGTCCGTGCGCCGATCATTATTCAGCAATACGGAACGCGCCAAGTTCCTAACCCATTTGGTGAACGGCGTCAAGCACATACTGCAGAATCCGCAAGGTTTGAGCGACCCGGCTAACTATCACGAGTTCTGTCGATTGCTGGCGCGACTCAAATCAAACTATCAGCTAGGAGAGCTCGTTATGGTCGACAATTATCCGGAAGCCATACAGCTGATCGCTAAATTTACAGTACAAAGTTTACAGGTAAGTTCCAAACTTATGAAACGAAGGTTGTAGTGGTTGTTTTAAAATAAATCCTATCCATTATCTATAACCATTTTCAGATGTGGCAATTTGCTCCGAATAGCGTCCATTATCTCTTAAGTTTATGGCAGCGAATGGTTGCCTCCGTTCCGTACGTGAAGGCGACCGAGCCGCACCTGCTCGAAACATACACGCCGGAAGTGACGAACGCATACATCACGTCGCGACTGGAATCGGTCGCCGTAGTCGTGCGCGAAGGACTCGAGGACCCGCTCGAGGATCTTGGTATGATCCAGCAGCAGCTAGAGCAGTTGTCGGTGATTGGACGCTGCGAATATGAGAAGACGTGCACGCTGCTGGTACAATTGTTTGATCAGGCGGCGAGAACGTACCAGGAATATTTAACGGCGCCTTCTCAACAGATGGAGATTACGATACAGGAAGGTAAGAAAAACAAATTTTAGCTTGTTGTTTGATATGTTTTTCTTATTTCTTTCGCGGTGCCCTACACTCACGATAACTAAGAATTTACATCTTTGCGAATGCTACAATGATCTAATAGAGGGCAAATCCATAAGACTCTTACTTTTGAGGTGTAAATAGCATTCTTCAAAATTCTTGTTGTTTTTTTGTAGGTCGCCTGACGTGGTTAGTGTATATAATCGGTTCTGCGATCGGCGGCCGCGTGTCGTTCAACAATAACGAAGAACATGACGCAATGGACGGCGAATTAGTATGTCGCGTGCTGCAGTTGATGAACCTCACCGATTCGCGCCTTTCGCAGGGCGGCTGCGAGAAGCTTGAGCTGGCGATGCTCAGCTTCTTTGAGCAGTTCCGCAAGATCTACGTGGGCGATCAGGTGCAGAAGAACTCAAAGGTTTATCGACGGCTATCCGAGGTGTTGTGTCTTAACGACGAAGCGACCGTTCTAAGCGTATTCATTAGGAAAATGTAAGTGTGTACACAGCCCATTATTGAAAAAAAAAAATTCCGCTTGTTTCTTCCTTTTCTAGTATAACGAATTTAAAGTATTGGTCGCGCAGCGAACAGATTATCAGCAAGACGTTGCAGCTACTCAGCGATTTGTCTATAGGCTACAGTTGCGTTCGCAAGCTGGTGAAGCTCGATGAAGTACAGTTTATGCTCAACAATCACACCAGCGAGCACTTTCCGTTCCTAGGCAACGCTGTCGCCATCACCGAGATGCGGTGCCGTTCGATGTTCTACACGTCGCTAGGTAGATTGTTGATGGTAGATCTCGGCGAGGACGAAGATAGATTTCACACGTTCATGCTGCCTCTAACAGGTAAGTACATACGTTCCCGCTGATCCTTACTGATTTTTTAAAAAGATATATCTCCAGCTTCCTTCGAAAATATAGGAACATTACTTAGTACGGCGGAAAGTCCCCTATTCGCAACGGACGAAACTAAGAAAGCGCTGATAGGTTTAGCGAGGGATTTGCGTGGGTTAGCTTTTGCCTTCAACACGAAAACATCTTATATGATGCTCTTCGATTGGATGTATCCTTTTTCTTGAAAGTACGCTGATAAAACTATTGATCTAATGTTTATCCTTAACTTGAATGCATAGTTACCCTAGCTATACACCTATATTACTTCGATCCATCGAATTGTGGTATCACGATCCGCAAGTAACGACGCCTGTACTGAAGCTGTTTGCCGAACTAGTTCAAAACCGTTCTCAGAGGTTGCAGTTCGATGTATCGTCGCCGAACGGAATACTATTGTTCAGAGAGGCTAGTAAAATTATCTGTAGTTATGGTAAGCTATTAACGCGCCGTTTATCATCTCGCTATCAATACTCTATGGTTTCATAGGTAGTAGGATATTAAACGTAGAAGTACCCAAAGAACAAACCTATCCGCTCAAACTGAAAGGCATCTCGATCTGCTTCTCAATGTTAAAGGCGGCGCTGTGTGGCAGTTACGTGAACTTCGGTGTGTTCCGTCTCTACGGTGACGAGGCGCTCGATAACGCCCTCAATATCTTCGTCAAGCTGCTGCTGTCGATACCGCAGTCCGATTTGCTCGTAAGATTCAATAAGTACCTTTCCATTAGGTCAATGACCCCCCAAAAATAATTCTAAACGACCGACAAAATATTTTTTCAAATTATACTATATACACTGTCTATTTAAATTATTGACGCGCGTCAACTATTTTGACGTACGAGTATGTAAAGACAATCTATTAATTTCACTGTATTTCTCAAGCACTGCTGCTGGAAAAGGAAACAAAATTTGTGCTTGTCTCACAAAGATCTACATTTTTTCTGAGTGTGGCAGACCAGGGTATTAATAGGTTAAAGCAAAAATAATCTGTGTTACAGTATATTTATTTTCAAGGTTTATACTGTTTAATTTGACCGAGTATCGGTTCTTATTCGATGACGTGCGTCTAAAATTAAAATAGACAATCTTTAAAATGTAATATTTTTGAGGTTTGTGTACAATGTACATTTGTTAAGAAAGAATAGAACTATATACGACACATATTGAGAGTCGGGCCTATGGTCGCGACTACCTATATGTGTTACGTCACGGCTATTAATTGTTAGTTGATTGATTATAGTTGATGTTTTAGTTGTGACGTGTTACCTACAAAAAAGGTAATACGTCGTTAACTGCATCCGACCAATTGACAAATGAACTATGACGCAAGATTACAGACAATAAATTTCAATTACGTATAGAAAAAGCAATGGTTATCGGTGTAGCAAAGCTTTTCCAAGTTTTGAAATTGACAAATCAGTAATTTTTATTTTAATATAAGTTTATATCAAGCTAAAGACGTAATATTCTCATTTATGTTATTCTGTACAGGACTATCCGAAACTATCGCAGACCTACTACGTCCTTCTCGAGTGTCTCTCGCAGGACCACATGAGTTTCCTCTCGACACTGGAGCCGCATGTCTTTCTCTACATCCTTTCGTCGATATCCGAAGGGTTGACAGCCTTAGGTGCGCAACTGAACAATTACACAGGTCTGTACTGGTCAGGGACACAGGCGGCGCGCGTTAGTTGGGAAACTTCATCGTGGCAATTTTTCGTTTCCCTCCGAAAAAAAAAGAACGCGATCTTGCGATGCTGAACTTGCAGTTAGCTTAGGAAATGCGCGATCATGTCACGGTGAAATTTCCACGTGTACAGACCCGAAAAGAATCCATTTCAAAGATCTCCTCATAGATTCGAGTGTGTTCCTGTACTTTCATGTACTTTTTTCTTTTTTTTTTTTGATTTTGTTTTCAGTAGAAAGTAGATATTCTTTTTCACGATTTTTTCTTGATACATACGTGTTTTTTCTTTTTTTATGAAATCAAAGTAAAGCTCGATTTTTAATATTTCTATGGATTGTATGTGTTCTTTCCCCGTTGTTGAGTACCTACGTGTTATGATGTTAATAATTGGTTATTTGCAATCATAAACGGTACATTGAGTTTTGAATACATTTCTTTCTTTTTTTTCTTAACTTGATTACCGTAATAGGGTCTGCCCTGAAAATGTCTCTGACTGTACAAAGTATCTAATATTAACCCCTCGTATTACTACTTACATGAATAACGTTATAGATATAATACAATAAAGTTATCTATCGTATGCCGTATTTATTTATAAAGCCGAACGTCAATTGTTTTCTTTTAGACCGTTGACGTTTTTAACGTATCGAAGTGCATTTATTTATTTATTTTCAGTCAGTCAGTATATTTTTTGTTTAATGGTTTAGTTTATTCTTTTATTGCGTAACAGAACCAACACTTGTATCGACTTTGTATGACGATGCAAGTGGCGTGTGCACTGTCGTCCGTGTTTTAGTTGCATGCGCATGATATTGTTTATTGTTTAACACCGCGCCGAATGCATGTAAGGGGTTGGAGGAAGAAAGGATTTTCTTTTAATTACTAAATAAAAATAAAAAGAATCGTTCCTTGTTAGAAGTGGCAACATTTGATTTCTACATGAAATACAGTAAAAATTGACTTCCACCTTCCGCTTATGCAGGTTGATCCATTTTCGACATTCACTATGGGGATCTCGCGTGTTGTTGAATCTTGCTTACGGCTATGAACCTGAAGAAAAAATGAATCTGCGACAAAAAAAAAACGTAATTTGTCATGGGTCCATTTTCCCCTCGGGTTCAGGGCAAACACAAAATTTAGAAACCTTGCCAAATTTAAACCTACTCGCTACCTCCAATAATAAGCAAGATCTCCATGGCGGGGGTCGAAAATAAATCAGCCTGTATATCTTGCGTTTTCATTTGTACTAAAAGTAAGAAATAGATTAATATAATTAGTTTGTTTATGGGACGTGCCAAGCACTGTGTAGATATGCAATGAAAAAAAAAGAGATCAGCGTAAATATTCGTTTATCTCTTCGATAACTCTCCTTTCATCCTCTACCAACCATGGTGACCTATATCTGATTGCAGATACAATGGTATGTACGGGGTGCTGCGCCACCTTGGATCACATAGTTACGTATTTATTTAAACAGTTAACGCAAAAAGGTAAATAGTCTTTCAATCGATCGCTTCTTTCCTACTGTCTCTGACCTTTTCCTCGCAGTTTATCCGGGTAAAAAGACTCACGCCGGTATGGCAGTCTCGAGCGACATGTTCCTTAAGGTACTCGAGGTGCATCCGGAGATCCTGCAGCAGATCCTCAGCACGGTGCTGAACGTGATAATGTTCGAAGATTGCCGGAACCAATGGTCGATGTCGCGGCCACTGCTCGGCCTCATCCTGCTCAACGAGGAGTACTTCAATCAGATGCGCGAGAATATCATCAGAAGCCAGCCACCGGATAAACAGGCGGCGATGGCACAGTGGTTCGAGAATTTGATGGACGGCATCGAGAGAAACCTGCTCACGAAGAACAGGGACAGGTACGTGTACAGTGCGATTTCCATCGTGTCCAAACTTTCAGAACGATGTTTTGATTACTTTTAGACGTATCTAGCAAAGCAATTCGTGAAATCGGTTCCAAATAGTCCCTGTTGTGTAAGCTCTGGAATACTAAAATAAAAATATAAAGGTCAGCTAGAATCAACGGCAAACATGACATCATAAATAATATACATGATGATCATAAAAATATTTTTGACATGCGGAAGATTTGAGACTATCTAAAAAATTCTGATTACCTGTTTAGCATGGTGATCCGTGCTAAAGTTTGTATCGGCGCGAGAACGAAGAGTTCTCTCGAGAGTGAAATGAATGTTGAATACAAAAAACTTTTTTCATTTACTGCCAAGCAAACGCATGGAAAATAGAGTTACTTTAATTTTGTTTTGTTCTTGCAGATTTACGCAGAACCTGTCGATGTTCCGAAGAGACATAAATGACTCGTTGAAGGGTCCCAATGTAAATACATCGTCAGTGAGTGATATGATGACGTCATAGTAATTTTAAACTTAAAGAAACATAAAAAAGAAACAAAAAAAAAGATTAAATAATAATAAAAATAGATCGATTTGTATTTGTAAGCAGATAAGCAGATTAATTGAATGTAGAGAACGAACTTTAAACAAACGAACAAGAAAAAATTGTAAAACGCGTAAACTAATAATGGGACGATTGCAGCAGCAAAAGGAATGTAATGTAACATAATGTACGGATGTGTGTGTATGGTAATTAAGTCACAAATCGCAATATACAATGAGGCGGACTCGTAAAACCAGCGGTAGTAATGAAAATTACTTGTTTTAGTTGGAAATGTAATACTTACATGTAAAAATTCACAATTTCAACATTCGGTGAGGGCTCCAGCTAGAGCCAATAATTTTGTTATAGCAGCAGCATCGGGTTAATCTTTTTAGTTATTTTTTTGTTCTTATTAAATTACCAAGGAATTTGCGCGAGCGTCGATTGTCTTGTGTGCATGTAATTGATTTCGTTTAAGAATATTGAATTTTACAAGTTACTACGCGACAAACCGTTTGCATTTATAAAGAAACGAAAAATCATGACCACCTTCATCATCCTTGTAATTACTTGTAATTCATACATTTACTTGCCCCACCCACATTTCATCTATCACCCCTAGTTTGTCTATCCTTTTATTTTCTCTTTCTACCTCCTATTTAGCAAAATAAATATGTAACGAAGAGAAAATATCTAATTCATCTAGGTGTGGCATTGCTTTAACTATAAGATCGTTCGCATAAGTGTTCCTTTGTTTTTCCTTTTGATTCGAGACTTCGCGATAGTCTTTTGTCTTTTTCCCAAAGATACCTTGATTCTAAGTGAACTTATCAGCTCAGTTTTTAAACGATGACGCAACGGACTTAAAAAAAAAAACATGTTTTTCCTTTTTTGTTATCTTAATGGTTCAGATTTATAACATTATTGCAACTTTATTTTAATATTATATTATTATATGAAAATATATTTATGATGTAAATTTCTTTCTTTTTTTTTAGCACTCACTTTTTTTTTGTAATAATTAGTCTTAACACGAAATTCCTCTGCAGGTTATATTTATGTGTTTGTAGCTATAATCGAAAATATCTATCGGATTTCAGTATTATATCACAGTGGGAGCAAATTGGGAGGATTTAGCGGGAATAGTTACGTACAAATTCATTTAAAAATTTTTAAAAATTATTATCAACTCATATTTCCACGGCTTGCTTTTATACTTTGTGATTTGGTTATTATGACATTATTTGTTGATTAGGGAGAAGAAATAAAAGCGATGCTGTATTCTGAATGTACCAAACCATTTAAATATGCAAAATGCATTGTTCAAATTTAATTCGCTTCTTTTTTGTTTTCCAAATGATAGTAATTTGTATTATCTGGTTAGAAACCGAACTAATTTAATTTTTTTTAATGCATACGTTGGTTCTGATGGAAGTAAAAAGTATGCAATGTTCTCTAGGAAATGGAAATAAATACCGTACAAATCATTTCTTTTAATTTTAAATCGATTATCTTGAGATGGTTGCGTGATATTTTGGAAACAAAATGCATCGTTCTGGAGATACACGCCTGTCTCAAGTTAAGTGCTTCACGCTGTATATTTGTATCCTAGAATGTTCTAACTATTTAGTAGTTCCGGGTACGCGAGAGATCATTGCATACCAATTGATGCTTGAAAAAATCGAGAAATACCATTTTCAACACTAACAATTAGAGGGCGAATATTTGTAATAATCGTTGCTGAATAAGAGGATAAAAGGAAATAAACTTGATAAACGATAACAGAGGAAATGTAAAATATAGAACCCGATGCGTAACACACGAAGTGCGAAACTTGTATCATCATGAAATTTATACGTCGCTAGTATCGCACCACAAAAACGGATATCAAGCATTACATACGTATGTATATATGATTATGATTATCTGTTGTGCGGCTTCTGTGTGCAAACATTTCTCTCTCTACTTATCGATAATGATAAAGTTGGTAATGTTGAATGATGATGGGTATGTTAATAATAAATCTACTTTTGTGCAAAAATCGATTGGTTGTCTTATTTATTACTAGCGCCTTGTATTATCCTTTTCTAAACGGCATCACTGTGCATTGCAGAACACTTTTAAATAGAATGCGTATATTTTTTCCTTTATTGAAAGAGGACGACCTCTTTGGAATACAGTGTACATTTTACATTAATTTTTAATGAATTTTTTATTCTTAAATTTGTTTAAAATTTAAATATTTTTATTCTTAAA
>LR737431.1:675466-729634 GCA_902655005.2 Marronus borbonicus | reverse complement strand
GCGAAAAAACCGGAAAAGAATTACCGACACACCTGGTATATAGAAGGCGTTTTCGTTAACACATTGACGACTTCGACCAAGTGGTCTTTAAACGACCGAAATACAAAACTACACACCGAACAGATAGGTTGACTGCATGCTAAGTAGAGTAGTCCGTGCCTAAATGCTTGACAAAAGTATCGCCATGAGGACTACCAATGGATACCCTCAGAGGAGCGTATTACCACCCTTACAGTGGATACTGGTCGTGAAGGATCTGATCGGGTCTCTAAATAACCAAGGAACGAAAACAGTTATAAATCCTATTACAAGGTCAAAACTAGTAAAGCACTGTAAACACTGACATAAGATCAGCCCATATGTGAAATGATAAGGGATTCCGTTAGAGGGGAGATCTGGTCTTGGTTAGATGAAGAACTTATAAAGAAATGGAGGTACTGCATGTCAACTTCATACTAAAAAAACTAATAGGAAATGGAGATACAAAATTTTCTGTTAACCTAATTCATATAAATGCTGCAAAAAAGAAATCAATATCGTTACCGGATTGGTGACTGGACACTGCGTCCTGAAAAAGCATCTATATAACATAGGTCGAGTAAGCGAACCCTGGTATAGGAGATGCGAATTACTCGAGGAAACGAGTTTGCATGTACTCTGTTCTTGTTAAGAACTACAGGTACTCAGGCAGGCATATTTCAGAGAGGATCTAGTGGTATCATCGAAAGTATAAGTATAGTAAGTATTCCCTGGACAAGAGAATGGCGTTAACAGAGGACACTAAGCTACTTGAGTGGAAATGAGAATTCCATTGTGAACGGTAAAAAGAGCATTAACCTAAAGAACAATTGGTGACCAACCTAAACAGTATGAATGAATGAATGACGTAATTGATGGCGTTTATGTTACAGAATTTACTCTGATAAACGCTCTTAAGTCATGCCTACGGGGAATCTCTGGAATCGGAAGGAAAAATAGGGTTAACGGGGGCTTTGATCTGATCGGCGGTCGAGATCCATATCGGGAAAAAGCCCGATCCACCTTCGGTAAGCGCGCGATCTTTTCAGGATAGCGTTTAATACGCGAACGGTACGAATTTTTTCTCGGGGCACGCAAACTATCCAAAATCGTTCGGAGCGCCCGCGCCCGATCGCCCAATCGGCAGACGGACGGCCAGCTTTCCAATGTTTCTCCAACCTAATATCCGAGTAAGTAAATCGACTAACAGCGACAATTACATGTAACAAATTTTTATCGGGGTTAATCCAACTACGGGGAGAATATCGCAACTTATCGCAAAGAAAAAGTGTTACTAACTTCAAAATAACCGAGCAAAGTAGGAAGAAGAAATTTAAGCAACTATTTTCGAAATAACGGACATCAATTCCGCAAGATAATCAAACACAAAGAGAAGATATTTTTAACCCCAAAACATAGTAGATAATTAGATGGTTGAATGTACAATACAGAAATATTGCAATTTCTATTTGTAAACCGCATTTACATCATCTAAATGTAGAATACGAAATAAACTGAACTTACCAAAGCGACTATTGCCGGATCTGTATACCTCAATTGTAATTGCCCATAGTCACAATAATGTCGAAGTCCTAAATCTACAACGAATTACGGAGAAGATAAAGGAATTTATGGGAAAGAAAATATATCGTTAATCCCAAAACCAAACAATTTAGGAAAAAATATAAAGCGAGAACAGAAAAACAGTAAATCGGTAAAAATATTTGAAATAACCTAAAGTATGTACAGTGACAACTATCTATACCATTAATTTTTATTAATAGCATGTGTAAACCAATCCAAGTACAGAGAAGAGAAGACGTTATTAACTTCAAAATAATCCAGCAGAATTGAAATAAATAACTAACTATATATATGGCCTAAATATGGGATGCGAAATAAATGGAAATAAACTTAATATACATGGGGCATTTGTAATCTGTCCATAATGACAGTAAAATGAAAATATTAAATGTCCGACTAGTTACGAAAGTAAAGGAATACATGTGACAAAAAAGGTATCACTAATCCCAAAACAGAGTGATACAGGAATAAATACAAAACCAGAGCACAACAGAAATAGATAGACACAAGTATCTCACCATCTATTTTGTGAGATTTGAAATAACCAAAGGTACAAAGTCGATCAAACTGTGGGGAAGATAATTACAGCGAAGTGAAAATATTAAATGTCCGTCTAATTACGGAGAAGATAAAGGAATTCACGTGAAAAAAAAGATATCGCTAATCCCAAAACAGAGCGATACAGGCAGAAATACAAAACCACAGCACAAGAGAAATATAGAGGCACGAGTATCTCACGATCTACTTTGTGAGATTTGAAATAACCTAAAATACAAAGTCAATCAAATTGTGGGGAAGATAATGGAACTTATCCGAAAGAGAAGATGTTTTTAGCTCCAACATAGTCGAGCAGAATAGGAAGAAATAATTTACACACGAGAACGAATACTATGCGAAGTAGGTTGCATAATTAACTATCGTACGTGTGTATAACAAGTACTGCGATTATTGTAAGCAAGTTAAAAAATGCAATGGACAAAGACATTTCATTTCATTCCATAACACCAATTGATATTGAGCAACCCTCAACGGAAAATGGAAACAGAAAATAAAATTATAGTTTGGTGGCAAATCAAATCCAGACGATAACAGATGCTTTTGAAAATAAATACAAAAACTCAATTGACTAGCTAAAAAAAAAAATACTACAATAAACTATAGTTATGTCACTAAAGGTATCATATAAAATAAAGTGAATTTTGAGAATAAACAATTCAAACAATTACAATAATTCAAATCTGCGAAGAGTTAGAGGAAAACATCTTTTCCAATCGAGTTAAATAAAAAAAAAATTATGATAAAATTAAAAATCGTAATTGTTTATTACAATTATAAACCACTAAAGGTGCCATATAAAATAAAGTGAATTTTAAGATTAAACAATTTAAACAATTATAGTAATTTAAATCTGGAGGAAGTTAAAGGAAAAAGAATGTAACTGAGATTATTCCGGTAGCTAAAATTAACACACCATAAAGAAATTAATCTTGCTTTCCCAAAGGTAACACTTCTTAGATTTTGGCATTATTGAAAATCGTTGATAATTAAACACCACGTGGTATATCTTTCAGGGGCTAAACAGTGCACCCATTACCGGTGTAAATTCTCTCGAAGTTAAATATAGAAATCTCTCCCATTTAATGGCGGTCATTGCATAGGGCAAGATGCGCTTAATGTGTAGAGTGTCTTATTATTATAAGAAGGGATATTATTCCTTCAAAACAACTAGACGATTGTATCCACATGTGAGGTTTCGACTGTAAATAACTGTTGGTTTGAGTATTAGTGAAATTCATTGTTATACAGAAAGGTTAGATATAATGAATTAATGTACACCACTGTCCATCTCAAATGTCAGTACTGTCGTACGCAACAAACGAAATGTGTGTGTGAGGGGCGGGTGAGAGGTCTTTGAGAATGCTTCGATTTGAGAAGGGCACTACTGTACCTTTGTATAGAATGAATGTATGTTATCATTTAAAATATACAAGTTTGAGCGTTAGAATTCGGCAAATTTGATTTTGAATTTTTTAGGTTTGCGATGCAGTATAGAGTAGGAACTGAATTTTATCTTTTTAACAGTGTTACTATGGACACATTTTGACGTATGGTTTAAAAGCAATATTGTTGTATATATAGGCTGATCAACAAGTAGCAGATCAGGCACTCACTTTTCCATTTTGTATTGAGGGTTATGCATATTATTATCTTGTTTCGAACACCAAAGGAAACACTGACATTGCCGCATTTCAACTGCAATATAAATTGAAAGGTTATTGCATTTAAATAAGGTTAGATGTTAGTGAATTTGAAAATTCATAGTGAGTTTCGTAATATGGAATTTATGCTTACATTATGTACTGCCTTTCTATGAAATGTTCCTAGGCTACAACTATCTATTAATATAATACTTCGAAATGTCTTTCGGGTGTTGTTGCGTTGTTAATATTTTACTTGACGTTTCGCTAATCATGCTAACAGCTTCTTCAGAAGATTTCTAAAGACTGGTATTGTTGTCTCTTGCTCCTCGTTATATATCCCATTTCTATTCCGCTTTGCTGATCCATAACCGTTCCGCTTTGCTGATCCATAACCGTTCCGTTCCGCTGAATCGCGTTGTTCGTTGTATGACGACTCCGTAGTGCTAACTTCTACGTGTTGGTGATCTTGTATCCGGATACAAGATCAGCGACCCGACAACACCCGAAAGACATTTCTACTATGGATTATGGTCGTGAAAGCCTACACTCAACCAATATAATACTTTCTTCTAATTTGTCTATGTCAGTAGAAGGAAAGTCACCAGTAGTATAAAACCTTCCGTTCAGTAGGTTCTGGGTAGCGCACTTAATGGTGACATACACCATTTCTTTCCATCTGGATATATTGAACGCATTTACTAGGAATGCATGATTTGAGAGTATGCGTTTGAGCACTTTAGAATTTTCTGTATAATGTCCAACTAGATTGCTAGAATATTACAATCGGTGTTGGTTCGGAGTGTAACAGCCTGGAGTTCACATGTGCTATTGAACTAAAATATTTTTAATAATCTGCCACTTCCGGCTATACCGGAAATAGCTGTCGACTTTGTTATTTTAAAAGGAGCGCCGTATATGTTATTACATTTTTGAATTCCTAATTCAATTTTAAGGTTTGTTTGATAAAATAACTATTAATAACCATAGTTGAATTATTTGGCTCTTTTTCAGATTAACGGGTTCATGTGATCTTTTACAGCTGTGAAAGTGTTTAACAATGAAAATTGAAATTTCGCAGAAAGAAGGTTATTTAAATTTAAATCTAAAACATAGTTCTTAGGAATTCATTCTAATATGATCCTAAGAGCACGAATTTTTGGACAACAATGAAGACAAATTTACAAGAAATGCATTCCATTTCTGACATTCGAGCACAATTTTCATTACTGAAACAATTCAAATCCTCACGTATTTATAAAGGAAAAATTCATCGTTTCATTAATGCTGGATTGTTCTCTAATGGTCACAACTAACTTCGATGGCTCTAAAGTAGGACGACATTTTAAAAGACTACGTAAGCTACATTTTTTTAGCTTTTTTTTAGAACAAAAGTGAGTTAGAATACACATTTTCCTAAATATCTTGAAAACAAATCAGTTTTAGATGCGCAATGAATACAACATTTTTTTGTGTTTTTATAAGAGGAATTTGACAAGAAGGAGGTAGTTGTATTTAAATGTCAGAACTTAATTTCTTCCTTTTATTATTTTCGTAAATAGTTTTATATTTACGGTTTTCAGCAAAGTGGGATGCGTTCATAATGGCTATGGAATAGAATAGTAAATCAGTCAGTAGCGGAGTATTATTTCGTCTATTAGTTTAGTCACATCGTCGCAATCGAATAACCCATATCACAGCTAACGTACAGATTAGTTAGGAAACTCTTAAGTACATACCTTCTTTATAATAATCTGGGAGATGTCACTTAGGATTATAACATTTGGTGAATAAATTGGGAACTAATGTATAACAAATATTTCTGGTTATAAATTTCTTTCAAAATATATTTTATGTTTAGAATCTTTTTTCTAGAAATCTAATAAAACTTAACGAGAATGTAATCTATTACCTTTTCTAAGAATCTATTGCTTTCTTAACAAAACTCTATTAGAAATAAATTAATCTAATCACTGACCTGTGACTAGGTACATTCGGTGAGTTATGAACACTGTGTGGTACTGAATGGTCAGATGTATGTAGCCACTCTTTTACTACAGAGTGAAATTTACTTTCTAGGGTAATTTTCGAATTAACACAAGTATTTTACGAGCATTATATTGAATTGATGTTGGTATATATAATATTTTTTTATACATGCATGATTTAAAAAATCAAAACAAGGAATTTAGGACCAACGTATTGTACGACATTATATTAAAAGTTTGAGATTTATATTTCCAAAATAAAAATTACATTTTGTAGGAAGCGTTTTCCTGTAAACAATAGTTTCTGGTGTGCGAAGGCCTATTTTTTGTCGATATTATTAAGATTGTCAAACTATACATTAATTTGTTAACAGAAATAAGATGTTGAGCTTTTTTAAAATCGAATACGGGATTAATAAAAGGTTTTATTTTCTGAAAATAAAACGATATAAAAAAATCAAGTAAATAAGAAATATTAAACTAAGGTGATGATTTGTAAATAATCACTGTCGAGTGCGAGTATTAAATAAAATAATTAACAATTAGATTGTGAAATTTATTCCAGACTACTACATTTTTACTTTATTAATTGTAGATTTGGCTTCAGCTTAACATACTGATCATTTAACATTTCTACTTAATGTATAAAGCAGTTTTCTTAAATGGAATTTGAATTAACCAGTATACTTAAATAACAATATCAGTAATTGTCAAAAATATTGTACAATTAAAGTGTAAAAATTCTTTGAACTAACATACAACAAAAAAATCTTTTGTTACGTATCTAATAAAAATTTGTGCATAACTGTTGTTTACTGTGCAAATAGTGTGTTTTAGTACGTTTTAAAAGTAATACTTTTGTATATATAGGAAGCTCAACAAGTAGCGGTCGCACATTATGTCTTTAGTTTTTCGAACAGCAAAGAAAACACTGACACTGCCGCATTTCAACTGTTATTTTAATTGCAATACAAATTGAAACAAAGCTTATTACCGTTATTCATAGTGTATTTAAATAAGGTTACATTTCGTGGTTTTAAAATAAAGATCTCATATTGAACTTAAACATTTATATTTCTATTAGTTTTGTAAAATGAAATGTATGCTTACATTATGTATTGCCATTCTGTGTACAAACTTATATGAAATGTTCATAGGCTACAACGATTTTTAATACAGTACTTCTTTCTAATTTTTATGTCAGTAGAAAGAAAGTCATCAGTAGTATGATACCTTCCGTTTTGTAGGTTCTGGATGACGCAGCTGATGATTCCAGTTATCCTGGGTGTTGGTTCGGATTGTAGCAGCTTCGATACGGCAATAACGTATACTAAGCCGCGAGAATATGCAAAATGTTACAAACTTTAGTTATCGTAAATTTTCTAATTGTCCAGCTATTTCCCTGACTGTACAATATCTCAAAATAAGGTCCACTGTAGAGACATAAATAAGTAAATAACTAATGATTCCTGCAAAGCAAATTAAAGTAAGGGTTACTAAGTTTATTCAGAGTAAATTTAACTTGGATTACATATCATCGTTCTAAAATTAAGTCTTATATTTCAAAATGAAAGTTACGTAATTTACTTCACTTTTACGATATTGTCCTTGCTTTCTTTGGCTTTGACTGGAAATAGTTTTTAGGGTCCAACATTTAGAGATAATATAAAAACGTCAACGCTAATATCTACTGTACACTACTGTCTTGATAAGCAAGCAATATTAAACGCTGAAGAAATATATGGTGCAATTTAAAAAACAATTTTTCTGATGTTTGAATTCGGCAAAATTAGGTGCCCAATGTGGAACATCCGGTATATTTTTAGGGCAAACTATGTCTAAGTAGTATAAAGAATTGAATTTAACTTCATAGTTTCTAGACGAAATACGTATCTCTATATTTAAGTAACTGAAGGCAAAATTATGAATATGGCGAAATCTATATTAGATTGGTTTATCTTGCACGGAGAAACGAAAGACGAAATAATATGTAAGACGTTGATGCCCGAGTTACATGTCGATCACGGTATACATACATAGAAATTTCTTTTAACTTCTCCAAGCAGAGAATTTTTAGGAGAAAAAGGTTCTATATCCACAGATTTTTGTTATGAATTTTGTTTTTTGTTTTTTTTGTTTTATATAATAAATAGCCATAACAATTTTTTTTTCCTTCGGGTCCAATTGTTGCCACGAGAGAAGTAATGTTTCACTACGCTATTCATTGAAAAATGTTTGATATAAATTTTACAAAAATATCGTATATCTTGTGTGGAATACAGTATAAAAAATAAATAAGATATTTTATGAAATGGGTCTCTTTTCCTTAATTTTGCCCTTACAGTTTAGGATGAACGAAAGCTATAAAAGAGCCTAGAATAAATTAATGGACTAACTACTAACTGGCGCAAAATTGATGTCTAAGGTGAATTTGCAGAGAATCCGACCTAATGTGTATTATCGTTATTACTCCCAATTAAACTAGACGCTAAAAGGTGGCGTTGATTAAGATATGCATAGATATAATATATGCATCTGCTCAATTTAAAAGCAGAAACAGGGGAAATTTAGGAATATTGCTAACCAAGTAGACTCATTGCCAAAAATATCGAACTAAACATTGTTTAGAAATTCCAGTTATGTTCAAATATCCGTTTAGAAAAAAATGCTATTAAAGGGGTTTGTTTTTGTAGTAAATCATTTAAATATATATGTTGTTTTTAGGAGCGTATACACTTTAGTTATTTTTGGGTACTTACTATATATTGATCTAGTACTAATTTTGTTTGATTATTTGGAAGTTATCTTTTTATGCTTATTTTCGTAAACAGTTTCATACATACGATTTTCATTAATATGGACTGCATTCACAAATGGTTCACCAAGTTAAATCGCAGAATTGTTTTTCTCTTTTATTGTGAACATTAATAATAATTTTTCTTCTTTCTTCATAAAGAGCAGAAAACGTAGAGGGCACCTCTTTACTACAAGAAATTGTAAGAATGGCAGCTCTAACACACATCCATGCGAATGAATATTGTATTCGATTATATTGCTGACTAAAATTATTGTATACGTTGAAAAACATTAATAGGAACTAAAAATAAATCATGCGAATACTGCACATTCTATTCCATTATATCCAAATTCATTATGATCAAAGAAAATAATTGTTGTGAATAAACTTTCCTTTAAGGTAATCTGAGCTCTAATGTACCGATTTTATCTAAAAAAAAGTCAAAGTGTTTCACTATTCTGTGATGAAATTGAAAGGAAGTACTGAACCGTCTCTATATTTCACAATGAGTTCCGTAAGTCTATTATTTCAACCAATAATTCAGGTTCTGTGTCCCGTAAGCATTCAATTCCTGAACTGGTAACAAGAACAGGTAAATTTTTTGTACATCTGAAGACTTACGGAACACAGCCTTAATCTTAAACCTATTCTTAATCTCTCATTATATGTATTTCAAAAGCAGTCGAAATTAGTTAGTCGAAAAGTTATATTAATGCTCTTTGACAATGTTCTCCTTTTTTTTGTAGAATTCAGGTACTATTAATATAACTAAATAACAAAGGCTTTATTAATATATTTGTATAATTTTAGAGTACTATCCAAGAATGCTGTAGTATGAATTTTGTTTTGCTATGAAGGAAAGAGTTATAGAAGCAACACATAAGAGTATAAGCGAAAATATCTACTCTAAATGGGCGATTATTTATCTCAGCATTCCAAAGTAACTATTGCCATGATACGTGTACAGAGACATTTGCAAAATAGTTAAGAGAAACAATTCCTATTTGTTTTTTAGTCAAGTTTGGTTGATCTCAACAATGCCAGTAACCGTTCCAAATTAGTAGAAAAAATACTTAATGTTGTAACGAATCGCTAGCCGTTACAGATTCAAAGAACTTTTACTGAAAGAAAGAGACAATTTTTTATTAAGATAATAACTTTGTATTCATTCTTCGAATCGTATTTGCGAATGTTTAATCAAAATTTATTTTTTTTATGTGAGCAAACTTTTGGAAAACCCTATGTACTTCTCGTAGATGACGGTGCGTACGTGCATAATCTTTCAATTCATATTCTCGACTTGTGTTTTTTGCACAGTACGTCATCCAAAAGAATTCTCCGCGTCATCGCCCGGAATGGTATATAAACCGCTCGAAAATCCTATTCGATAGGAGTCTACTCCTGCCCTCTCCGTATTGCTGTCTGTGCTAGACACTGGCCTAGGCGGAACCCTCCCACGATATCGCTGTCGGTGCTAGACGCTGGCCTAGGCGGAACACCCTCCGTATCGCTGCCGGCGCAGGACGCTGACCTAGACGGAAGTCTTCTCCGTATCGCTGTCGGTGCTAGACACTGGCCTAGGCGGAGCCCTCCCCGTAACCGTGTTATTCTTTTCTTTGCAGAGTTAAATGAAATCTTATTTAATTCACGTTAAAGACCGTTTGTTCACCGTGATTATCAATCGGTATTTTGCCGAATTTTTCGTTTACTGCTTAGATTAATAACCGGTTTTTATTATTTTTTTAACACATTGAATATTAAAATACTGGTTCTAATTTCTATATCTTTTGTACGTAAAAGTGTATTCGAACTTATTTTCCAAATTCCGGTTGATTTCATTGATCGAAGTTCCTTACTTGTTTTGTATATAAGATTGTCACCGACTTTAAAGTTTGAATTCTGTTTGATTTTATTTCTCTGAAGTTATTTGTTTATTTTCTTTTGTAAATAAAACAATTGTTTTTCTTAAGTGTACTTACCTCTTTTATTTCCGATGAATCTTGGACATAATTGCTACCCAAAGGTTGATTTGTTAATGAATGCACAAACATCACGATACACTACTCACTTTAATTTAATAATCAGCAAAATTAATTTAAAACTCCACGAGGTAATTACCATATAAGCAACATCTGACAGAACATACCGTAACCTGTAAGCATATTAAGTACCGGCGTCATCTATTGGTGAGAGACGCAACTGCAAAGAATAAGTAAATACCGACCGCACAGATATCTTCTCGTTATCATAAACTTTGTCAAAGGTAGTAAAAGGCAAAATAAGGGATAAATTACTTTATTTGTAGACAAGTTACTAATTTGCTAAAATTAATTAACCTTAATTTTCCGTATTTTCAAAAAACCAAAATTTACCAGAACCGATACACGAAATTCCGAGTTTGTGAGTAGGAGTAAAACACACATGCAAATTAGAAAGCTACGAATTAAATACTGCTGCAGATTCGTTTTTTACTATCAATGTGTTCACCAAAATGCTATAAAACACAGAATCTTCCACTTACGAGATGGCGATTGGGACGAATCCTTCGGGTATGTCCTGGTAAAAATTCAGTGATGGGAGCAGTAACTCCTAAACTTCAAGGTGGCGAAATGAAACGTCCAATGATGACGCTATGTTTATTACCCTCTCAATTCAAAATAATGTCATATTTTAAATTAAACGTGGTAAACTTTATTAGTTCTCAACTTAGTTTGTATTGAGCCTTTCAAGTTGGGTCGAATGTTTTAGTTGTTTAAGTATTCGCTGCCCAAATTCAATTGTATTGTGTTCAATTGTATCACCAATAGCATGCGGCATTGTTCTATTGTTATTGTTCTATTGTAACATGTTAGATTACATCTGAATAAAGACCCTTGTAGCTTTACTATCAAAACGTGAACATCTGACGAAAAATCTAAAGCTAGATCTATACCAAGATTATCGGTTGACTAAGGATAAGCGACGCTTTCGTAACCACCTTCAAAATTTCCATAAAGGACCTACAATGTTTTAATTTCAATTTTGCTTCTTTCCTTCTGTACAACAATTTAATACCATTTAGCCAAGCGACTGTAAGTAAACTTTTCTAAGATACCTCTTATGGCTTACTTCTTTTTATCACCGGGATTTTAATAATAATATCTTCAAACAATAACATGGTAAAGGAAAACATAAATCATCCTCGCTGTACATTCTTCGGGTCGCCTATTTTGTATAAATTCTAGAAATTAAGTTTTCAAATTAAATATTATCCGTTCCGAATCATCGATCTTTCTAGGCAGGCACATTTTACGTTTCCCGTTTCTCACAAATTAAATGAAATAAAATGTAATTCAATTGTAGGAATATTGAATATTGTTAAAAATGGAAGCTATAATTGACTATAAGCAAAAGTTTTTCTGTAACAGATGAATAAAGAAGCGCCAAAGCAAACAAGGACTTTTAGCTCAAGCTGCGTTAGAGATATCGTATGTTAATCTGTGTTGTATTTCCAAAGTAATTCCCAGTATCAATAGTATCTAAATATAATTTTCAATTCAAGTTTGAATCGAGTATTTTAAAGAACTCGCCAACATAGTGAGGACGTGCAGCGTATTGTAGTCTAAAGGTTAGCTTCTTTTCTATCACTCGCCAACCGCCGAAAGAGACTCTATGTAATTGATACTCCAGAATCTGTACGAGAACAACATTTATAAATCAGATAGGTATAAAAATTCAAATATGATATTAAGGTATATTAAAGGTATATTTAATTTGCTGTAAGTAAGCTTCTACATAAGAGCTAATTACGAATCCTTACCATGAAACATTCAGAAAAATGATGCGTCAGCGTATTGATCGCTATCAAAACAGACTTCGTTAAGCTAACTAAGAAGATATCGTAATTTATCTGACGAGCAAGGAGCGAACAGAGGAGGTTAAAAACAATATATGCATAGGTAAAGGTATACGCGGTTCAGATCGTTATCTGATCATTGTTGCCAGTTTTAATAGCTCGGCTAATGTTCGTGAGCACAATGGTGACCATTCACTAGACTTCAATGGAGCGGTCGCCGTGGTGAATATTAAAGTGCTTTGTAATCAGCTCGCCAAAGAAGGGACTCCCTGTTAACCGTTAATGAAGGTCAAAGAGATGTGTATTGAATTACATTGAATTATAAATATTAAACGTTTTCCATATGTTTTGGATATCGCGTTAGGAAGAAAGAGATCGTAAGGAAGGTGTCGACTGTGACGTAGTAAACGGAACACGTACGAAACGTAAATCTCCGCCGCTTTAGTAATGCTGTAATAACGTCACGATTTCGGTTCAGGCTAGCGGAGATCATCCTCACTAATAGCAATACTAAGTTATTTCAGCGGTGATAACGCAAAAACCTATTATTACACCATTAAGTAATCCTTATGTTTCGTAAGATTCACAAATACACGAAACTATAGATTCGTTTCTCATATTGAGCAATAATATTGATAGACAAATGTAATATACAACCTATTTTCCTATCGTAGTTAATATAGGCTTTGCCAAATATTTAGTTTTCAGTTGATATTTGGTGATTAGCGCAAAAAAAAGCAAACAAGAGTTTGGGAGGGATATAAATCAAAGCGCTTCGTAAATGCCAGATATTTTGTTGTGCAAATGAAATGAACTTTAATAACAAACGGGTGTTACTATTCTTAACTGCTATTTCCCAAAATTCCTACATATGTATATTCCACCCATGTGCCAATTTAACGAATATGCCTCTGCCTGTTTGCTACAGAATCAACGTTTTCATGCTGACATGTGCTCATTCCAATGTATCCAAAATAGATCCTTTCAACTCGTGTTTTTGTAAAATTGCATTGCGGGATACCGGTTCCTTTGAGAAGGTCACATGATTCCGGAAGACCACGGTCGGTGTTTATCCTTAAAACAGAAGAGGCAATCTTAGCACGGGTAGAGCAGAATCTGGAGATGAATTTGCGGAGGATATCAGTCGAGGTAGGAGTTATTGCTCCTTTTGTTTGGAGATTTCTCCACGACAGCCACTTTAGCAATTATAATGAATGCTGGCTCTAAATTTACCTGATCATTAAGCACTTTGGGTTTCTAACGATGATGCTGAGGACCCCAACTTTGTTGCCAATATTCTTTTTACTGAGGCCGGATTCACATGAAATGAAGTCATTCATTTCCACGTTACAAATGTGTTGATCGACCAAAAACCCCATGCTACTATCGAGTACGTTTTTCATTTGGATGGATATTTTGGGCGATCGGTTGTTTTATCAAACCGATTAATAGGCGCAGCGTGCCTACCATTTTCTGCAGAAGAAAACGAGTGCTCTCGTAAACGATATTTATTATAATGTTTAAACCGCTCAAACAACACATAAGTATCGGCACCCTCCGCACCACACAAGTTTAATTTATTATATAGTAATATAATAATTAGTCCGAGACGGCCGATTCGAGGACACGAATGGTCCTCATTATCAACCGGTGACCGAATGATGTGAGAAAAAACTTTTTCTAAAACTAAACATGCATGTACTATCCCTACTTCTTAGAACAGATATTCTTTACAAGTGCCTATTTCTACCTCCTGTACTCCTTGAAGCTACGACGTGCGAAAAATAACATGCATGAACTATCCCTTCTTCCCAGAAGAAATATTGTATTTTACAAGTGCCTATTCTACCCTCTACGCGCCTTAAACTACCACATGCGAAAAACACGGCCAAATAGACGGGAAGATCTCTTTTATGACCCAAAATATAAACAAGTGCCAGCCTACTGCAAAAGGTCAAAAAGGACAGAGTACGACAACGGTCCGTTTTCTCTGTTCTTCAGATTTTTATTACTTTTTATGTAAACTGTCTCGCACGCATCTAATTCTCGCGGCGACTTTACGTTTTTAATCAATTTTAAGTCTTCTAATTTAATACTATGCCCGGTTTCATTTATATGTTGTGCCACACTAGACGCGTCCAATTTTATTATATTACTATATAATAAATTAAACTTGTGTGGTGCGGAGGGTGCCGATACTTGTGTTGTTTACCATACTACGCCACAGTCCTTGCTATCATTATTAGCTATTATCGAAATAACGAACGTCAATTCAGTTGCCCGCAAGATAATCGAACCTAAAGAGAAGATGTTATTTACCCCAAACCTAGTAGATAATTAGATGGATAAATATACAATACAGAAATATTCCTCTTTCTATTTGTAGGTAAATCGCATTCACACGATCTAAATGTAGGATACGAAATAAACTGAACTTACCAAAGCGACTATTGCCGGATCTATATACCTCAATTGTAATTGCTCATAATCACAATAATGTGGAAATGCTAAATTTACAGCTAATTACCGAGAAGATAAAGGAATTTACGGGAACAGAAAGATATGGTTAGTCCCAAAACCGAACGATTTAGGAAGAAATATAAAGCGAGAACAGAAAAAAGGTAAATCGGCTGGAGTATCCTCAGATCTATTTTGTAATATTCGATGTAGTACAGTGACAACTACGTATACCAATAAATGCTTATTATTAACATGTTTAAGCCAATCCAAGCACACAGAAGGTAACGGAAACTATCTGAAAGAGAAGATGTTATCAACTTCAAAATAATCCAGCATAGTAGGAAGAAATAACGAACTATATACACAACCTAAGTATAGGGGATAAAACTTGATTGACAATTGAAAATTGTCATTGTCTATTACAATTATAAGTCCCTAAAGGTGTCATAAAATAAAGTAAAATTTGGGATTAAACAATTCAAACAATTATAATAGATCCAATCTGGGGAAAGTTAAAGGAAAACATTTTTTTTTTAATTTCGATAAATAAGTAAAGAATTAATGAAATAATTGAAAATTGTCATAATATTGTTTATTACAATTATAAGTTGTTAAAGGTGTCATATAAAATAAGGTAAAATTTTGGATTAAACAATTCAAACAATTGTAATAAATGCAATCTGGGGAAAGTTAAAGGAAAACATTTTTTCTAATTTCGTTAAATAAGAAAAGAATTAATGAAATAATTAAAAATTGGCATTGTTTATTACAATTATAAGTCCCTAAAGATGTCATAAAATAAAGTGAATTTTAAGATTAAACAATTCAAACAATTATAATAATTCAAATCTGGAGGAAGTTAAAGGAAAAAAAAATGAAAAAGAAAAACGTTGAGATTATTCGTATAGCTAAAATTAACGTACGATAAAAAATAAATCTAATCTCCATTCCTTTCTTTTTGAAGAAATAATATTTCTTCAAAATAACTAGACGATTGTATCCGCATGTGAGGTTTCGACTGCAAATAACTGTTGGTTCGTGTATTAGTGAAATACATTGTTACAGAGAAAGGTTAAATATAATGAATTAATGTATAACTACTGTCGTAGGCAACAAACGAAAAGTGTATGGGAAGAGTGAGTGAGAGGTCTCCGAGAGTGCTTACATTTGAGAAGGGCACTTCTGTACCTTTGTATAGAATAAATGTGTCATCATTTAAAATATAGAGATTTGAGTGTTGGAATTCGGCAATTTTATTTTGAATTTTTTAGGTTTGCGATGCAGTATAGAGTAGGAACTGAATTTCATCTTTTTAACAGTGTTACTATGTGACACATTTTGACGTATGTTTTAAATAACGATAATACTTTTAAAATTGTTGTATATGTTATCATTTAAAGCAAGCAATTGTTAGTAACGTCATTGTTTGGGAGCTTCAAATTGATGCAAAAATATTTTTTTTATGTAAAATTGACCTGTCCGAGCATTTCTTGCAAAAAAGAAGATCTTCAAATTTAATAAATCTACTCCATAATTATGCCAGACAGTATATTTCATCATAAACATTCTTCGGTTATTCAGAAAAATAAATTATCTGCTAATTTCGTTATTTTAAGCTGGCCAAAATCACATTAAATCTAATCATTAATTATAATTAATAGTAGTAAATCACATTTTACGATAATGTTCTAGACATGTTAGAGATACATCTCTGATACATCTTTCAAATAAGAAGATTTCTGATAGTTTGATCAGAGGTTAATTTCGATGAATATACGCACGAGCGAACTAAAACTGATTTAACAATTATGCTTGCCACATATTTACAACCGGTTCTCTGTTATTTTCATGTTGTAAATTTTCGGCTGAAAATGACAGATTTACCTTGCATTCAAATATTACAAGAGGTAAGCAACAACTGAAAAAAACAGATGTTAGATTGAATTACAAATTTATTGTAACCCTAAACTATTAATTCGTAATGAAACAGACAACAGAAATAAACGAGAAATGTTAGACAGTACAATTCTGTCTAACAGTTCATATAAAAAACAACTGTAATACAATTTTTCATTTCACTAATATAACAATGGGGATGCATTTGATAGATCATTGGACGATAACCTTCAAATTGAAGCAACCATTAACAAACGGTTAGAAAATCTGCACGCACGCCTTCAAACTGATAATCAGCTTGACGTTTTAACCGGACACTATATTAGTAATGCGCATGTGCCTAACGATTTCAACTGATTTGAAGTCATTGCAGAAACAAACCTATTGTAAACGCTATGTACTCCAGGCATAATTTTTGTCTTCACAATTCTCACAAAATTGTGTCCTGTCAAACGGGCGTATTTGTTTTTGTATTAATACCACCGGTAATTACCAATTCAATCGGTGGGAAATAAAAATTATTAGTTTGAAAATACTGGCGGGAGATTTGCATCATTAAATGTTTGAGATTTATATTTCTAAAATAAAAATCATGTTTTCCTGTAAAAAATAGTTTCTAGTGTACGAAGGGCTATTTTTTATCGATATTATTAAGATTGTCAAATTATATATTAATGTGTTAACATAAATAAGATGAACTTTTTGAAAATCGAATATGGGACTAAATAAAAAGGTTATTTTTTCCAGTAGGATTTGATCTTTGAAAATAAAACGAAACAAAAAAAATTAAGCCCAAATGCAATTAAAAAAAACAACTTGGAAAATAAACGGAAATATGGCAAAGTACATTTCGACAAAGTAAAAGTTTGTATTATCATCTAGTTTCTTAATGACATATGGGATGGGTGGATAGCGGTAAATAATTTACAAATAGATTGCAAGAAACTAATAAACGTTATCAATTATGTAAAAAGCAAATAGCTATTTAACGAAATGAGATATCAATATGTAGGACGTCCTCAATTTGAAACAGACTTATTACATCTCAATATAAGGCGATATTTAGATGAAAACACTATTAAAACGTGCTGTGATTTACAGAGACATGCAATCGAATAAAGTAATCATAAATTCCAGTTAGCAATGTTGTGTCGCAACAAAAAATTCTGCGGAAATTACCTAGAATAACGAAACTACACAGTTAAACAAAGGGCTAAAGCATTGTACTCGCGATTATAAAATTCCGATGGAACTTCACATGTTTCCGCTTTGTGCTACAGATAAGAACCTTTCGTTCTAGTTCCGTATATTGCGGAAAGTAGTTTCCAAGGAAGCAATTTTATTCCAACCAGTATTCTTCGAAGGCCTATGATATCTAATTTAGTTGGCGTTAAAATTACACTTCTCTTCTCTAATTCTATATTTTCAGAAGTGATTTTCCACGTTAGATAGAGCACCTGTGCACATTTACCAGTAAAAATATAATTCCGCTGCTGCCTTTACGCTGGCATAAAGTTGCCAAATTAAACAGAAACCAAAATCGATGAAAACTCAATTAAAATTCCATCGCAACGGCATCAAATGAGTAAACAAAAAAAGAACGTACAAACAAAGCCGAACGCTGAAAACCTTCCCCGAACGCTGAGAAGTCATATTCAGTTACATATACGCACAAAACACATACACACTAGGGTCATCCATAGTTCATATTTTGCTGATTTATACATAGAAAACTACGAAGAATGCACATCGCAATCGGATTGCAGCATGTTGTTGTGCTGTATGGCATGGCCATACATTGAAAATGCACTTCTATTGCGGCGTATTGATTTGCTCGTTTTTTCAGAATCAATCCGTTTGTAGGTTCGCGGAATGGCCACTGATAGCATCGTTGTTCAGAATCAGTTTATTATTCTGTTTTGTAACGTCGTTTTTATTGTTATTGCCTTGTATTTTCAGCGGCTGCGATATTTTGAGTAGAAAATTAGATAATCTTAATTTAACAGCAGCTGAAAATTACTCCGTTGTACTGTAAATTCTTTACCTGGTGGATACTGCAACCAAAACTGCGCTGAATGTATGTAGACTGATACATTGGTACCGGATTAGCTTAGTAATAATTCTAATTTATTTCGCAATAGTTAATGTAGTTCTAAATTTTACTATATCTGCTTCAACTTAGCGCGGCGGGGATAGAATAAACTTCATGGTTGACTCTGTAAAAAACTTCGCATCATATATTGTATGCAACTTGCTCCGTCATAATACGACCAGACAGTCCTGTAAATTTACAATTCACTCCCCATCAACTATCAAAAAATAATGCAAAACTTATCAGCTTTAATACAAACTACACTGGTATTGCACCTATTTCCGGTCATCCTTTGTAGAAAATTCTGTTGAATTTGTTATTAAAAATGAGTAATATTAATCTACGGGATATGATATAATATCTTCCTTTATTAAATATTCTTCAGTTTCCACTGTACCTGTTTTGTCGTACTAAATTAATTTTTCTCTAAAATGAGCATTTAGCAACTCCTAGTTTTTGCAATGTAAGTTCCAATGAATTGTTCACGTTGTATTTTAATTATGTTACTTATTACTATTAATAAAAGTTGAATACAATGTGAAAATACCATCCTCGGCGAAAGTATTTCTGCAAAAATAAGATTATTAGTCACGCTTAGATTCCTAGTTGTAGCTTAAATATACAAATGTCAGTCAAATCACGCGATTGATCGACGCAAAATACAAACAACACAATCCGAGGGAATATCGCACGACTAATCGAGACTTTGCAATCGAATAACCATATAATTTAAACGCAAAATGTTAATTACTTCGACTAATTCTTCAACTAAAGATATGTATTCTTTACAGGTGTACATTTTGGTTTTCCTTCATTACCTTTGAACCCTCTGGTGTAGACTTTTTGATTTTTGGTTTTATTGTACTCCTTAGATCAACTGCTTCTGTTGCTCATATCTTAACATTTATATCACTTAAAATATACATTTTACTTTAGTTCTATGACTTAACCCTATAGAAACTTAATTAGTATATTACGTTGTTACGGGGCACATAATATTACCGATAACGTTTTCTATATATTTGTTTCAAAAAATTGTGAAAATTCTATTCATCCATACCTGAAGAAAACTCTGTAAATCACGCAGTCAACTTCTTTAGAAGATAATACAATACCTTCCGGCCATTATGATGCCGTTCTATAGATCTGGTGCTATAGTGGTGGTTCCTAATTCATTCCAAGAATTTTGCGAAGCACGGTTAGTAGTCAGCTACGATGCAAGTAGAATAATCAATGCTGCTAGAGAGAATGCTTGGATTGAGTAGACGGCTTCTGTACTTCTTGTTCCTGTCTAGATTATTTCGGCAGGCTGAAACAAAAAATTTAACACGCATAACTATAAATACTTTACTTAATTATTTTCGACAGCTGTAACAGCTTGTAGAACTACACGGAAAATCAAATATAAACTCTTTGAATCTATACTAGAATAGTTTACGATACTTTAGATACGTACTGTGATGTTGGGGTGAATTTGTGTTCGATATGCTACCTAAAGTAAAACTAAAGTAAAAAACAAGACTGCCTACAGAAAATATTATATACAAGGTTACGTTGAACTCTTGGTTACATTGTTTCCATACTATACAGGGTGAGCCGGGAGAAACGGACTAAGCCGTAGGAGTGTATTAAGCACATGAAGATAATAAAAAAAAAATGCGTTGTTATCCGATTTTTACCTATTTTCAAGTTACTGCAAAATTAAGAAATTCTATCATAGCATTCTTAAATGTAAATGGTCCACATTTTCGCTGGTTTTCAAGTTAATACGTCTTAAATAAAATAAAAATATCCTTTGCAGATACGTTCTACATTAAAAGTTCTCTTCGCTTATCACATATGACGTATCGACTATTTGAATCAATCCTTTCGTAAACGAAGCATAGGCAGTATTTTTGAATTTATATATAATATTTATGAATGTTGATACAATGTGATTACGCCATAACTTGCAAACAAATGAAAATTAGATAACAAGTATGAGTCTGTTTACATTATCTTCACGTGTACAATACACTTCGGGAATTTGGTCCTTTCCTCCCGACTCGCCCTGTATGGTGTAGTACACTATAACCGATTCAAAAACTACCTAAATAGAGTACTTACTAAAGCGCTATAGTTCATCTACTATCCAAATATTATTTAGTTATTTAAGTTCATGAAATGAATTTCTTTGAATCAAATATATAGTTTTTACGTGTCCGTATGCATCTACAATTTGTTGACACGGAAAATTACAAGTTATGTAATGCAAGATTAATGATTCATATAAAACTGTTAAGGTACAATTTAGTACCGAATACATTTATTACTTGTTTCTTTAGTTAGTTTAGTAGGTGTGTGTTCAACATAGCATTTGTCTATCAAATGAACTCTAAATGTATAATTGTAATATATGTATTTACATCTACTGTTGCCTCATGAATATTGAATACACGCGGTCGTATGAAATATATTCATTGTTAAGCTAGATGAAGATCGTACCCTAAATGAACAGCAAATTCATTAATATGCTTGTTGAAACAACACATAAGTATCGACACCCTCCGCACCACACAAGTTTAATTTATTATATAGTAATATAATAATTAGTCCGGGACGGCCGTTTCGAGGACACGAATGGTCCTCATCATCAACCGGTGACCGATTCGGTCACCGGTATGTGTTGCTTACCATACTACGCCACAGTCCTTGCTATCATTATGCTTGTTGAATGCTCAAGGAGAAAATTACGGAAAATAATTGTGTAATTTTTTACCAAGTAAAATATGCGATTAAAACGGAGCAGGCGTAATACATTTTAAGCACGTGTCTGTCTTTTTTTTATATAAAAAATAAAATCATATAGTCTACTTTTTCAGCACCTCTTTCAGTGCAGCTCTTACAGATTACATGAGTAACGTAAATACAAACTTTTATAATGACATCTAGTGTAATATTTTCAATTGTAGAAATAAAATATTATTATTATTACTACATTTATTAAAGAGCATTAAGGGAAATAAAATGGGTGCTCTGTAGGAATCAGGCCAAAGCTGGCAAACTAATCTAGACTCAATAAGATAATTATCGGAAATATCAGTACGAATCAGATAACTGTATACACTTGTATGAACGTGTGTGTATAGTGGCTATAGTAACGTAATACTATATCAAAGGTGTGCATAAGGCTTTTACATTTGAGAAGTAAAATTCGTTTGTAAAATTATATTTAGGATGTACAATTCCTTGTGATGTTGTATTTTAAATTATCATTACTTTATGTTAAATGTGAAATTCCGTAACTAGTTTCACATACAAGTACTTATACATACATTATTTACATGATTCATCAAGGCGGCAAGTAACCAACGATGAGCATAGTAAATTTACACTGATATTTTTACCAGTGTAAGTACCACCAACTACCAGGATTCCAAAATTTGCGCTATCTTGTAAGAAATTTTTGTACTTTGCTTTTCTAAATTCAGCGACAACCTGTTTTCAGGAAACCACCGCATTAAAAGCTATACCTGACAGTTAGATATATTTCAAGCGTCACAAAATAATGCTAGTCCGCGAACAACCATCAGCGGTGCCCTGCGCCAGCTTTACAAACTGTTCTGTTATGAAGATAAAATGAAAACTAGCTAGCAGCAATTTTTTTCATTAGAATATCACAGTGCTTCTGTTACATCGCAAAATACAGCAACGATTGTTACCTTGCTTTTCACATTCCAATGTCAAATTGTAGAAAATATAGCAAAGCTGTCGTCGTAGCAGGTTTCCTTTTCCTAATCCACGTTGAAATATATGAAGAACATCAATTCTTTCCAGAAAGATGCTTAAACGATTTACACTCAATACTCCAACATCTTCGAGATACTTGATGCCAAAGCAATTGGTCTATAGTTTGCTATAGTTCTCGTATTACCCTCTCTACGGATTGTTTGGAAACGGCTTGAAGAATACCTGGAAACACCTTTAGTGAAATAACTGAATACGATAAGATGCCGTCAAAATAAACACCGAACTCACAGTAGAATGATACACTGAAAAAATGAATTCTATAAATCGTGTTCGTTAAGTGTAAACCCGATTACATTAACTAATAAACTTATTACGGCAATGAACTACGTTTATCAATTTGAAGCCCGTTTATCGATATAACAAATACAAATTTATTAAGCTACCTTGAATTTTTCATTAGGCATTAATAAATGTATTCTTCAAATATGATGTACAACTATTTAGGCCACAATGGCGGAATGGTATCAGTAAGTAATACGGCAATAGGGATAGGATAACGTAAATTCGCTTGTGGATATTCTGCCAAGGAATTCATTACAAATTAACAGGAATGATCCACGTGATGCGTAATGCACAAACGGTTGACTGTCTTTACTGAGTTTTACGACAGATCACGGAAATCGTTAAGTTTCAAGTAGCAATCGGTGGCACGCATTACGACAGCGTGTCAAACATACTCTTCTTTGGTAACTTATTCCAGTAGACTGAATGTTTTATTAAACGATTACTCACAAGTTTTAGTTCTATCGTGTTATACCGTGGCAATTATTTAAAGCGGCAGTTCTTTCTTCTTTCGTCGATTTTGATCTGCTGTTATACAAAAAAAAATCAAAAATCCACAAACTTTCAAAGAAGTGTTCAAAGTGTATTTCGCCAGATAGAAAGATTGCTATATGCATGCCTTAATACGCTTCTTATTTCACCAAATTTCATTAAAATCTGAATTTGATACCTGGGAGCTTTTACTTATAAATTGAGTTGCTCAGCATCGTTTTAGTTTAGCTCCAAATTTGTGGTTCAAACCAAATTAAATCATTTTGCATGTTAAAGGGCAAGGTATTAGTTCATGAGATCTTTCGTTTATAAATACTAATGTTGAGGTAAACCGAAAATTGAAGCTTTGCATAATTTAATTTCTGTGATTTTTCATATTGTAGCGACGACAGATTATCTCATTCCGCCAGATATCTACTATAGTGTTATAAAATAACATCAACGAGGTTAGCTGTCACCAGCGCTATAGTCACATCTCTTCTTGGCATTTCACATTGTCCACATATCGGGTATGAGGGTCCATCTGTTGGTAGGAAGCCCGATCCCTGTAGAAACATTCCTGTTCTTAGCCGAATATTAAAGGGGCGTAAAAATGTTAAAATTAATATAAGTCCAGCCAACGACAATCATGGGGAAGACTTATATTAACTACTTTTACCTGTCATTCTCTTTCTACTTAAATTAATGTCAAAAACTTCTACAGTAAGTTCCAATGCATACGTTAGTCGTATAAATGTTATCTCTGTCAATTACAAGTCTTTCGGTCCGTTTCATCTAAATTCTCAGTATAATTTAACGTTGTAGTGTTGCATGTCAAGAGTGTCATCAAAGGACACAGAATCCCAACATCAGTTGCGTCCCTGCATCATGCTACAGCAAAAATCGTTCGTTTCATAGATGATAATGGAATAAGACAATTGCCAACATAAATCTAACAATGGTTAAAAACAACGCCATTTTTATTGGTGACTTTATGTCTAGCTGTCGTCCGGGCACGTTGTACTTAGCGTTTCCTCCAAGTTTAATAGTGTTGAAATATTTTGATGGACATAAACCTTGTGTTTATGCAGTGGAAAGTTACAAGATTTAAGGTTAGTAGTTAATTTCATTTCTACGTCTTAACACGTCTCAGCTAACTATTTTTCATTTGCCGAAAGGGTGTCTAGAGACATTTGCGGATTCACGACCCTTAATTTCTATAAGTTTAAGAAAATTTCAAAAATTTCTCAAATTTCATCTCGAAAAATTAAATATATAAATATAAATAAATTACACTACGTAGGTTTTTGCAATATATGTATATAGTTCAAATGAAATTTTTCTCCAAGGTATTAATGTTGATTTACGCAAGAACTGCATATAAACGTCACCTAAGTATATTGCTTTTTTATCGACACAACGCTAAAAAACCAACAATAATAAACTTCAGTGCTATATTAGAAATAACGCAACAAACTACCGTTTCATTTCCATTTGATCCATCTTCCACGATTATCGAAGCAATTGTCCGCGGTTTTATCCGCGATCACACCAATTTTAAGCAGCATTATGCAGATAAGGAGGCGATGAATACATTGGCTTGTGTTAAAGAACTCATTACTCGACTGGTTCACTTTCCTAATCTAAGACATTATGCTAAATTTACTGGCGTTATTGGCTCGTTCGTTTAGTCCCGCACCAAATTTATTGTTCGGAAACTTGTTTGGTTATTCGAAACTTTTTTAATCAGCGCGTCCTTTTCTGTCTCAGGCGATCGTTCTCTTTCACATCGACTTTCTTTTTTCTTTCTCTATTTGCAAAGTTCCACTCAAGATTTATTATAAATAAATTATTTTCCAATTAATCTGAAACACATACATTGTGCTAAATTTACCAAGTTAAGAATACATAACGTAACTCCGTTTCTTTTTTTTTTGTAATAGGGAAGAACGAAAACCTTACACGTTTTGGAAAAAATGTGATACAGTCCCTCAAAATTACTCGAGAATCTAAGAGCTCTAGCTGAAGATGGGGTCTTACGAGTTCTGCAAATAATTTTCTTAGACGTTCTAAAACAAGTTTCACTTACATTTTTAGGTGGTTAGATATGTACGTAGTGTACAGCGTGTCAGAAAAGAATTCCTTCCTTGTTCTTCTTCTCCTTCTAAAATATTCGAGGACAAGTTCCGCATAATATAAGTCCAAGTATATAAGATCTTTAGTTTCCGCTACAAACGATACATACTATTGCGCTGTTTTTTGAAATTCACGGCATTACGTCGAAAAATTCTTTACATCAACAAACTAAACATAGAGTTGCTCCCACTATTGGAAGAAAGAATATGGGCAACTGATTGGAGTTGAATAAGTGTTTTTTTTAATAGTTTGGGGCTAAACTATTAAAAAATAGAATTTTCGTGAGAAAGGACCTTTTCTTTGATTTCTACTCTTACTGGACTGTATTGCTCACTCAATAAAAACAATTAATGGAACTATAATTCTAAGCAACCAATAATCATCACAGAAAAATTTGCTTCATAGGCAAAACCAGAAGTTCTAACGAATGATTCATATCAATATATTAAATCAAATGCTCAAAAATGCTTCCTCTTCTGTATTAGCATTAAACCGTTACGGCAGCGACAAACCTAGGATCGAATCACACATCAACGTAGTTTGAAGATACTGAACTGAATCCTCCTGAAGTCGCCCATAGATTACATAAATATAGGCAACAGCGCTAGCAGAAATACATGGTAAAACCCGAAAGGATGTTCCTTTGCAGTATATTCATTGTTACGGCGGATTACAATTGTTTAAGTTGTTTGCTCTTATTTCCAATAGTCATTCCCCAAACCGTCCTAGATGTATTATTTGACTTCAAAGTCGTTTGTAATACTCTCTTTTATATATAAATTTGCTGCTGAATTCTATGCCTCCCTGTGCAGCCTATTTCCTATCCTATCCCCACTAAGATTATTATATCTTATTCAGAATCTGCAGCTTATCCATACTATGCACGTAATGGAGCCATCAATCCATGCCTTCGCATGCTGCTTTTGTTTGTGTATACGCAAAAGGAAACGCTGTATCAATGTAATACAAAAATATACTGGGAAAGTCACTAGAGAGTAAATTTTAAAATGTAATGACAATATTATCTCGTTCCTTTAAATAATCCGGAATATTGAAACCACCAATTCTTCTTATTAGCATTGCTAATGTGTAAGCACAATTCGAGAAAGTTTCTGTTGCGTTGTGTGACTATAGATGAAATATGAGTACACCACTTCACGCCAGAAACTAAAGGTTAGTCGGCAAAATGGATATTTGCTGGTGAATGTACAGCAAAGAAAGTGAGAAAGTGATTCCATCAGCCGAAAAAGTTATGGCGACGACTTTATGGGATCCCAAGGCATAATTTTATTTGACAATGGGACAGTACTATGCTGATATATTGGAGTGATTCAGTACTGAACTAAAAAAAAAGGGCCCGCTTAACGAAGAAAAAAATTCTCGACAATCATGATAACGCCCCGACACACTCATCGGCAGTTTCAATAATGAGACTAGGTCAGTTACAGTGCGAATTTATTCCTCAACCACCATATGCGCCAGATTTTGCCCTGTGTGACTTTTTCCTTTTTCTAAACTTGAAAAATGGAAAAAAGTTGGAACTGGGTAACAGTTCCAACGAAATAGAAGTCTATTTGTAAAGTTCGACAAATCCTGCATTAAAAAAGTTGGAATATCGCTTGACTAAGTGTTCAGAAAAAATATACTAAGTGGAAAACAATTCCACTATCTTCCTTAACACAGGTATTTACCATACCATCCTCGTAAGTGCGACCCAGTACCGAACTTTCAATTTTCACAGGTGTGTTGCAAAAACAAATTATCAATACAGGTTTCTAATAAATTTGTTGCGCGCATAGAATTAAAAAGTGAAAAAAGTTGAAAGAAGTAAAAATATCTAAGGGTCCTTGGTCTTATTAAAATTGATATCAAAGTCTCCGCACATCACTACAAAAATATTGACTATGTTTTCCTAGTAAGCTAGTAAATTTATTTATGAAATTCCTGATGGTGCTCGATAAACAAAGACCAACTGCAAAACAATTTCAATTCGCGGTATAATATTCATACTCTTTTTCTGAGAGATCAATACTTGGATGATACGTATGTACTTATATGAGTTTAATCTCTTACATCTTACATGAATGAAGACAACGCGAACTGTACGAAAACTTCTTGGTACACAAAGACGAATATACTGCCAGCAACAACAATTGAAAAATTAACGATCTCGTTAGTTACATAGAGACTCTATACTTGATTTCGTTCTCGAATCTTCTGACGTAGAGCCGACCAGCGAGGAGCAGCTACCGCGTGTGGAATGCGGCGGCCAGCCAACGGGGGGTGGACACTTTGAATGATGAAATCATCTCTTAGCGGTCAAAGGTCCGCAGTGCTTTGACCCCAAATGCGGGACCAACTAAAACCGCACACATTCGTACTTGCACACTTCGTCTGACCGTGTATATGTTCCATCTTTCTCGCATGCGCCCACTTTTGCGAAAATCCGAATATGGTCGGGACGCGTCTAATATCAGAATACAGCACCACGGTGTATATTTATCAAACCGAATGCAGTCGCGTCATCATCACTAATGACCTAGTAGCTTTGAACTTCATTAAAATTTGCATTGTCCATGCATGCAAGCGGGTGTTTTATCCCATTACGAAAAATCAGGAAAAAAACGACCGGAAGATTAACTTGAGATGGTTAGCCGGCGCTGCGGATAATTACAAGGAATTTGTTGCATGCTAAACCGCTATTTGACGTGATTTAAATCATTTCGTCACTCTGGATAATGCTGCTTCGCCGATAGCATCGTACGGGACCCAAAAATTACGAAGCAGTTCACGATAATTTCTGTATTTTGAAATAATTACTATATGATTTTCATATTAATGAGTAGCATTTTTCTTGAAAAGCAGTCAGCAGAGCAACCAATCTTGCGCATATTTTAACATTGTTTGTTGATATTTAATTTTACGTCAATCTCAATCATGTAATGCTATTATAATAATTGTTACGCTCTTGCTAATTGAAATAGTTTTGCTTTATTTATTTGAGAAAATTGTGGCTAAATTACTTATTATTACACAAAAAAATCCTTATCAGTATAGAGATTTTTGTTTTATTATTTCTTTAGAAGATAATAGTTTTATTAGCCACCGCAATTGCCTTCCTTTTCTTCAAAATATTTTCAAACCCTAATAATAATAAATATCGTCAATAATAGTATTGATGACTACTTTAATGCAATTTCTTGTATATTAACATTTCTTAAGGTTACCAGCAAGTGCCTTAGTACAATGCAATCTCTATGATTACCATGTTACCCATCTGGCTCTGGAAATAGGTTTTTACAAAATATTAATAGCAGAGCATATTGAAATTAAATTAGAAACAAACTCAGATCCCTCGCGGTATATGTATGATAAGTCTATTACTGTTCCAAATATTTCACTTTTTACACACTTTCTTAGTTTTGTAGTTCTCTAACTGGTATCCTCTTTACTAACATTTGGCGCTAAGTGTGTTAAAAAATGAAAGAAAGTGATGATACTCTTGGTGAAACATTTCTTACACGCAATCAAAGAAAATACTTCAAAGCATTACCAATTGAGTTTTTTCTTTGATCATGTACTAGGTGCTATTCTAGCACAGATTCAATGTTACAGTTTAAGATTTGGTTTGATCCAAAAACTATATTTCATTCTATGCAATTTTATCTGGTTGAGCGCCTTTTCTTGTGTTGATCAAAAAGCTCTTCAACTCTTTCCGTGAAGTTGTAGAATGTCAGTGTTTTTTCTTACGTGCGCTATAGTTTCCTCACAATCAGTAAATAAGGAATATTCAGTAATGACATAAACATCTTCGAGAAAATACAAAAGAAAAAATTCTTGGCCAGTGACAACAAAATTCTTAATTTCAGTATATGCGTGTGTCAATATTCCTAGCCACACAAGTAGTAATTAAATATGGGTTAAACGAATATGTAATTCAATAGCTTTATTTGTAAAATGTTCATGTGCTATATTACATCGGCACTTAACAGATTAAACTAGAAATAATACAAGTTATAGTAGTTACAAAGTGAAAACTTCATATTTCACAAAATGTAAAGTCAGTTATACGTATGTATATGAGGATGGTATGGTAAATACCTGTGTTAAGGACAGCGCAATTGCTTTACATTTAGTAAGTTTCTTTTTCGACGTAATCTCCTTGCAACTCTAAGCGCTTAGCCAAGTGATGATCCAACTCTTTTTTTGAGCCCTCCAAATAATAACATCTGTCGTGCTCTACAAAGCAGGCCTTTGTTTCAGCAAGAAAATTATACCTTGCGAATCCCAAAAAATCGTCGCCATAATTTTTTCGGCTGATGGAACCTTGGAACTTATACATTTTTTCAGTTACCGACTTTCCTTCCTACTGCCAATAAAACGTCAAAATTAATGAAGGTCCGTTTTTCTCAAAAACGGTTGAAGATAGGTAAAACGAATTCTCAACAGAGCGTATGCAAAATAATATGTGCTAACAGAAAATGGAAAAATATACAGTGTGTTCCGTATAAAATAAGCTGGTATTCGCTTCTGGTATAACTGTAAATAATTCATTGAAGGGTCAGTATTAAGAATTTTCGAAGACAGATTTTCAACATTCAGCTGACAGTTTAAACGGCATATTCTCTAAATGTATCATATTACTAATGGAAAAACCCACATCTCCTCTGTTGGAATATATAACTTTTATCTATTTATAGTTATCTCTGTCGTTACATTAATAATTATTGTACAGTACTTATATAATAATAATAATAATAATAAGTTTATTCGTCCAACAGCGAAAGCCAATTACAGGACAACTTAATACAAAAGAAAAAAAATACATGTGCAGTATCCTAATAGCTACAAAGTATAAATAAGGGAACAAGATAGCGATACAAAAATACAAAAACCTTAGTACTAAGAAACATAAACAACTTACAGTTCCAAGTAATTGGAATAGAAGACATTAAAGTTCTTTGTCATAACATAAATTGGAGACTTCATCATAATGTTCGTCCTAGCCCTTGGTGTATTAATTATAGCACCATATCTAGTACTATGCGTTGGGACATTAAAATTAACCGCAGCAAGCAAGGATGGAGAATCAATTTTGTTTTGTAGCAATTTAAGCATGAAATTGGCACTACATCGCCCACGGCGGTGAGATAAACTTGCAACATTATGATGATTTAACAAACTAATGTAATCTACATTTCTTTCAGGGTACACACCAGTGATCTTAAAAGACAAATATTTGAGAAATTTTCTCTGTATTCTTTCAACAGAAAGTTGTTGATTAATGTAGTAGGGAAACCATACCAGGGATGCATATTCCAGTTTACTACGTACAGTGGCATAATAAACAGTTTTAATTGCAGATATATTATGGAAAGACTTACATGATCTTATAAGAAAACCTAAAGATCTGGACGCTGACAAGCAAAGCGTTATTACATGTTGAGAAAAAGTAAGCTGTGAATCAAATAATATACCCAAGTCCGATACTTCAAATTTTCTGATAATAGATTCTGTGCTTAGAGAATAGTTAAAAAATACTGGAGAAATACATCTAGTGTAAGATACAACTGAACACGTGGCAATATTCAGGGAGATTCTGTTCTGTTTACACCATTCATCAATAAGGGAAAGATTGGCCTGCAGTTTTACGCAATCCATTTCTGTATTAATTACGCTATATATTTTTAAATCATCTGCATATGCCAGTGACTCACAGTTTAATTTCAGAAGCAGATCATTCAAAAAAATGTTAAATAATAAGGGACCAAGGTTTGATCCCTGCGGTACCCCAGAGGGTATAAGAAAGTGCTCAGATGAAAACCCATTATAAAATACATAACCAGATCTGTTGTTGAGGTAAGAAGACATTAACCTTAGAAGTGAAGGGCAGAAACCAATATAGTCTAGTTTCGCAAGAAGTAAATTGTGGTCGATAGAGTCAAATGCTCTTGAAAAATCTGTATAAATAACATCAACTTGCTTGCGATGGTCAATTGCAGATGAAATGAATTGAGTAATATTTGTCAAGTTTGAGACGGTTGACCTTGCAGCTATGAATCCGTGTTGCTGTTCAGACATGTATGATTGAACATTAATGTAGATTTTAGTAAACAATATTCGTTCAAGAACCTTAGCAAAGTTTGATAAGATGTTTATGGGTCTATAGTTAGATATGTCAGAGTAGTTACCTTTTTTAAATACAGGTATAATTTTGCTTATTTTCCACACATCAGGGAATTGAGATGTTGACAGAATTAGATTAAACAGTATAGTTAGTGGAGAGGCGAATACAGAAGCACAATCACGCACTAGGAAACTTGGTATGGAATCATTACCGGCAGTCATATCAGGTTTAAGATGCTGCGCACTCACTCTAACATCATTTTCATAAATGGTTCCAATATTGAAAGTGGGATAATAACTAAAAGGAACTGTTACTACACTGGTACTTGCACAAAATGGTTTGGAAAAATGTTTAGCAAATTTGTACACAATGTCTAACGGCTGATTAAGTTCTTCATTTTCATAGATCATTACCCCAGGAATCCTAGACGTAGATCTTTTGCCAGAGATGAATGTCCAAAACTTCTTCGGATTACTTACAATATCATTTTGTAGACGAGTTTCATAGTGTACATATGCCAAACGAGCTTCCCTCTTAACCAGCTGTCTAAGTCTGCCAAATTCATCATAATAGGCCATTGATTTAGATGCTTTCCATTTTCTGAAGTAGTGTTCCTTAATATTAATTAATTGCTTGATATTGTCCATGAACCATGCAGGATAGTGACGACCAACAAATTTAACTTTAGGTATAGAACGATCAATGATGGAATACAATGCGTCATAAAAAACATTCACTGCTGCATTGACATCACCATGCTCCAAGAGGAAAGACCAGTCAAAGTTTGCTAATTCAGAGTAGAGCGTTAATAAATCACCTCTGCGATAGTTATAACGAACATTGTTATTTGATTGAAAATTAGATGTCCTTTGTGCAGCAGAACAATACAGGATAATAGCAAGAGCTGGGTGATGTGGATCCTCCGGTACCAGTGGAGATGTATCACGATTTACCTCCAGATCACAATTCAAGTTCGTAAATATCAAGTCGAGTAGCTTGCCATTTAAATTAGTGACCGCGTTAATTTGGCGCAGATTAAGAACTTCCATAAAATGTCTAACTATTGTAGATTTTCTATCACTAGCATCAGAAATATTAAAATTGGGAACATTAAAATCTCCAACAATAAGTACTTGTTTATTTAGCAGTTGTAGACTCAGTGCGTCCAGGAACGTCTCAAAAACTTCACAATCCACATCGGGAGGCACGTAGATGGTAGCTATAAAAACCGGTGAGTATTTAAATCTACATCTACACAAAGTTAAGTCGATAATCGGCGCTAGTCTTGCAGGAGCATTAGTATCGATAAGTACAGCATTACATGCATCTGTAAATGCGGAAAGAACGCCTCCGCCCCTAGTCCTTCCAACCTGAGCGAACCTTCTATCTTCTCTAAATACATTATAAGAGGTGTCAAATATTTCAGAGTTATTAATATCTTCACTGAGCCAGGTTTCGGTGAGTAATACAATGTCTGCATCCACAACACCCCGAGAAGAATAAATCGTTTCAGTCTTCGTGCGTATGCCTCGAGTGTTTTGATACCTCACGGTAATGGGAATCCTGTTGGACGAATTTAGTTTAAAGAACTGGAATATTTAACAATTTTCGGCACATCATTAAAATATTTTATTTTAATGTTCAATTCACCAGCAGCTTTACGAGCTGTTAATTCATCTTTAACCTTTTTATATAAATGTTGTTGCTGTGGTGTTTTGTCTTTCGAAACTCCTATAGTCTTAAACCTATCAACATTCCTCAGTTTCCCCAAATTTTTCATTACTCTATTTACATCATCTTGACTAGATAGAGCAATTTTCATAGGTCTTTTTCTGTTGGATTGGGATGGATCATATTTTCCCAGTCTAATTGGTTGTGGGTTATCAACTGACACATCGAATACCGATATGATGCTTCTCACTGCATCAGAATCAACAGAAGACCGACTGTCACCATTAACAACAGCTGCCTCCGGCACGCCATACAACACAATATTATTCTTCCTCCTCTCCCTCTCCGAAACCTCCTGAACTATCTTCTCCACCTCAAAATCACCAGCTCGCTCTCCCCCAGAACTTATGCCCGCTTGCCCCTTAATTGCTTCCAGCTCATGTTGAAGATCATGTACCAAAACTGTTAATTGGTTCAAATTTTTAAGCTGCAGTTTAAAATCAGAGCAGCTATCACAATAAAATGTGATTTTTCTATCTTTGTTCCTCAAACATTGAGCTTCAGATCTTGATAATCCGAAACATGTTGTATGGGCAAGCTGTCGGCACATATCACACGATACTCCTTTTTCAGGTGTCAATTCGCCACTACAGACAGCAACGGGTATTCATTTTAGATATAATAAATTTAATAGGAAAAAGGAAAACAACAAATAGAGAATAGGAAAGCACAGGGATACGCTTCACACCAAGGGGCCTATCTTGGTGGCTCACGAAAACACACAAGAAGGCCGCGGAAAAGAAAAATTAAGGAATACGGGAAATAAACAAAAGTAAATATCAGTTCCTCGGCAATGTAAGTATAGCCTCCACTGTATATTGAAAGTACAACAAATATATATCGACTTGCAGAAAAACAAGCAAGGAAAAAAAAGGGAGCAAAGAAACGCTAGGTTAATACTTATCTGTAATTTTCTCGCGAAATATGAATGCAATCACCAAACCAGGCGTACTATAACCACCAACAATTATGACAGAGCTCGCGATCTTTCGAATGATGTAAAATTCATAAAAAATAAGTAAATATTAACTTTAAAATTTTATGAAAAACTACTGAGCGATTTCACACGATGTTCACTCGCACATGTTACAATCGAAATACCGAATTCGTACCGAAAAATTGAATAATAAATGTGAGAAGAAGCGCGCTCTGCTTGGACATCTATTATTTCACAGGAAAGATGCCAACGGATAGTTGATAGCAAGCGTAGGCGATGTCGTGATGATTAAAGATAAGCGTCACGCACTTGGGGTTTAAAATATAGAAATATTAATTTATTATAGTTACAGAGGAATTTACTTTACTTTCTATTATCGGTGCTATTTTTATGCACAGGCACGGTACATATGTCATAATATAATAAATTGTGTAAATAAAATGTTAGTAAAATAAAGTTGTAGCTGTAGTTTAATAAAAAGATGAGTATTACTGCATGTTGATATGCTATTGGTGTCTGCATATACTCTCATAATAGAATCAGAACCTTTTCAGCATTCCATATTACCATAATTTTGTCATTGATTTTAGTGTGTCCACACAAGGTGTTGATGGACGATGATTCCTTCCATGAGCAATTTTAACTATCCGAAGACAAATTCCATAAACTAAATTATGCTCAAGTATGCAGGATGTCAGGTTTTGGCTGTGCACGATACAAGACACGTATTTAAACAGAATATCCGTATATTATCGCGTTCTTGGATGCTCTTATATATTAACTTTCTTTAATATTCCCTATACATACTGGTGTTAGTTTTTGAGATAATTTGAGATTTTTGCGAAATTCCACTGTTTCCTTATGACATTATACACGCTAGAGCGCTGATGATTTGTCCGATTGTGTATTTCGTTTGTTAAGTTTCGAATATTTATTGTTATCTAGCGTTTACAGGATGGCAACCAACATCGTTGTGATTTTCGATCAATGCTGTTTAACAACACAAAAGTATCGGTAACCACACACAAGTTTAATTAAGTAGTCCGGTACGGCCATTTTGAGAACACGAGGATCCACATTCTCCACTGGTGACCGAATAATGTGAAAAACCTCTAAATCTAACATGCAAGTTCTATTCCTAATTTCAACAGAAATATTTATAAATACCTACTTTTACCGCCCACATATCCTAGAACTAAGACATGCGAAAAAATACAGCAAGATAAACGGAAGGGTCTCTTGTCATTGTAGCCCGAAGGATAAAATATGTGTAACCTCACCCCAACAATTCAATTTTATGAATTTAAGTTCTTTGTTGTACCTACTTCTATTAAAGGCATTAACTAATCTATTAATTAAGAAACTAATCGCGGCCACCTTGTGTTGTTCACGGCGGTTAGAATCGCGCATAATGTACCTATTAGTATTAGTTTCCTTTCTATAGATGTTTATTTCCAGTTTATTGTTGTTTTTAATTACTAAACTATCCAGGAACGGAAGTTGATTGTTCGCTACTTCTTCTACTGTGAATTTAATAATCCTTGATATTGAATGCTGTTTACTGTTTTTTTAATGGAATATTCTGAGTAGTGTTCAAGAATCTAAAAAATAACCGCTCCGGGTTGTTTTCCTTAGACATTCCTATATTCGTATTTTCGTAAATTACATATGGAACTACGCAGGTAAGTTCTTCGTTTAATGATTGTACAGGGTTCTACCGAAAGGACGAAATATATTCGCAGTCCTGCTCAATCAAGCACCTCTAGTTGTGACACGAAGGATCACACTTTTGTCTGTTAGTGCAGTCGATAACAAACGGGCAGCCGCATTTGATTCGATCCTTTAGAAACAGACAATTCCTGAAGCAAATCACTCTTTGGAAATAATTATCAAGTGCCAAATATTGAGAAAGAGTAAAGATAGTATTTAAAAAAATTATTAACGTGCTTTGGTACGTGGACAGCCAATTGCGCTAATGAAAATGCTATAATTCGTTTCTCCCATAGTCTTCGCAGAATTAACGTGCCAAAAGGAGTCCTTCCGGCAGGATCAAACCTTATGTACAGCTGTTCTAGAAGTGTCTCCCCTGTTGGGACGAAATAATAGATACCTTTGTCTATAAATAAACTAATGTGCAAACGATATATCTTTTGTCACAATTCTATCATTTACTCTTAGTAATCATTGTTTTCCTACATAGATAGCTAGCAAGTTAACAAGCATATATAAATAATAAATAGATAAATGTAGATTAAAGTCTAGCATAATACGAATATTTCAGGAATTGCGCGCAAAATTTTTATCACTGAAAAATATAAGAACATATTGAAAGTTGTTTAAAATGTTTTGCTATTTAGTTAAAGAAATATTTATGAAAAAATATTCTAGGAATTAAGAAGTTAATTTCTGAATACAGTGCGTAACGTAAGATGTTACTTCCGAAATATCAGTAAATGTGAGAAAATGGTGCTCATATCGAAAAATGTTTTCCATGCGTAAATTAAACTTTATATATTATTTGTAATGAATATCTTTAGAAAAACGAAAGCTTATAGTAAATCACGTACTTGAACACCGTTGCACTGGAACACTGAAACACTTCAGTATCGCCCTTACACAACACATCACTAATCCAGGAGCTTCGATACTTAAACCAGCGCAGTTTTACTGCTGAAGATGATGGCTTATCTGTCGAATCGTGTTTAGTGTTAGTGAAGTGTTTCAAAAATTTATAATATTTCATCACAGCATCGCATGCATTTTGGTAAAAAAAAGTCATTCGCATAACCTAAATAGTACAACTTGGATCACAATTTGTTCCTTTTCGCAAAATATACAGCCTTAAAAGAAAACTGTTAATTTCGCATTTTGTATTTAAGGAGAAGGAAATATACATATTTAGATGGACGTTATCTTTAGGAGAACTTCGGGTTGTTTCTTCGCATTAGATAGACATTCTTGGAAATGAATCAGGTCCGCTGCTTGCGTTACTCTTTTCGTCTTTAGACTTCCACACGCATCAAGTGACTTTAACCTATCAGCTTACAATGATGAGATAGAAACGTCTGAATGTAAATAATTAAGTGCATTTACAGCATCTTCTGTTTATATATGTTTTGGTGAACCCTGAACTTATGCATATGTTAATAAACGCATGCGTATCAATCGATTACATTCTCTCAGTTTCTATACAATTGAATTACTTCAAGTAAAGGAAAACACTCGCCTTAGTATCTAAAAAATTACTATATTGCTGTTCAGGTAATCTAACAACAGTACTAGGCAATGCTTTCTAGTTTTACTAGATCTTTAATTATGAGTAAGCCTGCAGAAACGAGTGGTTTCACAGTAGCGTACGGCTCGGTTACTATTAATATTAAAAATAATGTACATATGTTAATTACTTACTAATTTAGTTTAATTGTGATGTTGATATAGACTGACGCAAAAATTCGCTGTAGTATTGTATCATTAGTATGGCCTTCATTGATGACTCACTCATACTCCTACGGCGAGGTGAAAATGTGTTGCTGTATTTGGAAAATGAGCCTTCTGTGCCTAATGATGTGTTGTCCGCGAAAAAAGGTCGTTCGCATTAGATTCGAACTCTTGGTCTTCACTTGAACTCTTATCTATACGCACTATAGTTTGAAAATCGGGATTCTTATTTTCCTAAAGAGGTTTCGAGGAGATCTACTATATTTAGCGTTTCATGTAATGAAAACTTGGTGTTCTATAATTTGGAAATAGTATCTAAAAGAATTGGGTAATTTTCGGTAATTTGCTCTGTTTGAGTATGGAATTCGGCGAGACCAGTCGCTGGCTTACTGAAATTGCTTCGGCTTCTCGCAGATTTAAATTTAAGGTACAAGGTCTAATAATGTGCAAAAATTTCTCCCAATATAAAACAGCTTTAAGCCACGTTCTCCATCTCCTCAATACCGGCTGTGGTGGCTGAGGAATGCCCGAACAAGCCTGTTAAACTCACGAATGCGTTTCGGAGATATAATAAAGACTATTAATTGATCTACCTTTGGATAACTGTTTTTAATAAATTCAGCTACAAGATGGCATGCATGTAGCAAACAGATTACATGAAGCAATTGAGGGTGCGATGATTTTAGTAACTTTTCAGCTTTTCCTATGTCTGAACTCCCCAAAGGTATTTATTATAGTTTCTACTATTGTTTCCGCGTTAGTCCTCTCCTAACACTTTTAAAATACAATTCTTTCTTCCATCTAAGGTCAACCATATTTTTTTATTTTTTAACTCTGCCTTGATTTGATCCGTAATCGTGTTTTTCACCCCAGGAATGTATTTCCTCCAAAACTTTCGAAATTTTTCGTTGTCTACAATATTTTGTGGAATATTACACACACTTAATATAAAAACAAAGTTATTTAGAAATTTATAACATGGTATATCACATTTCGCATTCAACAGGTTCTGTTTGCTATTAACATGTCTTTTACAAACAGAAATACAGTACCGTAAAATGATGATATTGCAAACAATATATTTAATAATAGTGCCAGTGTATTCTAATGTCGGAAATCGTTTTAGAAATCTATCAACACTCGTCGACCATAACAAAGCATACCGTCGATTCGTCATCTTCACTTCGGGTATGTCCGTCGGCTTTCGAAATATATCATCGTCGCCAATGAGTGCGCCGAATGGAATTTAACGTCACCGAATGGACCCGAATGGAAGAAGTCAACCGAAGGGAGAACCGAGGGCCTGAATAAAATCGTGTACAGTAGAATGTAGCGGAATGGAACCGTACAAAATCGAACATAACCAAATAGAGCCGGCGATCATGTTAAGAAGTAGATGGTTATCTGTTTATCGAGAGATAGTAATGGGTAGCACTTACTCGACCTGTGCGCTTTAGAAAATAGAATCAGTCATAATTACTCTGACTAGAACAAGTAATGAGTAAGCCTGCAGAAACGAGAACACTTTCCGTTCGCTTCATGAAATTAGCAAAGACTGGACAGACTCGGGGGGAGACCAGTAGGCAACATAAATCCATTCTCACAAGACGAATAAACACGAGTCTGTCTAGTTTTATCTACTTATTTTATTTATTAGTTTTTATTACTAGAGTGGGCCAGAATAAGAACATTTTTTCATATATTTAGAAACCTAATGTTGCAAACTTTTCAGCAATCGTATTCTATTTGTTCTACGTAGGTAACGAAAATGGGTTATATATAATATTTATAATTAAATAAATAAATTAACATTAGTCTTTCCCGATATATACTTGCGTTAAACACCAATGAGTATTATAGTAATACAATATGTATACATATATGAAACTTAGCATTGTCCTGGCGTGGAGATAAATGTGACCCACTCTAATTACTGTTATTACTAGATGGTAATTGTAACAGGGACTTTCATACAAATACCACTCCTCCTTCTGACTTTTTTCATAGTGTCTCCAAATCTTCTATAGCCTTCGATCTAGGTAACGGTGGTGTTAAAAGATAAATGTAAGTACAGTCTGCGACGATTATGGTGAAATGGATAAATGACTTCTGTTCATTCTCTTCACATCCTAAATCTCTACGTCACGACGGCATCACGTCAATACTGATTATGAAATCTTAGAAATATATTTCTATAATGGCGGGTTTGGAAGAAGGCTGATAGAAAGGCAAAAAGTTTCTTCAATCTATATAATAAAACAAGATCATAATGTGTAATTACATGGAAATGAGAGTTTTTTTTGTATATAAGATACTTATGCTTATACATTTATGAAAATAGTTATTAAGTATAGGTGCTATAAATTGAATGTATAAGAAATAAAAATAAGAATAAAAATCATGACAATTAAGTTTTAGTATAAATTTTAATTCCAACGTAATATATAGTAGGGCGTGGTGCGTGGGAAACTACCTACAATTATCCATTCAGTAAAAAGTTGTTGTGTATATTGTAGGCAATATAGGCAACACACTTAAAAATAAAGCCTATATTGGTCAAACAAAAAGAGCGATAGAAACTAGATTCAAAGAACATCTACGAAATTATCGCTACGGCAGATTGGACGCGTCGAGTGTGGCACAACATATAAATGAAACCGGGCATAGTATTAAATTAGAAGACTTAAAATTGATTAAAAACGTAACGTCGCCGCGAGAATTAGATGCGTACGAGACAGTTTACATAAAAAGTAATAAAAATCTGATGAACAGAGAAAACGGACCGTTGTCGTACTCTGTCAGAACAGGCACTTGTAAAACAATATTTCTTCTCGGAAGAAGGGATAGTTCATGCATGTTATTTTTCGCACGTCGTAGCTTCAAGCCGTGCAGGAGGTAGAAATGGGCACTTGTAAAGAATATCTGTTCTAAGAAGTAGGGATGGTACATGCATGTTTAGTTTTAGAAAAAGTTTTTTCTCACATCATTCGGTCACCGGTTGATGATGAGGACCATTCGTATCCTCGAAACGGCCGTCCCGGACTAATTATTATATTACTATATAATAATTATAATCCCTACTTCTTAGAACAGATATTCTTTACAAGTGCCCATTTCTACCTCCTGCACGCCTTGAAGCTACGACGTGCGAAAAATAACATGCATGAATGAAAATTATTATTATATATTATTATTATAAAAATGAAATTAAACTTGTGTGGTGCGGAGGGTACCGAGTTTTTCAAATTGATTGTAAATAAATTTGGGATGTTAGAGATGATAAGTAACATTAAAAAATAATCATCTCTTTTTTACCCTATTGACAATCAATTGTAACTAGTTACATCTGTCAGTGCAGTGTATGTGTTTTAAAATAATAATAAAAATCTTATTTTCTTTCTTTCTAGCTGATGTTCTAGAGCATTCGAGTATAAAATCCCTTCCAAATGCTTTTCCTAGCCTTGGGTTAATTTTTTCTTTTTCATGTCTGTTAATTGGTTTTAGACTTCTCTTGACAGTTTTTATGAGCAATATTTGTTAAATTTGTTGAATATTTGTTTTAAATCAAATTTCTAAATAGTTTTATCCAAAACTGTTGTCAAAAACTTCTATTTCTTTCTTATTTATTTGTTTGCCTCAAGAATACCAGTCCAACGACTTCGATATTTACATGGCCGATCTGTCGATAATCGTATTCGACATTACAAATTACATCGGATTTTGATTACTAGATTCCATATAAATAGTGTTGCCTACGATTTTTGTGTACTTCTCAAAAAAATATTAGTAAGAGGTAAGTGACAGAAAATAATTTGTAACCTTAACTGTTCGCCATAAATGAACACCTATTAATGGGATCTTTTCTTAAGAAACGGAGAATGAATAATGTAAATTATCAAAGAGCCAGAATTCGAATAATAATTAAAAATTCGAATTCCATAAATATTAGGTGAATTTCGAATATTGAAAATTCACATGATTATATAAATGAATGAATTTCAGTATAGGTGACACGTACTTCAATCCAGCATTCCTCTACAATACGTTGTAAGGGTCATTATTATAATTTCGCGCAGCTTTGTACAGACCATTTGGTTTATTTGTTCGTTCAACTTAATCGATACTTTTTCTATATTCTATGTTTTTGTTAATACATATTTATCTCCACAATCAGGAGCCTTTCTATCTTCTTGCAGGACTTCAACTTTCTCTTCGGTGAACCTCTGATTTACCCCGCCCTAATACCCAAACTAGTTGAAAGCACAAATGAAGCATTCGCTTAAAATATCAATTATTTTCCTGAGGAAAAAATTCTCCAATTTTTACCTTCACTTAATTATCTATTTAAGTCCAAGTATGCTAGCAAAAGATTTCGATCTCAGAATGTAAACTAAGATATGTTAGTGGCAACTGAAGGGGGCCATTTTTGTTGTAAAATCTTGAATGATATGAAATGAAATGAAAAATTTGTTTTTGCACAAATGCAAAAAAAAAGATGTGAACATTTTTAGTGACAAGTTGACATATATAACCTGCGAGGTTTCAACCACATAACATACAGATTGTCGTCATAACATTATCCTAGGATTTATATGCAAGGGACACTTAGCTATCTGCTGGCGTCTATTACATGCATAGTAGGCCCATATATATATGTTTTTGTACACAGGGATTTCAGTACACTAGCACAAAAACAGGCACGAAGTATATATGTGGGTATTTATATACAAAAACGTAAGCAAAAAAAATTCAGACGATCAACAGTAGCAAGAGTGGCAGACGATAACCGGTTCGGAATGTGAGAGAGATGGTAAATGGTACTGTGCACGTTCTTCTGGTCCCAGACGGGACCTAGAGTCACTGCAGACCGCGCGTTCAGGGCTTTGACGAACGACGAAAGCCTTGCGGGTCCGTGGTCGCGAGCAAAGAGTAACGGCAGCGGTAGACCCCTTCCGTTATCATCGTAATTGCCGGGCGGTTTTCACTTAATACATACCATCGAAAGACACGTGACCGCGCGCTACGGAATCCTACCCGCGAACTTGTTGCACGCTCCCGGATAGCACACGCTAGTTACCCCGAAGTTTGCCACCGCAAAAAAGAAAAAAGCCGAAGAAAAAGCTAATCGATAAGTTCAATTAGAAGATGTCGCGGATACGCATTATGTATATCAAGTGTAACTGCATTAACGGTGACGTGACGTACCGCCAATAACGATACTATCCTTGCGGATGTTAGACGACTTGTTTGTGCTAAACCCCGCTCGCATGTCGGGATACCACGAACCGTCGGCTTCTAGATGAGTGCATGTCAGCGATGACAACCCTCCTTCCTATACACCCCTAACAACGCCGTAACAAGGCTCCGCGAATGTGATTATATTTGCATCAAAGTGATCTGTGTGAATGTGTGTGTGTCTGCATTATAGTGGTACCTATATTGCGCTATGCTACTACCCACAATCGCATGGTACGTGACCTTTGTGCGCGACGTTCTCACTGTGCAAACATGCCTGAGGGATTTCCACGGACATTTTCGGATGTACAGGTAAAACAAATAGCCATACACACACATACATACGTCCGCACGCTTACTGGCACACGCACATGTACACCACCCATCTATACACGTAAAAGGGTGATTATACGTATGTCCATGAGATTGATGGCACAGTCACTCGAAAAAAATATATTCGCTGAAAGTATTTTTGCAGAGTGTATATGTCCAGTACGATGGCCGACCGCAGACAATAATTATTAAAGGAAGATGCGCAAATATTTTCGTTACTTAGTTAAATTCATACATTATTCAAAGAACCATAACGTAATAGGATACTTTAAGGATAATTAATGTTCCTGGAAGGTTTTAATGATAGTACACTTAAACGAAGCTCAAGATCGATGTAAATAATTGAAATTTATAACTTCATACATTGTTGCCTGTAAAAAGGCCTTTCCGTAAGCACAATATAATTACGATTATGTTGTACTTATATATTACAGAGAAAAATGTATTGTTAAAGTAAATGTAAATGTTGCTTTTTTTACAATATTTTTTAATACTAGATGTGACAACAAAACTCTGTTATTAACTAATTTCCTAGATGACCGTATTCGTTACAAAACTACCAGCAATAAAATGTTCGTCACATCCTAGGTTGATTCTTTTGTTTCGAGTAAATGATACCTTGTAAATTTAACTAATCACTTAATTTTTAATCTATTGTCGGTAAATAATTTTTATATATATATGCTAGGTATATAGAATTATCATATATATACTACCATTCAACATAGCACGACATTAACAAAATTGAATAAGAACTACATACCTTGAAACGTCGCAATTAAATCGAGGAACCCTACTGTGCCTAACAAATCAATTTGAAATAAATTATTTAAGAAAACGAGACATCGGACATCGATGATGCTACATAAATAGCAAAATTGATTGGAAATTGTATAGAATAATGCCACATGACTATTGGTTCCAACGCGAACCTACATTACCTCAACACGGATTACAGATAATATATTGTAAAAGTTACAGTTCAAGGTTACTTATGTTTTAAGTAAAGATATACCTTTGTTTTAAGTAAATATATAATACGGTAGTAGCGTTACAACCTATTGTAATAACATTTAATGAACGACTTTATGACATTTTTCTCCGTGCGAGCCTGTTATTGTCAGTATGCCGAACATTCAAAAGTAAACAGTTTGAAATAAAATTCATTAAACATTTAGTATTAAAAAGAAGGCAGGAACATCTCAATTTTTATTTCTGATTGGCGATTCGTAGACAGTAGGGATTTTATTAACTAAGATTAACTAATTTTATTTCAATCTTTTGGGAAATAGTGTATACTTGCACTAATATCTGTATATTATCTGGGTACGATTTTCAGGCAAACACAAAACGAGTAGACATTTAATAAAACTGAATCCTTTGAATAGACATATTTTTAAAAAAAATCTTCTAATAACTTGACGCCTGGCCCCTAAATTCCATCCATATAATTTTATAGCATTTGCTGGTTGTTCGATTTATTTAGTGTTCAAATAAAACACAACGTTTTGTAAAAACTTGTAATTCTTGTGATAAAACAATTTGCTTACACATCACACACGACCATCTTAACTTGTTTTTTTTTCTGCATCTCTTAGTGGGGGGGTTAAAAAACAAAAAAAAAGAAAATATCCTAATGAGCAGATGCTCTAACATAATTCCGGCCGCCTTGAAATGAAAATGAATTTCAACACAATTAAAAAAATATATATAAATATCAAATATACATAGAATACTTTAAATTATGATTCAATTGGCAATGGATACAATTTCCGTATTGGCCGTTTCATTACACCATTAATCTTGGTAAAGTTATTTTTCTTAATGCCGCAGCACGCAATTTTGCGCACAATAAACGTGAATAGAACTGGCCATTTGCATCGATAGATCTTATGTACACATATGCTCCATAAGCGAGCTCTGAGGCGTCACTGAGGCCATGCAATTGAATAATTTTCGCGTTCCTTTGAAAACAACGTTTAGGTATTTCAAACTCATTGATATCTGGCATGCGGCTATAAAAATGAGTCCTGTGCTGGTTTTAGCGCTGCCATCAAAAACTACTCTCAACTTTGTTGTTTCACTGGTCTCTTTATATACACCATGATGAGATAAATATACAAGGGTTGTTGTATCGCTTGATTATTCTATGACGTATGCTCTAACTGCTTATACTCTTCCATAGATGCTACATATCCTTTCTTGAATTCAGGGTTTTTCACAAATCGCTTCTCCAATAATGAAAATCTGTGAACTGCAGTTTCAAAAGAATCACCCAGTTCTTCTACATCGTCTCCCGTTGGTAAAGTCACTTCAAAATGTTCATCGCTGCGTCTGGTAATTGTATTCTTAAAAAGGCCCTCGCACTCCCGTTCTTCCCTTGTAATATTGTATTTTTGCTGGTGCGCTTTTCTATAGTCCAAAACTGTTGCAACTGATCTTGAAGGCTAAATGATGAAAAATTGCAATTCACCGATCCAATATCAGGATTCACTTTTGTCTATAATATTCTTCCAGAGATGATCCACCCTAGCTTTGTTTTTTGAATGATTGGTTGATCTGAACTCAAACGTATTTGCCCCACACAAATTAAATCCCAAAATACCGCTGCACTTAGCAGTATATCAATTTGTCTAGGAACATTAAATGCATGATCTGCAAGAATAATGTTTTTTGGAATGATTAAGTTATTCGAATTGATCTTTGCAGATGGTAAATTTCCTGTTATTTTGTCAATGACTAAGAGTTCCACATTGATTTTGAAATTATTGAATTTTGATCTGGATTGTATGGGTCATGCGCGATGTAGTTGTTACACATTGATTTATTCCAACTATTGGCAAATTTATTGATTACAATTCTAAGCCCAATTCTCGACACTCTTGTCGGTACTATATGTTCCCCTGACCTTGAAGTTACCCATTATGTATTCGTAAGTAATCGGTTTCGCTCTAAAACATATAGTACATCGACCAAGGTTCTTTCTAACTAGAGTCCGTCCAGAAATAGGCCAAAATCTTTGGCGAATAATAGTGAGGGGTTAAAAAACAAAAAAGAAAATGTCCTAATGAGGAAATGCTCTAACACTGATGTCTAAAAAACTGTAGGCACCTAAGAAAGAAAAGGTGTGAGAATCTTTGCTTCAGACCTAATTTACCAGGTAGTCTCCGGTGTTTGTGTTGTTAGTTTTCAGGTCCACTTTTTTAAATAGAGGAAGAGGTATCTAAAACATTCGCTGTTACATGCGGTGATATTTTTCTTTCTAATGTATCGCACATGTACCATCGTTAAAATAGTTTTTCTAATGTTTTTCTGATACCGTAAAAATGTTATTACACATGTTACACAATGTTATTTTAAAGATAATAAAGCTGGTAGCACTTCCCGTGACGGTGCATATGTAATGTATGTACCACTGAATATATAAGTTATATATATTAGCATATATACGTGTACAATGGCTAAGCACCCCTTATGAGGTTGCGCCCTACATAATGCCTCCTATAGTTTCCTTTTATTATGATGGATCTGCCACCGTTTACACGTTAATTATGCTTCCACAAATATTTCTTCACATCATGTTTTCTGCTTTCTCTCTCCATTTGGCGATCCTTTCTTTCTGGGATCTTCTACTTCCTTTACCCAGGTTGATTATAGATGATGATGATAGATTCGCCTCATTTCTCTATTCCTCTTGGTTCTCATTGCAGTATGGAGTAAATCACTACTCCTTCCCGTTCCCTCCATATGTGTCCCAACCATTTTACTCTTTGCATTTTAATTTTTTACCATATCTTCTCCACTTAGTTCTTGTTGTATCTCATAATTCATTCTCTATATATATTCGTTATTATAATTTCCTATTGGTCCTAATATCTCACTCATAACCTTTCTTTCAACTATCCTCAAGTCTTCTTCCTTTTTGTTAGCGTTTCAACAGTTTTTGTTTGTGTGGTGCTTAGTTACCTTTATTTTATGTTCTACTACTCCTTACTCCTTCCGTACTAGTAACCATTACACCAAGGTATTTTTACTTTTGTACTTTTTCAAACTCGCCTTCATCCACTTTTAATTTATTATTTTCAAACTGTTTTCCAGATTCAATAATTGTTGTCTTTTGTTCATTCATTTTAACCCCAGATCCTTTTGGTAACGGTAGCAATATCATTAGCGTGTGCGATTATTTGACGTTCACTTGGCCTTAGATTTCCTTTATTTATATTTCTCAGTACGTATTTAAATGCTGGGTTAAATAGGCTCACACATTCTCATTTTTGTTAATCTCAAGGCCTGTAGAAGTTTTCTTCCATTTACTACAAGCCTGTCGAAAATCTATAAACAATATCTCTATATTTATTTAGTCTTGATGTGCTTTTTCTCCATAATCTATTTGAAAATTTTGAAAGTTAGCATAGGTACCGAAGATATTTTCGGACCTTAGAAGAACAAGAGTACCTTTACTAATTTATGTCTTACGTTGGTCCCTAAAATTTGAATCTTTACTGCGGGTAAAAAGTACAATTTCGCAGGAATATCTTCGGTTTATCTCAACAAACTGCTAGCATAACTCACAGGCAAATCTCAATGCCGCTGGTATGTCCTGATAGCTTTACATATACACAATTTTCACATTTTCTCGGGATTGCTGTGTGCATTCCAATTTTCTACATTCGTATGCGGCGGAACAATTAACTGCGCTTCACCCCTTGCGGCGAGGAGGTGATAGCAACAAAGCCATGGAACACTGTACACATACAATTTACACATTAAAGGCTCCTGAGGGTACGAAGAGCTTTAAAAACCTTATACACCCCGCTGCGCCGTCACCACACGCTGACTGCACATCACGCTAAAAATGCTTTTGCATTACACAATAAAAGTTTTTTGCTCTTCTTATAAAAATTTTACTCTTCCGTGATACTTTCAAATATGCCAAAGTTATTTATTTTGTTGCTTCAGGATATTATGTTAATTATTTGCTATTGGCATGTTATACTTCACACCACTCAGACTTGAACCGAAATAAGTGGGCCCTGAAATTGGTAGAATGTCTCGCTTGATGAAGGTACTGGAAAGTAGAGATCGGCATTTGCTTATTTGAAGGCTAAGTGTCCAAAAGTGACCATATAGCAAACAAATCCGTAAAATTAATTCAGAAAATTAGGTGGTTCCAGTAGCAGACAATGCCTTCTTTCTAAACAACACATAAGTGTCGGCAACCTCCGCACCACACAGGTTTAATTTATTATATAATAATTAATCTGGAACGGCCGTTTCGAGGACACGAATGGTCCACATCATCAACCGATAACCGAATTATTATATAATAATTAAACTTGTGTGGTGCGGAGGTTGCCGATACTTATGTGTTGTTTACCATACTACGCCAAAGTCCTTGCTATCATTATTGATTATAGCTTTCTTCCTTCTTACAGACTTTCATTCAGAATCCAGTAGATGTAAGTAACCAAAATTTCCACCATGACGTATATTGAAACTTACTTAGGGATCATAAAAGATTCTCCTATGCACATGCAAAAACAATTTTGGGAACAATTTTGAGATTATGAAAAATATGGCTTTTCGCTTTCTAAAAGCGAGTTGAGAACATGATTCAATATAGAGACACCTACAATCACATAGTTCAATGCATAGAGCAGAAAGAAGGTTTTGTTGCACACAATTGCTTACTATTTGCCTAATTAGAAGCACTGACCACATATGCATGGATAATAATGTTATACTGCCTGTTGTAACAGCTGAACTAATAATGGTCAGTCATGTGTATTTGTCGATGTGTGATACTGTGATACACTGATGCAATACGTACACACACAACGGTGCATTGAAACCAGTACGAAAGCTTTGTGAGTAACAGATACAGACGCAGTTAGCTTCAGTCGACCGTAATGACCATGGCCCGTTAGGTATCCTTAGAGATCCTTAGAGATCGAATTGGTTCAGAGGTTTACGACCCCCTTGAAATCGACTATTTGACGTTAGAGATCGATAATACTCAACCCTAGTTTAAAAGGTAGCCTTGTATTGCAAGAAAGGTATTTATGTACGAAAGTCAAACAATCAGAGAACAACAAACAGAGACACAGGGTTTTACGTTTGAGCATCCCCTTTTGATAGCATAGTTTCTGTAGCAAAGAACTTGTCTGTTGGAGCAGTGCGATGTATATACATACCTTTGAAATATTTGTATACGTAAGGATACAGACAAGTACTAACAAACTCCGTGGATATATTGTACGTGTGAAAGTAATATAAAAGAATAGATATGTTCTGATTCGATTTTCATTTGCTTTCCAGTTATGGTCTAATTAAAAAAAATCTAGTGTTCTTATAATTGGTCCGAATTTTCTCTTGTTTCGAAGTAAATACGACTTAAATAAAATAAAAAAAAAACCTTGGATTGACTACCTATGTAAAGTGAGAGGTCAGGTAAATTCTATATAAATCTTTCTCGCTTCTTGTCGCATATGACATAACAGCTATCTGAATGAATACTTTCGTAGACGAAGCATACAATGATTAGAGATCAGTGGCAATATTTTTGAACATTTGTTAAATGAATGCCATGATTAGAAATATATTAATGTGTTTTGTAATTACGTTATAAATTCAAAGCAAATGAAAAGCGAATAAGGATATAAAATTTTTTTAGGTTACTCCCTCCCGACTCACCTGTATGTAACTCATAATTCCGGTATTCCATGAAACAACTAGTTAATACCGGTTTACGATAGTTAAATTATAGGATACTTTCGTTATTTTGTTGTATAGAATAGTTTTGTTTTAGTTATTATACCTACTTATAGAATACCTCGTTATTCTATAAAATAACGTAATTGTACAAAAAAGGTATAAAAAAAGTAGATGGGAAGATAAGTAAAATAAAATAAAAATGTTTTTAATAACTGTCATCAGTAACATCTAATACAATAGCAGGTATAAATTTAGGATTTCCTCTTCCACGGTCTACGTAGGAAACTTACACGAACTGTTGAACCAATAGTCGCCCAGGCTTTTTTTATCAGAAGTAATTTTCGTCTTCCTCTCTTGTTAAAATTGTTAAGAACCTTGTTTAATGTGGCGCTATTACGTTCATCTATTGTCGTCTTTCTGTGGCACAACATCGTAGATTTTGAACTCATTCCTAGCAATCAGCGCAAAGCGAAATCCCACACTCTTTGTTTTAATTTTCTTCATTTTCTTTATTTTCACGTTCGACATTTTCTTTATCACTTTCTTCCATGTTTAGTTACCCAGTTTGTTTTTCCATGTTTTGCAGAAGTCTGTTCGAATAATCTTCATCCTCTGATAAACATATTATTTCCCTTGGCGAACAAAAACTAAACCACTTTTGTATCTACACCAATCATTGCCTTATATTGATGCCCGAATAATAAACACGGTCGTTCATAAACTCAGCAAACTGCAAGCCTTTAGTACATAGTCCCATTGCAAAGTGGATGTCATAAAGCACATCAGGTAAAATCATCATTGGCGACGTAAAAGACTACTTCAGAATCTGCTTCTTTCATCGACGTAATTACTTTTTCAATGTCTCTTACTACAGGTATATTATGATGTTGCAGCAACTAATAATATATATATATATAATCGTTTCGCGTTATTTTTATTAATCAAGTCCGTAAACCTTTGATTAGCTTTCCTTCATATCTCACTTCCTTCCATGGTAATTTGATTAAACAAACTCAAGTTAATACCATTTTTAAGCTTAGCAATGTGGTGAGACTGTTTATTGCACACTTTTGTCTATATTATATTCTAGGTAATAACTAATTGAAGTGTTAGATAGCAAATTATTCTATAACTTGGCTATTATAAATCGGTATTTTATAAAATATTTTTATGAGTAATATACTTACTTTTAGAAATAAAAAAAAAGTCGCTCATCAATTTACAAGTTTTTTCAGTTGTCTCTAAACCTGTCTACCTTAATATTTAAGATAATTTGAAATTTTTGCAAAATTCCGTTTTTTTCTTTAACGGTCGAACGGTCGCCTTACACTCTAGAACGGCGGTCCAAAACTTCTATTTCTTAAAGTTTTCGGTAATATATTTAAGAATATTTTATATCAACTAGAATCTACAAATCATCGATATCGTTGCCAATCTGATTTATGTTATTCCCATTGTGCCATTTCCTCTTTATGGAGTACTGCGCCGAAATACTATATTGGTTCTGCTAAAGATATTCATTAAAACTAATATGTAAATGTTACATTTTATGCAACAATTTCATCTTACAAGATATCAACATGAAATGAATGAATTTATTTAAAATAACAACACGTTGGAATCTGTTCAAAGAATTTTTCAGTTTGGCTGAATATGAATGAATAAACAATATGTAACGTGGGCATTACAAAAAAATTGGTAGATGTTCAACAGGATACAAGAAATCGCGTTGCATACATGTATGAATTAAATTTTACTTAGTAGACTTCGACTTCGATGACGATCTTGAAGACGCTAGTTGGCATAAAGCACTCTTTGAATTACAGCTCCAGCGTGTAAACGCTAAAGATATCTGCCATTAAAAGAACAGAGGCACTTCGCAAAAATTTCAAATTATGTCAATTACCTCAAAAACTAAGATGGATATACGAAATATTGGTAAAGGTTGACATGAATTGAAAAGTGGCAATCAAAAGATCAACATGTATCGTGCTCCGCGAGAATGAAATATAGTGTATATTTGAATATAAGTTTGTGTGTTTCTAATTTGCAAACTTCTCTAAATTACTCAAGAAAGGAATTATCTTTTACTCACAAGCTAAGTGGACAGGCTATATGGGGTCTCAGAGAACCACTAATGGCATACGTCCAACCCAATGTGTTTACTAACATATCACAGTTGAAATTCCTACTTTGGAACGAGGTTTCACGTTTTAACATATCCAGCGTGATGGCATTGAAATATTTGGTACAAAAACAAAAAGAACGCTACTAGTTCGGTGATGAACTGTCAATTATAGGTGATATAGGTGAAAAGTTGAATATTCGCTACCAAACTGAATAATATAAATTCTTCCTTTATTAGGAAAGTGGAGATTCATAGTGTACATCAGTGTTGCAGAGTAGCGATGGCACTGTATATATGCATCATCGATGATGCCGATAGTGAGTTCTTGGATGCGTTTAATGGATTTTCTATGTATTTCCGACGTTAGGCGAGAAAGGCGGGTAGGGAATTTCTCGGATAGAGCCACGCGAAATTTAGCAACCTTCAAACACGCAAAACTATGCCCCGGATTGATAATTAACATTCCATTAAAGAGAACTAATTTAATGGAGATCGCTCGGTTTTAGGTGACGTGTTAAAATGTACTGTCAGTTGATGTCTAAATCTCCCGAACTTCAATTTGGTATGGTACAGTTACTTCTCTAACTTTCTAATTCGTTACGCGCTGCTTATGAATAGGAGTTATTTGGTTCTACCGGTAAAGTAACTTCAATAGCGTGTCTTTCGTATTGCAGTTTCCAAGCTTATGTAAGTAAGGTAAACCTACTTGAAGAATGGAACTTCTGCCATGTACGTAAGCTAGGGTAATAATTTCTCTAATACTAAATGTACGAGGGGTCGAAGTTTATGAGTTAAGTATTGCTAATTTAATTTCGTTAGTATTAGAGCTTACAAAGCATTTAAATGAAACCTTGTAGGTTTATAATGTAGTGTAACAATAAGAGTAACTTTTTTAACTTCCTAATCTTACATTAACGGAATGCGAAGCACCCTAAGCCCAATACTACATCCTTCGCTGTTTGACTCGATAACTCAAAAACTGTAAGAGATATTAAATGGAAATTAAAGTAAGATTGAAACATAACGGTAGGGAATGTACAACTAACATTTGTTGGGGAAAGAACCCCCCGCCCATTTATTTTTCTGTAAATGTCAGAATCTTTATACACCATAAAAATACAACGTTCAACTGCAATCGGTTGAATACTGCGGCTCGATGTGTCCGGCAGAGATGGCAGCAACGGGTCTACAATGCCTAAACCCGCTGTGTATCCTTTCGCTTTTTTTTTAATCACTTAATACACAACGACATGATATAGTGGTCCGTACTTGACTCGCAGAGACATTTGCCGACATGAGTGTCGTCCAACGCGATTATTAGTTTATATAATAAGTTAATAATAAGCCGTATATATCACATTCTACATGATATTCATAATGAAATAAAGGGTTCATATTTATCGTTAGGTATATATCGTTTTTCCTTTTTTTATCGGGATTTATTGAATTAATGAAAAAAATGTTGCTTTGGGTGCACTAAATAGTCAAAATAGACAAGAGTAGCAATTGCACAATATTTAGTTAATCTTTGACTTGTAAATGAGAAGATGTATGTTTCGTGTACCAACTAGTATTTGAAACTTTGCATTTAAAAATTGGTAAGTGATTATATAGTTTTTTGTTAATGTTTGCCGCTCAAATTCAATTGTACTATTCAGATTTTTCTAACCAATCGCAGCAACGCTGTCTCGACATGAAAATCGAGTACGAAAAGACATCATTAGCATGCCTTCTATTGTTGTTGTAGTATACGATTTTCTCTTAACAAGTGGCGCACGCCGTTATACTTACATAATGAAGAGCACTTATTTAATTTCCTTTATATGTATGCCTATGTAATAGGCATATCAACTTGATAAATCAGGAGAGACTGACCTGCATAGCTTAGTGAGAGGATTCGAAAGGAGCCTACACAAAAGTTGCCCTTGCAGTATTCTTATACCAGGTGTGTCGGTAATTCCTTTCCGGTTTTTCCGGCA
>LR737431.1:574733-600466 GCA_902655005.2 Marronus borbonicus | reverse complement strand
TGACATCTACCGGAAAAACCGGAAAGGAATTACCGACACACCTGGTACATACAACTGTAATCAATTCGCAAAATGTTCTCACTATCATAGACGCACGGCAGTAGAAGTAGCTGAAAAATTAATCGAAAGTTTTAGCATACATCGAGCACAGAGGGAAATAGTAATGGACAAAGGCTTAGAACTTAATAACGCACTTATAAACAAGAGGATTGTTAAAATTAGATAAAATTACAATCTATATACTATATATCTATATACTATACACTATACAACTGCTGAAAACCCACATTCTACCGCACCGATTGAAAAACTGCACTCGATATTATTAGAACACCTTAGAGTTTTGAAGAATCAAAATATTAGTCAGGCAGCCAATGAAGCAACCAATGAAATTGGCACTTTTGGCATAATAACTCTTCTATGCATTCAGACAGGAGTAAGCCCATTTGATTTATTGTACGGACATATAAATGCTAGAGAACTATTAGACTTATACTATGAAATTATTTACTGTTAAGAGTATATCCAACAACACAAATAACGGACCAGAAAATTATACAACACCACAGTAAGGAAATTGCAACCAGAAATGGAAATCACAATCAAAAAGAAAAACAAAAAATGCCAAGATAAAGAATTGAAAGTTGGACAAGAAATTTATGTAAAACCCTCAAAATACTATGGTCACAAAACGAAGGAAAGATATAAAAGACCACATACTATGGGCTAAACTTTGAACATTAATATCGTTGATGTCAAAAATAAACATAACAAAATATTTAAATATTATGTAAATTTTCTGAAACTAGATACTACTCCAGAATCCCCCCCGAAGTAATAAAAGTCCAAGTTCAAGTGGGATTGCTACCTCTAAAATTAGGAATAGTCTACAGCACGGAAAGCCAATATGAAACCAAAAGAGTTGTTTAAAATTATTTGAAATATGGAAAGCATATCGAAAATTCCAAAAACGTAAGAATAATTGGTTACCCAACACTAGAAGTTATTCAAATGGAAACGTTAAGATTTCAAGAAGTAACTATTTGGCAATACATATTTACAACTATATGTTGTTGTAGACTTCCGCGGTCGTTGTTTTCGTTTAAAGAATTTCGGTTTCCGGATTGAAATCGCATCGTAATTGCGTGAGAATGACGACATTTCGCTCTCAATTTCATGGAGCTTTTTCTGGGCTGCTGCATGTTGAGCCGCTGCTGTACGAGAAACATTTTTCGTACAGCAGCCCTTTGGGGCACGGCCAGGTGTGTTAATGGTCGTGAATAAGCGAACTCCGGATGCCGCCTTCTGGTTTCAACTAGGCTTGCCGTCCGAAAGGGATAATGGTATATGAAAGTACTGTAATTGAAAACCATAATGAGTGGGCATTCGGTGAGGCTCAAAGTGGAAGAGGCACCATAGTATGGTATACAGACGGCTCAAGAATAAAGAATGTTGGAACAGGAATAGGCATACCGGGCCACTTAAAAATGCATATGAGACTCCATATCCACATATTTCAAACAGAGGTTTCTACTTGAAACCTATGCGCCATAAGAAATCTAGAGTTAGAGATACGACGAACTATAAATATTTTGACCGTATCACGAATATACTGCTGCTTCTTACGGGTTATTGTTTTTGGAATTTGCCATTGCTTTTCTACATTCGTTTGCGTAGCGAAAGCTTTATTTCTTCCTTTTTGTTTGCGGCAAATAATCCTCTTTAGAACTGTCTTTTAAAGTACACAAGTAACATCCGCCAGACCTGTTGATAGGGTTTCTCAGTTACATCACTCGTTCATGATAGATAACTGTTGTGAATTGAACACTTAACGTTCGTGTGAAACTTCTAGATGTTCTGGAAAGAAGTGAAAATAATGTGAAGGAACTCATATTTTCTTATCCAATTTCCATTTGTTTTCAATTTATACTGTCATTAAAAGTGTTTACTTACTTTTTTGTAGTAGCTCAAATTTTCGCTTGTTTTGGGGATCACACGTCTTGAATAAAATAAAAACATCCTTGCATTAACTACCCATGCAAAACAGAAAGCTAGGTACTTTCTACGTTAAAAGTTTTTATCACATACGGCGTACCGGCTGTCTGAATCAATCCTTTCGAAGCTCAAAATCGTTTCAACAATTTCGTTGTTCTGATAAGTGTTAGTGTTAGTGTATTTTGATAGTAACATAATGTTTATTTTCAAGTTTGTACATTATTTTGTTAGAGCCTATCACACACGTATTCAAATTTAGAATATGCAAATATTATGTTTGTTTATGATTTTTATAATGAGAATGCTGCAGCTGCAGGGAATACCGTCAATGGTTTCCACGTCAGAGAAATCCTCGTAAAAAGGTTTCAATAAACTATACGGCACCAGAATGCTTTCTAATACAATTGTAACATCCGAGCGAGTTTCACGAGTTTAGAAGAGGCTTAGGAGAAGTAGAAAGTATACTGGATTTAGTAGAAAAAGATACAACGGTCAGCTCACGGAACAGTCAAAAGTAATTTTTGGCAGAAGTTTTCAGTAAACGTGTACTGTAGTACAGCTGCTTTTTCATTTTGGAGAATCGCTTCACAGGAGGGCGCTACTTAAATTTTTTACGAAATGAATTACAAGGAGCACTAGAGGATGTTCCTCTAAACATCCGAATGCAAATGTATTATTAGCATAATAGAACTGACATATTTTATTCGTCAAGTCAAGCAACGTGTGGACGAAAGATTTCCAGAGCTTTGGATTGGTCGCGGTGGTCCTATTAGTTGACAACATAAGACCTCCCACATTGTTTATAGGGCTGGTTCAAAAGTAAAGTTTACGAGGTAATAGCTTGGATGCGCTAGTTCGATGTACTAGAAACACTGCGGCCGATGCCAAAGAAACATATGAAGCAATCAAGAGAGCAACCGACGCCCTTCGTAGACGAAGCATAAAATGTTTAGAAGTCAATTGTGATGTTTTTAAACATTTAGTAAAAGAACGTTATAATCACAAAAAAAGCTAGCGTATAAAAATTTTGTTTATTTGTAATTACTAGAGTAGGCAAGTTCAGGTGCGCACCATCGGCATAGCTAATGAATTGACCTTTGCATACGACGGGAGTCAGTATGCAGAGATATATTATCGCGAACGGTGCCGTTCCCGTGCTGGATACAAAAAAGTTTTTGATGGTTTTGTAGGTTATGAACCGGTTTCGATAAATTATCTGTATGAATGAACACGGGAAATTGCCATCTCTAGTCATATGTATAAAAAATAAAATCGAGAGTGTATGTAATTCGATGATTAAAAGAAACTTACCGTCTTAAGCGTCTTCCGTGACTTGAAACACTGGAGAACTAAGATTAAATATTTTTAACATAAGGTGCGTTTCCAAAGTTATTCCTGCAAAACGCGTCCGCCGTGAGGAAAATATGTTCTTGTACAAAGAAAACGATCGCTCTACATCTAGTGATGTTATATTTACATCATTAAAAAAATCTTTGAAACAGCTTAACGTATCTGTAGACGAACCTTCACAAATTTGTCTAAGTGTGGCAAAATCTTTGTCTAAAACACTTTTAAACTTAATTAGAACACGCTCATTTTTCGCGAGCTTCTACCGAACAAAGCTGTGCGTGTATATCTTTCACAATTGGCAGTGATTCCTCTAACGACAGTGAAGAATTTTGTAATTTTTCTATTGCTTGCACACTCCGATGTAATTGCTGTGGATAGTTTGTAAATCACTTTTAACCTGACCATCTTCAAATTTTTTCTGATTTGGTTTGATAGCTGTACATTCTTTCGGATTGAGTATGAGAACACAGTCTGTAAAATTCGCAAATACGTTTTGGGGATTTCAGAAACACTGCTTTTGTACTCGCAATTAGCGCATCCATCTGTGGATAACATCTACGAATTCTCCCTGCCACAAGATGTAGAGCATGAATTTTACATGTAATATGTAAAAGGTTACCGCACTGTTCCTTAAGAAACCGGCCTACAGAAAGCATGCGGCTCCATCTGTCATTAAAACATAAAAAACATTAAAACTTGATCTCTGGATATTTCAAATTTTTCCAATGTGCACCACTTTTGAAATTACTTGGGCAGTAAATTCTTCTATTCGTCTAGAAGCTAATAAAATTGAAGGTGACGATTTATGTGGTTCCATTTTGCGCACCATAACATTAAGTACAGATCTTTTTTTGCAATCAGTTGTTTCATCCACACACAAGTACACTTTTTTATTTTTCAGTTCAGCCTCAATTTTATTTTTTAAATGCACACGCAGAGATAGTAAATAATAACGAATCGTTGTTTAACAAACTAAACGCCAGATTACACTGAATCATCATTGTACATAAATCAAATAAAAATTGTTTGTATTTTGCGACGACACCGGTTTTGATATTATTATGGTTTGCACATGCCGTTTACAATGTGTTTGTGACCAACACGTTAAATATATATCGTGCACTAAACATTTAATCTTTACGCCGTCGTAAGTCAAATCCGAATAATCCTTAATGAAACTATTCACTGTCTTTAATGATAGATGTTTTCTCAATCTACGTACCTTCGACATTATTAAAAACAGAACACAGAGTACTTCGCTGCTACTATTACGTATGCTTCAGGCGGCAGTAAATACTGACTAGTGTTTCACCTGCGGGAGTCCATTCGTTAGTTGTGCCGATGGTATGCACCTGAATTTCCTTACTCTAGTAATTACAAACACTACAACTTGAAAACAAATGAAGATCGGATAAGAACATATATTGTTTTCACATGTACAATATACTCCTGAAGTTTGGCTGGTTCACCCTGTACGTCCTTCCAAGTAAAAGCACAGTACCCAAATAAAGATAACCGTGCTCTTAAAACTCAAATAATAGATAGCTAGCTTTAAAAGAAGTCGAAAAATTTCAAGACCGTGAGCATTCAATTGCATCGGCGATGTGGTTCACCATAGAATGAATTTATCTCATCATCAATCGTCCGAATATTGATGTCCTTCTGTTGGAGCTAATAAGTACACCTAAATAAGGAAAATAGGAGTTGTTATTCATGTTTTAGGAAAGAACGGTATCCTCATTCACTTGATTTTTTTTTTTTTTGATCACTTATCCATCTAGACATCCCTCACTATTTTATATAGTTTTTAACAATACAAAATTTGATCTCGAACGCTGTGTGAAGTCTTTGGGAATTATGGTTTAGCAATGATCTTTTTTACTTCAAGGACGTGCTTGACTGTTCCGTTAGCATGGCAAGATACCATGTTTGGTGTAGCCCTAGCGTAAATCCAGTAATGAGTAGATCGTCGTGAAACCGCCACAAACAATCCAATTATGTTTCCAATCTTACGATGCCTTCAATCCTATCGAATACCAATAAGGGTAGTCTTTTCCCTCTATGGACTCTTTAAGCAATATTTGAATGAAGTTATGAACATTCTCCTCAATAGACAATCTGTAATAATAATAATAACCCAGAATAAACCAAATGAATGTTAAACAAATGGCCAAATTGCCTAAACCTAAATTCTGCAATGAACTGACCAATGAATTCAGCAGCAAGTACACAGACTAAATTAGTTGCTTGGAGGTACATACGCAAAAGTAACTTATACTTTTTTAAAGGACGACAGTAGAAAATGATAGTGCCAAAAGGAAATATATACGAGGCACGTCTTTTTAAATAAGTACCGTTTTGAAATAAAAAGAAGCAAGTAGACTTTTCTTCATAACTATATTTTTACATGAAAGCCTGTACCCTAATTAATTTTTTTACATAATTTCCACCAATTATAAGCAACTTATCGTATCGTACAACCAACTTAGGAATCCCATTCTCATAGAAGTCTGTCGCCTGATTTAACAACCACTACATAGAGAACTAAATCTTTAGTAATGACAGAAGGTCGCCCACTTCACTTCGTTCCTCATTATGAAAACACTCGTGCAGCCATCTTTAAAAGCTCTAACTCATTTCCGTGCCATTCCATCCGTCACGTTTTATACACTCACCTCACTGATCTGGCGATGAATTTCAGCTATTTTCACTGCACTAAGAAAATAAATTACAGCGCTTGTTTTACTGTCGGCGGGATTGTTAATCGATGAAGGCATTTTAAATACGGTTGAATGTGTTCATAACGGCCATCTGTGGCTTGTTAACAGATGTAGGTGCACAGTCCGCATGCGCGGAACCCTGATCGCAATTTGCAGCAGCCGAATTTCAAAACGGTACTTAAAAATACACGTACATAAATCGCTTTACACTGATCGCACACATGACATGGAATTAAATTGCAACAGGTAAATTTTCTTATAAATAATGAGCGCTCAAACAAAATCGTGGAATGGACAGGAGGAGTCAGCGCACCCTTAACCCAAATGTTCAAGGTGTGAACATTTAACAGAACATATCAGAAAATGCCTAGAAACAATAACCAAAAAACCATCTGTGAACATCTGTACGAAATTTAGTTCTTCTAAATAGCAGTAACAGCAACACATGACGTAAATTTGGTAAGTGGTATATGTTACTCTATTAGTGCATTATTCTTAATTTCCCAATGTTTGGTTACATTTTGTTATTTAATTCAACAATAAATTTTCCTTATCTTTTGGAAAGTGCAGTTATAAAGGTAATATATATTGGTAATATTGGTATTTCCATGTGACACCATTTGAACTCTTGAGAAAGTTTGTGTGTTTTTCATCTTTGAATTTGGAATTAGAGTGCGGTAACATTCTATCCGATAGTAGACTAATCCGAGCTGAATCAACACTATGGGCAGCCGAAAATAATATAAAAGGCATCCTCTTCTTCATTGCAAAGTCTGCATGGGACTCCACCTTTATAGATTCCTATCTTCTACAGACGATCTTACAATAACTATGTCTTGTTAATTAACATGTTGTTGTCCTAATGTAAGTATCTTAGCAGTTAAATGTTCTCATTTGTTTGCTATTTCCAATGTCCAGCTGCACAGTTCCAATAGAATTGGCATTGCTTTGTAATGTATTCGTTAATTGCATCACACATGATTTAGGTCCTTTCAAATTAATTTTAGAATTTCCTCTTCCCAGCAGAGCTGCGATTTCATTGCTTGTAGCACTAGCAAGGTTAATGTGGTGTGCTTAAAGGGGGCCATTAGCTTTCACATGCACTCCAATATCAGTTTGGACGCTATATGATGAGATGCTAGCACAGGTTTGTATAACATATGCATACGTATTTCAGTTTGAAATACTCTGGCATATCGCCCAAGTAATAAGAAAATGTTGCTATCGCATGCTTCTATGTGATTTTAAGTCACGAGGCCAGTAAAATGACAAAGTTAACTCAATGGGCAACAAGACTTTTCCCTTTTGATATGAAATCACATAAAAAGTGGGCTTTTTGGTTTCTAGACACTTGAATAGGCAGAAACATGTCCGTTGGCTGATATTCTCTCCTCGCATTGCTTTTGCCGTGAGCGATTCCATCAACACCATAACCTATGTTAGCATTATTTAATTTTTAATATGAAGTAGTGAAGTTTTAAGTTCAAGCTGTAATAATTGTTTGTTGCAGAAATTAGTTAAGGGAAGTAAATCTTGGTTGGTGTAAAAACATAGTTTTTCTTGAAAAAAAAGTCGTTCTGTAGCTTTGAATAGCTATGAAACAAGACTAGTCAAATATGTAGTAGATATAATTTGAGGGTTTAGTTTACACAAAACACTGTATTTGTAGACATTATCCTTATGAGATCCTTCGCACAATGCTACAACGTATCTAGTTTGTAAATGATACAAACGTAGTATTTCGTTGTCTCTGATTGGGGATTTTATGGATTTCGTTGTTACGTCGCTGTAAAAGAAAGTTGCAAAGTGCGAGAAAATGAGGAATAAGGAATACTTTAAGAAGTTATGTGCGTACAAGTGGTAATAAGAAAAATATGAAATTGCCGGCGAATTGCAGATACGTATTTTTAAGCTTCACGTAAGAATTTCCATCGCTTGTTTCTTCGGCTATAGGCTTTCAGCATCTAACGTTTCCGTTGTCTCAATGGTATGTTGACGTAGATGAACGTTTCCACGCACTTTAAATGAGATCAGTGCGATGATACGACAACCTGACGACGGGGTGAACAGTTTTGTTGAAAGAGAATTTCTCCGCTTGCGAATGTCAGTTTTTCACCTTAATCGCGTAGAAATTCACCTATATTGAAGGAAAAACACTGCGATGTATGTGATAGACAGTATTGTTGAAAACAATATATATTCGAAGGGTTGGTGTCTGCAAAAGAAAGAAAACTTTAAGAGAAGGTAGGCGGACTTACCATCAATATTTATCGGATGTTGGAGGACGGGTCGTAATCGAATCTCACGATTACTACTTGTTAAATTAACCGTGTTTGATTATACGATTCCTAGGTGGTATTACTTTTCAGTCCTGCAAAAGTATGAAATTGGAACAAAGACTTATAAGTGGTATCAAATACAGTTTATAAAGGCTTACATAAAATTGGATGGCATAACGGACTTCATAGAGTATCTTTCAAAAATATTTTTATCCTTATAAGCTGATTGATAACTAATGAACCAATAGTCACCTATTTTATTATCTTAAATGGAATACCTTGTACATTATCATATTTTTGGATGCATCTCTTCAATTCATGTCAACATTTTTTACATTCCCGGTAGCGGTTTACTTTACTTTTTGAGATCATTTGCGATTTTTTCGAAATACTACTGTTTCTTTGACGGCCGATACCTTAAACGTCTTACAAACTAGCGCACTGATTAAACTTTTATGGAATTGGATATTTGTCGTAATTGTCGGCAGTACACCGAAAAATGTTTTATACCAACCAGCGTCTACAAGATGATCATCCAAATCTTCGTCATATTTGATTCACGCTATTTTAATGTTTGTTTAATAAAACATTCTGTGTATTAGCTGTAGGCTTTCACGGCTGATGTATGAACTTGCACCAACAGTACGTGTTTCCGGGCTGGTAGGCGGCGGTCTTCGATCTGTGGAAGTCGACGTTTCGCCGACGCTGCGGTTGACATCCGCTGCGCAATATATATCTGTGCTGTGCACTGATTAGTTTCCTGCTTCGCTCTGTGCCCTGCGCTGAATGGCTGGTTCCCGGCTGTGTTTCTATGTCGACCTGTGTATTCTGTCTAGTGTTGTGGCTCAGATATTGTAGCGTTTTTGAATTTTGACCACAAGCTGTTTGGATTACACTTACGTCTCAGCAACCGATTATATCCGCAGTACCGGAATAAAATTGACAAACTGACGTTTAGTACAATAGAATCGTGGGTGCCATCCGTATTCGCTCAAATTTTGGCATTACACCGCGGCAGTATTGAGCTAGGGTATTGAGTCATGCGATGTCTACCTGAAGAAGCAGCTGACGATATTCGAAGAGATGCTGTAATAAAAGGAGCGCCATTAGACTCCTGACATTCTCGTACTCCGGGAAAATAAATGCAACGCCACCATCCTCATGAACAAAGCGGATTACGATAAACATATACTAAATTTGTAGGATTCAACTGCCTATAGGACCCTACCTCGGGATTCTACCAGCCAGATTGTCAGCCTAACAAACAATCTGGTAGAGAATTCTTCGACCACCGGAGAGGATAGGAAAAAATTCATTAATAGTGTGACACTACCACCACGCTTCTACGGTTTACCAAAAAAACCACGGAGCAGAAACTCCCCTCAAACCCACCGTAAGCGCAACAGGTTTATGTACAGAACAATTGGCAGGGTACCTTACTTTGGTCTTGTAGCCACATACAGGACTATATGTATATATATACTCACAAACCGAAACTAATCACATGGTTCACTTGATAGCAATCCAGAAAAGTTTTTGTATTACTAGTAGTATATATACATCTTTAATACCAACTTCTCTTTATACATGAAAATATAATTGAGATTAACTTCTATATCGCATTCATATGACATTTATTTGAATCTCAGGAGGGCTTGGAACATTTCCGCAACTAGCATAACTTCTGTGAGATTAAACAGTTGGTGCAACTCATATTTCGCAACCCGTAGCTTTTCCTTGTAAACAAAATATAATACAAGCCGTAATCTTGTTTAAAGGGGGAATATGTTTTTCCCGCAATTAGCACGTAATGTGGCCAGGTTGTTACATTATATGGTTACGATATATTTATAATTTTGTCCTCAAACCCAAAAATTGAAATACGTCCATGTGCCTCCAACAATTCAAAACGCAACTACATTTTTTTGCTATGCCTCTACGTAAACTAGGCTAACTAAAGACTAAACTTGCCTCTATGTATCTAGGCGCGGTATTAAAACGCTTTGAACATATACAGAGAATTGAATATTGAACTTTGCCAAATTCAAATACCTAAAGCGTAATTTTTTAAACAGCGCCAAATATTTTTTCTGTATCTTTACCGTTTTCGTATAGTGATGTGTACGTCTAACACTGAAAGTAAAAGAGATATTTGTAGATAAGCGCGAGGCTTGCATTTAGGTATTGCGTCCTAGTGATTTCTGAGGTTAGTATTCTGTTGTCACCACAACAGTAAACAGATGATATTGCCATTGATGTTTTTAAATTATTGGTGTAACATTTTGAGCCCTAGTAGTTACCTGCAGTCAAAGGTGAGTCTTTTCTATCACTCTGTATAGACTGGAATATTTTTTAAACATGCTCTTTAACATATATTGCAATTTTACAATTCCAGGAGGTCAGATCATCTGGTACATTAATCACACATTCAAAGGGGCTCTTAAATATTCCTCTTAAGTTACTTGCTTCGTTCTGCACTTATATTGAGAATGCTGCAATTTTTTTAAAGTTTCTTACTTTCCTCTTCAATGAGAATTTTGACTGACACAAGATATCATACATTGCTATGCTCTACATTTCCATCAAGTTATCTGAATTTGATACCCGGGTACCTTTTCTGCTTTTCAACAATAAATATACAGATTTTGGTGGTATACAGTATTTTCTTTAATATATATTCCTCCATGTATTATTCCCGATTTTTTCAAAACGATTTCTCTTATGGTTTTTTATGATCCAAAAATTCTGTGATGTAGTCAAAAATCAGGGTAAAATAGGTTTGAAAAACCTTTTTTCTCAAGAGAAAGCCGTCTTACGTATATACCTTTAATTACATTCACAGACACCGTAATTAAGCATTAAAAAGAGATGTGTATTTGTTAGACGTTCTTAAGGTTTCTTATTCATTTTATCTTTGAAACATAATTTCGTCGACACTTGCTGGAATACGCGTCACGATTGCTTTTTGGCATTTCGCTTCGGTAATGCGGATTAAAATTCGCCGGAGTTTTTGTTTCTTATTAAAGGCGCAAAGGCGGTGGCGAAATATTCCTTTTTTCTTATTCTTAAACGAATGTAGTGCTCCGGATCTTCTTAATGGTGTACAAAGAGAGCGCAAGAATTAGCAGTAACATTCCAAATTTAATTTTCAAGGGATTCAGTAGCCAGAAACTTGAAATATTCATAACGATTCGTGGTAATATGACCTAATTTTTTACGGGGTATTGTTAGAACTTGTAATTTTAAAGAACAGACGGAGTAATGAATAATATAAACTAGAACGCAACTTGTTCGAATGGGAGTTTATTAATCATTCATAATATGAAATTTAGTACCTAGGGAGTAGAAAAGTATGTCCAGGAACGCATTCGTTAGCGGGTAATTAAAATGCTATTTTGTAGATCGGAATGATTTACGTAGTAGATTTATATATGTATGGGTATGGGTATATATATGAGGGTAACAAATCTTAGTTGCAATATTTGAGTTTATCGAAATCTGTAAGACAAGTTATTATGGTTATCTCTAGGGGCAATAGAAATTTAACAAAAGTAAAGGAAGAAGAAGGTGAATTTCGTCGTAAAAATTGTAATCAACTTCTGTGATAAATTCCGATATGTCTGTTGTGATAGAAGGTATCACAAAATTTATTTAAATTTAATTAGAAATATAGTTTTCAATAACGTCGTGCCAAATCAAACTTGGGTATGATTTTTTTAATGGCAAATGTGTTATGTAGGTGTGAGATAGAGGAGCATTGCATCTATGCACGTGAGTATCTGGTTGAGAACTGCCTTTAATATCGTATAGTATAATATTATATACAGAGTATTTACAAATATATGACATCTCTCCTAACAATCGATATAAATATTATAAATATACAAACACAATAAATACCAACATACCTTAATTAGTACAAGTGCAATACAATACAACTATTTTTTATTATGATTCTTGGCAGTATATCTAGATGGTTGTTTTAAAACTCTGCCAAACCTAGATGTTTTAGTCTTTTGTGTAACTGGTCTTGATACTTTCTTAGAATCATTAAATGAAGAAGATTCACTACAAATTGTTACACAACTGTCTGCATCAGAATCATTTTGCACAAATACATTGCTACATTCACCTTCTTTTTGGTGCGTCATCACGCGCAGCATCATACTCATCGCAGCAAACATTTTCATTTAACTCTTTCAAAAATGTACGTTTACGACTTTTAATTATATCCGAGTTGTTTTCTTTAACTAAATAAGAGTGTTTAAATTATATATAATAATAACAAAGTTTTGAGTTATACTTGTCTAATTTAATATTCCTAAAACCATTAGATGCATCTAATACAGAAAGATATTTAGCATTTTTTAGTTTACAAGTAATATCTTCAAATGTCGGAATTTGATAATAATCTCTTTTAATTGCTTTATTTAAATGGAAGGGATCAATACAAATTCTAAAATCAGCACTAGGTCTATTAACAATTACCAGCGAATTAACCCATTCTGTAGGTTCATCCTCCTTTATGATTATATTCTGATTACATAACCTATCCAGCTTACCTTTTAATTTATTGATAATACTTACGGGAAATTTTCTTGCTAAATGTATTACAGGTTTAACACTTGTATCTATTTTAATTCTATATTCACCAGGAATGCAACCAATACCTTTAAATACGTCTATATATTCTTCAGTCAAGTTACAATGTTCTATCGTTCCTATCATTTGAGCTACATTCAATCGTTGAATATCCTGAACACCCAAAATGCACGGACCACAATTCTCTACTACATAAAAAGTTATATTAAAATCATTATTATTATAGGTACATGGCATACAGACAGACCCTAATACTTTTAAATGATTACCTGAATATGTTGTCAACACAACCTTTGATTTATTTAAGTTACGAGTACCAAAATTTTTCTTAAAGATATATGAAATAATATTTGCTTGGGCCGCTGTATCTACACTGCTCAAAACAATTAAGAGGATATTTACAAAAATAATAATAAAATAAATAAATAAATAATATGACACGCAAATATTTTTATATTGCAACTATAACGTTTTTAAATAAGAAACAGATTGCTTTGACAAGTCCAACTTGTACAGCGCTTCAGTGCGAACCGCCACAGCTTGATGGTATACAAGCGCGTATCCGAACAATCTCGACTACAGTTAGATTTTACCATTTTCGTATCATAGCATATTTTTAACCGTAATTACAGGTAATAATGGAAAGGCAACGTGATTTGACTTATGCACAGGCTTGGGGAGCGATAGGTCAATTGGAAGGTGGACGGAGACGGCAAGCTGTTGCTGAAGTTTTTGCAGTTGTGGAATCGGTTTTTAGAAACTGGAGATGTTCAGAAAAGACGACGACAAGGACGCCCAGCATCTACAACATCAAGAGATGATCGATACCTGACAGTATTAGCACGTATAAACCGCACTCATAACGCAACGCAGCTTAGAAGTGAGCTTGCCGCTGCTACGGAAAGACTAGTATCAACTCAAACAATAAGAAATCGTCTTCACAACGTTGGCATGTATGCTCGAAGACCCCTAGTACGCGTTCCACTAACTGTTCTTCATAAAAGGTCGCGAAGAGTATGGGCTGAGCAACATATAAATTGGAATCACGATGATCGGGCACAAGTACTGTTTTGTGATGAATCCAGATAATCAATAGAATGGACTGGCCAGCAAATTATCCTGATGGTAATCCCATCCAGCATGCTTGGGATGCTTTAGGAGGATGTTTTGCAGCAAGAAATATGCCACCGCGTACAATTCGGGAACCTCAAAATGCTCTGATAGAGGAATGAAATAATCTTCCACAAGAATTTTTTGATGTCCTGGTTCTTCAGTTTCTAGGTTGTACATTTTCCCATTATTTCTACACATTCGGGCAAAGTGATTAAATATTTCACATATTCCTCAACGTTTTCCGTACGCTTTACAACTGTTTCTACCATGTTTGAAACCACATTTTTGAGATGTTCCTACAATTTGACGATTGTTGTCCTCTGTTAGGTTATGCTTACGCTTACTTCTTTGACATTCTCGGATACGCCTGCGTTTTGGACGATAATGTCTGCGCATGTTCTACTTGTTTGAAGTTCCTGTTCCCTCCATATCTCCTTCTATCTTTGTTCTTCCTTCGAACGACCATGACACCTTCCTCGTCTTGCGCATTTGTTTCCTTACGAATGATATCCAACTGATTTTTTGTAACTTCGGCTACTTTGCAGATTTCAATGGCGTTTTGTAAATCTAAATCCTTTGTTCTTAATAATTTACTTTTTAACGATTTATCCTGCATTCCATGCAGCAATTTATCCCGTATTAGACTATCGGTTAATTCCCTGTATCCGCATGTGCTGCTTAACTGACGAAGTTGGGTCACATACTCATCCACTGTTTCGTTTGGTTTTTTATCTCTTGTTATGAAAATATGGCGTTCATAAGTTTCGTTTAATGTAGGCGCAAAGTAATCCGAAAATTTCCGTTTAATCTTGCTATACTTTTCTTTTTCTTCATCAAAATTCCATTTAAAATTGTTGTATATTTTTAATGCTGTATCACCAATTGTATTTAAAAGTAATGATCCTTTATATTCTTCGCTTTCTTTTTCATTTTGGATGCTTTTAAATATATTTGAAATTTTTGTGAAAATAATTTCCGTGCTTCCACGTGGTTGTTTGAAAAATCCCTTTCATCCGGAATTTTTACTTTTTCACTCATCTTTCTTTTTCTTCGCGCACCAACTGCATAGTTTTACGTTTTACTATTAAATATAGATTTATTTTTATTTTAAGAAACCTATATTTTCTAACATTCACTAATTCTTTCTGAATAGCTTTACTGACTGCGCCATGTGTTATATAGGTGTGAGATAGAGGAGCGTTGCATCTATGCACGTGAGTATCTGGTTGAAAACTGCCTTTAATATCGTATAGTATAATATTATATACAGAGTATTTACAAATGACAGCAAACACTGTATTTTACTTTACATTTGGAATACCTACCTATTTTCATCTACAGCAATATCAACTTACACTTATACAGGTAGTTAGACTTTTTTAGTGTGGCAACGGCCCAAACGGGGTGTATAAGCTTTTTAAAGTGTGTCAACCTTTGTACGTAAATTGCGCGTGCAAAGTGTTCCATGGCTTTGTTACTATCACACCGTCGCCTCCCTTCCTTAACAGCAAACAGCGGCTTCGGAGTGTACCGGAAAAAAAAAACGACACTAGCGGGACTCGAACACACAAGTGCAGACTCTCTTACCACTTTACCACCGAACTAATAGACATGCCTGATTTTAAAAGAAGGTCGCAGTGACTCCGGCATCCTGTATATTTCTAACATAATGTAAAATTAACCTTTTGTATTCGTTGATTTTTGGATGTTAATGGAGATCCAGATGATAGACTTTATCCTTGGAGCTTTCGGTAGCCTGAAGGGATTTTTGATATCGGAACCAGGAAGTGAAATATCGGCGGCTGAACGGGCCCGATCCATGCGACCACATTATGTCAATTCTTTGCATTTGGCAAAAAAATCAAAAACTGAAGTGCGTTTAAACTGCCTAAGATGTCACGTACGATTTTAACAAATACGTTTTTGATAACTCTCGAGCGACGAACCATACTTTGTGCAGTTTTCGAAAAAAGAAATTAAAATTTTCATGAGTAAGTCGCCCAACGAGAGAAGTAAGCGTCTTTTCAAGAATTTAAGTTTCCAGGTTGACACCACGTCGTAACTGCATGAGTCTGCCGACGTTTGGCTCTAGGTTGGGTGGAAGTTCTTCTGGGCTGCTGCATCTTATATCGCTGCTGTGAGAAGAATAATTGTGGTCGCTCGGTGTTTTTTTTTTATAAGGTTGCGTAAGGGGGTGACGCGTACAAGGCGAGTTGTGATTGACAGAAGTTCGGTATCCTTAAATCGAATATAGCCGAATGAAACTGACCAGAGCTGAATATAGTCGAACATACCCGAATGAAACCGAACAGAACTAAATACAGCTGAGTGGAGCCGAATAAAATCAAATATTCTAACGAGCAGCTAATGCTCTATCCAAACGTCGAATGCTACTAGTTATACTACTAAAAGAAAAAAGAATTGTTATTTTGATTTACTTAGCAAAAAGAAATCTTTGCTTTCAGAATTTAAGAAGATCAAAATAAAATAATAATGAATGTTGAATTAAGATAAGAAATACTTTTAAATCGACATGAAAAAATTAATTTTGACGTTTGTTACTTTAGTGAAAGCTTTTTTTGAGTGTATTTCACTCAATTTTCTTTATTAGTTACCCCTTTCTTCGATCATTCAATCCTTTTTTTTTCTCTGAACTATGTTTGCGTATGTATGAAGTAAGGCGTTAGACTAAAAGTAAACATTGTCGAAGCTAGTATGGTATTAAGAACATGGATTGGTTGGATTCCATAGGATACACATTCTCCAGACGTGTAGATGTTATTTCAGCCGAAATGCGCACGATTACACCAAAGTATTATTAAAGTAAACAAAAACAACTAAATTACAGCGGTAATAGCTATACAGAACTAGGATAAACATTATTCTAGATTCAATTGCATGTATTTCCAAATTCTCATGTATTATGCATGCTGGGTGCTTTACCGCGCAGCAGTTCCGCGTAACAAATGAAACTGGAAACGGAATGGAACGATCCTATTCGGTTAGGTTAGACGAGGACGTCAAATAAACGCGAACAAGTCTGCCGGAAGTGGGTGATCCTCTCTTTTCGATGGTTCGAACTGGCTGAAATTGCGTCTCTACATTATATGACGACCTTAAATTCGTCTCGAAAGCGGAGAAGGTGCAATGGTAATGCGTCTCGCTGATCCCTCTCCCCATCGCACAGGCAAATATAAAACAAATGAACGGGCGTTTACAATTTTTGCTCTCTCGCGCTCGAAAGTAGCGAATATCGAACTGTATCGTAAAAGTGTCGTGGCAAAAAGATAGATGCATGTATTCGGAATGGCCTACAGAATTTCCATGTAAAATGAGGGACATAATACTAACAATAGAAAGAACGTCCGCTTATTGGTCGAAGATAGAGTTGAAAAGATTTGAAATGTAATTAGGTAATCAAATGACAGTAATAATTTCTTATATAACTATGTTATTATTATATTAATATTATATATTTTTATTTTTGCTGTAACTTGAAAACAAATGAAAATCGAATAAGAACACATAAGTTAAGTTTGATTACATTATTTTCACGTGTACAATACACTCTTGGAGTTTAGCTGGATCGTCCCGGCTTACCCTCTATAAGTAATTTAGTTACCAAAATAGTTGACAGCATTTTTTTTTTTCGAAAAAACTAAGATCTTCAAATAAGGACCTATAAAAGTGGTTCACTTATTTGCGAGATCACTTGGAAAGTTTTCCTTTCGAAGAAATTTATTCTTGAAAATCCAGCGAATCGTTAAAATAGCTTAGTATTCATTTATTTTCTATTAAACTATATCCTCACTGCAAATGAAGAAAATTGGCTTATCTGCTGACACTAGACTACATCGAAGATTTAGAAACTTAAAATTCTTACGAGACCGGAAAGCAACAAATCTAAATAAAATTAATGTAATTGGAGCGGCATAGTAACATATCTCGATTTGGGGATGCGGTCTTATCTTGATTAAAATTTAGTGCTGCGGCATTCAGCTGTCCGTTAACGGTCGCAGCCATTGGACGCGCTTCTTGTGCCAAAAATTTTACGATGCAGTCTCCTAGGCGCCTTCAAGCATCACTGCAAGCGCAAAACAAATGAGGATGCCGTCTAGTTTTCATATAATTTATTTTTTCTGCTAAGACATCCATCGCCGGAACGTTGAACTCAGTAGTTAGTCGCACTCAATCGATATGATTTTCAACTTTTCGCTTCATTCTTGTCGACGGGAAATGAGAGCCACATGCAAATAGCATCCATTTCAGATATCGTAAAAGTGTAGAGATTTAAAACGAACTCCTGTTGAAGTAATAAAACCCGACAACAATACGTCCACATGTAAAAAATTTTCCATCATAAAATACGAAGCTTACTCAAATACAAAATGTACAGATTTGGTAACGAAAATGTTTTTCCTTCAACCACAAACTATGTAGGTAGTTGAGTGACAGTAATCGTTGTTACTATTACTGTGTAGATAAGTGGATGTGTAAATCATGAAATATTAACTAATTAATCGCCAACTGTCAGACGTTAAAGTGCTTGCATGGCAATCTGGGCCGGGTGGATAAAATTAGTTAATAATCCTAGAGTTTCGTTAGGTGTTTCCATCCAAATATTGTATATTCATATCCATTACATGTATAGTAAAAAAAGACTAGACAAACATAGGATTTTTTATACTTCCTAAAAGCATGAAAATTTGAATTTATAGATTCTTACATATGAAGAAGGTCTGGGGTCCTTACATAGAGACTTTCCGTAAAATGGTTTTTATTTTCGTTTCCAAACATCATTTCGGTAACTTCATTCAGTTGTAACAAAAGCTTAGCAAGTTTTCTTTAAAATCCCTATTTGTCAAGAGGTATTTCGAAAGGCAGGTTCTTTTTATATCAGTTAATTTCTTAATGCAACAGAAAGGAATATGCTTTCAACCGATTTGATAGGTCTATGTATAATTTACTGGAGTTGTAGTCACAGACAATGGTTGTTTCCTTTCCTCGTTTAGTACACTTAGCAGATATAGAATGTAGCGTTTGTCATACCATTTTAAAGTTACTGCTCCTGTGTTACTTTCGCACAAATCGGATCCATTTTCAATTTCGTAGACACTACATCTTTCGAAATATTTTTTCTACCCATTGTCAATATGCCAACCAAATGAGTGTTTTACGTTTTTGGAGTTCGTCAGCTAAGGCAACATCTGTGCGACAATAATCCATGTATAAAAACATTTATGATTCAACAGGGGAATCGTAGGCGATAACGCTGTCGACACTATAGCCGGCTTAGCAGTAGTCCTTCCTCTTTCCCACAGTACTTTTCTATAATTTCTAATTTTGACGTATTGACGGAAAGACAACTTTCTTCTAAAGGGAACAATATAAACAATCTATACAAACCTACTTCCCTGAAATGTATGTTTGTTCGAAACTACTGGTTACATTTGCTAGAAGAAGACGTACTTTTCCTAGTCGCTCTTTAACTCCACATTAAATTAAAATGTCACTATTTTTTCTCCATTGGCATCTTTCCATCTGTGTAAACGTGAATTTGTTGGCAAGGGTTTGTTTCTTTACTATTCCTCGTGTCGATTGGTTGGTGTATGTTTTAGTACTGCCAATACGTTATTACGCATTTGGTCAAACATGAAGTTATCCACGAACTTGCGGTATCTGTAGGCCTATCTCAAGCGAAGGCATTTATGTTGGCCAGCTGGAACAAAACTAGGAAGCTTATAGAACTTGACAGGAAGTCTGTCAGGAGCCTAACCGCAATTGTTAGAGGCCATGTTCGACTAAAGAAACACGTACACAGAGTATAGCTCGTTCAATAGGAGTGCGGTTTGTGTTTGGAAGATGAAAAAGCAGTTGTGCACATTTTCTGCCACTTTCCGCAGAATCTGATCTTTTCTGTTTGGTGGGTCGTTTGTAACGGCCGAGACTATGGGAAAAACTCCGCTGAGCAAACCTTTGGAATTCGTCAGAACAATAGGTCTACTTGACGAACTAAAAATTACATTGGTAAATGTAATGCAATCGATTGGTTTAAATTTAGTAGCTCATAATAACGGTCGGATGTTGTTTTAGAAGTGAAATTTTCAGCAATGATGAATCTAATCTAGAATAAACGTAGTCAATGTCCATACACCTATAAAAAGTTCTCGCCAAAGAACATGCAAATGAAGTTGGGCACCTACAGAAAGCTGATGGCAGGTTTAGTGGGAATTCTAGAGAGGGTTTAGAGATACTAATGAATACTCACTTTTCAGCCTGCAGCGCACATACCAACAAAGACTACCACCTTGAAACGAACTCAAGTCGCCCATCAAAGGAGGTACGAAGTCTAGTAAGTAAAACCTTTCCAACTAATAGGATAAGATGGGCTTTAATGATTTTTAAACCATACAAATCACCTGGGGGAGATGTTGCAGAAAGTTATAGACGCTATTATTCCAATGCTGGAGTGCTTGTACAAAGCCAGCTATAGCTTTAGCTATATACCAATGTTGTGGAGAGACGTTAATGTGGTATTTATACTTAAAGGACATAGGCGATCAGCCACAGAGCCTAAAGCGTATAGACCTCAGAGCCTCCTCTTTCCTGCTTAAAGGAATGGAAAAGGTACTGGACCAGTACCTAAGGAACGAAGTGTTTATAGCAAACCCGCTTCATTCCAGCCAACATGTACACGAGAAGGCAAAATCAACAACGACGGTCCTCCAGCGCATCACTAGCAGGCTGGAGGTGTCGTTAATGGCAAAAGAAATAGCTCTTTGTGCTTTCTTATACATAGAGGGTGCCTTTGATAACACCTCTTTCGAGAGCATGGAGAGAGTGACCTCTTTCAAATGTTTTCACCCGTCGTCTACAAAATGGATCAAAGTCATGCTCCAAAGTCGACGAATAAGCGTCACGCTGGGATCGGAAACAACAACAGAGCCGACCGAGGCTGCCCTCAAGAAGGAATCTTATCACCTCTGCTCTGGTGCCTGGTTGTAGATGATCTTTTATAGAATTTGACTTTGACCAGCGGATATGAGGTGCAAGAGTACGCTGACGACCTGGTAATCATGATCCGTGGAAAATATGAGAAAATTATATTACAACTTATGCAAAGAGCTCCTGACGATACATATAAATGGTGTCAAAATCATAGCCTACGGGTAAAGCCAGAAAAGATTACAGTCGTTCCTTTCACATGGAGAAGGAAAGTCTGCTTGAATGCACCCTCCATTAAAGAGAAAATGATTAACTTCAGCGACGAAGTAACATACTTGGGAGTCATGTTCGATAAAAAACTAACATGGAACTCCCACATGTCCAACATATAGAAGAGCCATTGCGGCATCATTAGTATGCCGCCGGCTACTTGGTAAGAACTGGGATCTTAAGCCTCAAATGATACACGGCAATAATTATATCCATGATCACCTACGCCTCTTTGGTTTGGTCGTACTTGGTAAGAACTGGGGTCTTAAGCCTCAAATGATTCACGGCAATTTAACGCCGTTAACGCCGTTTCAGATTCACATTCAGAAACAGGCTATATTGAGTGCCCTCACGCTGAACAGAATGAAAGGATTGCAGCCTGGGGATCTTAAATGGCAACCTAGAATCCTTGAAGATTTCAACATAAATTACCTGATGCATATTGCAAAAGACAAGATCTCTATGCGATACAATTTTGATCAGCCTTATAAGGTGATCGTTGAAGCCCGTGAATGGGCATCGGGGCAGCTTCAAAGCAAAAGAGGTACCCTGGCATGGTACATGGACGGCTCGAGTATAGAAGGTGTTGGGACAGGTATAGGCATTAGTGGGCCTAACTACCACATTAAAATGCCTACAGCATTTCACACCAACATATTTTAAGCAGAGATTTCTGCTTTGAACTTGTGCGTCATAAAGAACCTCGAGACAGGAGTACGAGGCGCAACCATAACTACATTTAGTGACAGTCAGGCAGTTCTAAAGGCTATCAAAGTCTACTCATATGAATCTGGTCTGATTCACGAATATATACGCAATTTAAGGAAATTGGGACATAAAAACCACGTTACTCTGCGATGGGCCCCATGCCATCAAGGGATCGAAGGCAATGAAAAGGCAGACAAGCTGGCTAAGGAAGCAGCCAACATGCCCTTCATTGGTCCTAGCCCCTTCTGTGGTCTACAAGGGAGCCACATAAAACAAGTAATTAAAACATGGGAGGACGATTAAAAGACCTTGTACTAGGAAAGTGATTCAGGACAAAACAGGCGAAAGCATTTATATCAGGCTCGTTTAAGTTAGCAAAAATAGTGCTATCGTTTAGCAAATGAGACCTTGGATTACTGAGGGGATTTCTGACAGGTTATGTAACCCTAAAATATCACCTATTCAACCTAGCTAAAGCTGAAGATGAAACACATATGTCGTCTGTGCCTAGAAGATTTGGAGACGACAGAACATATTTTGTGTAATTGTGTTGCCATCACTCGCACTCGACAACAACACTTCAGTAAACTGTTCCTGACATCTACTGAACTGAGGAACGAAGATCCTAGAGTAGTACTAAGGTTTATTAAGAGCCTTCCAAGCAGGTCTTAAAATATTGCGTTATTCTTTCACAGACTCTTGGTACGCGGACTTTAGCTGGAGGATGATCCTGTAGCTCGAACACCTGTTCAGGTTATTGCTGCCGCTGCTTTTCCCAAGCATTTTTGGGAAGGCTCGCACGAGATGGTTCCTTTCTTATTTGCTCATTTAGCATATACCAGCCGTGGTCATCTGACGCCGTGCTTTATTTTATAGTTTCTTCAGCGGATATTCCGCGATTGTAGCTTACGTCAGCGCCTTACGTTAAAATTGGCACGCTCCTTCTTCGATAAATAGTACTAGCGATTGTTTTGTGTGCAGAAACTCTTTTTTGACGTCTGTAATGTAGTGCATTTGAAAAAATCTTCTTGTCCGTCATCAAAGTATTTTACCTAAGTAATCCACGGCAGTCGAACCCCGCTGACGCTAGCGGTGCGGGCTTTCAGTGAATCAATCGTCTCTAAAGTAATAGGATTCCTAGCCAGGCAGGATCACATCTTTTTCAATTTGTCGTAAGGTAAACATTCATATTCTCCAATTATTTCCTCCTTACTTAATTACTAATATCCATGTGATCCTTTTTTTTAATTGTACATATGTTACTGCTTAAGTAGAATATATGTGTACTATCCTTCGTTCATGAAAAGTCTGTCCAATTGCTGTTTTACTAAGTTACGAAAACGTTTTCTAGTTTGGTTCACAGGTCTTCTTCTGATTTGTTCAGTTAATAAACCAGTGACGCAGACGCGTAAATACTAAATGCAAATAGACATCAATAAAGAAGGTCTAGGAACATAGATTAGAGAAATCATCAAATGAGTGCCCTATTCTAGCACCAGGGTCATTGCTCTCCTCGTTATTTGAAATGAGCAGCTAACATAGTATCTAAAACTGAATTATTACCTGTGACATTTCGCGCATTCACTATGTCTTTTACCACACATATAACCCCTAAAAACCATGACGGTATGAGACTTTTTCAGTAAAACTTACAAATTTAACTTTTATTAAGTTCTTCTACCAACCTACTTCGGTTAAGCTGCTTGCTGATTTTAATCTAAGAATTTAAATTAATATTTTGGTATTTAGTTGATTTGTCGTTAAGGTAAAGGATACTACTTTTTAAATTATTAATCGATATTTAAAGCTATTCAAAAATCAGTAATATTATCAATTTAGTTTCGGTATTATTTTATTTAACTTAAGAAAAATTAGTTAAAGATTTTATGTGTGAGTTATGCTTCGTTTTAATATTTATCAGATTGTTAGTTGGAAGCAATCATAGACATTGTGTTGCAGTAATTAGATTCTATGTTGACTTATGGTAAGAACCCTAAAGTGTCTTTTTTTTTAAATTGATCTTACTATAATGTGTAAGACAAGGGCATACAAATAAATTGGGATAACTTCGAGGAAAGAGCCAGCTGCACACAAACTTGCAACTATACGCACCTCCTTCTAGACCAGCGTCACCACAGCTTTATTTTGAGCAGGCTAAGGTTCCATGTATTAAAAGGTCTTCCGTTCAATTCCTTTGAATCAAAGATAATTGCGTTATGGAACAATCTTGCCCCATTTCCCCACAAATATGCAGAACAATTGGGCAATAAAGTGAATTTTCCTAAAACTGGTTGATCCAGACAAACCTCCAGATGTTCAACTGTTGCAGTTATTGTTTGCGCATTATGTCACTTAAAATTAGCTTTATCAATTTAACTAATCCCTTACGAAAAACCAGTTCCCCTAATTGTCGTTAAAGCAATAATGGCAACACGTAGACCGACCACCTCGACAATGCATATACGTGTATTATATTTTCTAGATATTAGGCAAATGGAGATATATTGCAAACGGCTACAGAGGTGTCTTCATAAATTCACTGATTAACACCACCGGAGAAACGGATGGCGTGCAATAAGTTGAAAGATGAATACGTAAACGAGGAAGTTTGTATTAGAAATTATGCGACTGTGCTGGAGTGTATATTCATTCTCTTTCTCTGTCTTCGTCTGTGCTACTTAGAGAGACTCCTCTCTTTTGTACTGGCTTGTTGGATGCTCAAACGGCGCGGCGAAACATTGAATTGATTATCTGAATACCGGGGTGTAAATTATGCGAAGGAAGATGTTAGAATAATATCTGGAATTTTAGTTGCATACGTTTGGTGCGTCAGGAACTTGTTGGTTGTAAACAGGTAAGCGCAAATTGATTCAGGTTCCATCCTCAAATGAAAACTGACAAGATGCATTTATATGTATTACATGCTGCCGCATCGGTATTCATACGCTGCGTGCAATGGGGAAATCCAGTAGACGAAAAGTTAATAAATGAGGTACCTCTGTTTACTAAGCATTTTAATTTTTTTTTTAAGTTTTTTCTGCTAAATAAGGTCGTACTCCAAAGCGCAATTAACTGATTATCCAGAGAAAGAGTGATAAACTATAAGAGAGTGTTAGAGAATAAAATTTACTTAACACTTTAATAGCCATGCAAAGAATGGAAAATTGCAAATGAATAAAATAAAATGGCAAAAGACAATGTTACCAAAACGATATCCTAGCATAATTTATACTAACAAAATATAACATACGCAATATCGATTACTTTTTGTGAAATTTCAAAAAAACAAGTTGAATGCAAGCAAACGTTACATATATTACAAATATGTCCACCGTTTACTCTACATAGTCTACACTCTAACGATAGGTGATGCAAACTTTGGTCACTTGTCTTTTAAAGGATTTTTTCAGTAGTAATAAAAATACTCAAATTTTCAATATTCAATATAATTAGTATATATCTCATAGCACAAGTAATTTTGGCACCATTAATGTATTTAGTTTCTTTATATACAATAGTATTTTGAAAGGCTATTAGGTGCAAAGCTACTTCATAAAATATTATATATCCTTGTGCGTTTCACCGTTAGTTTTGTAAAGTTGATTGTAGACATACCGAACCATATGGTCATATGGTTATCGTAAATTGAGGAAAACAGTAGGGATACAAACAATTACATTGAATATATTCATTTATATTAAATACCCTGGGTGTGCTAGCCTCGAAGTCGAAGAGTGCTACTCTCGCAGAT
>LR737431.1:552645-574723 GCA_902655005.2 Marronus borbonicus | reverse complement strand
ATATTAATTGCCCTGGGTGTGCTAGCCTCGAAGTCGAAGAGTGCTACCCTCGCAGATTCTGTGGCAAAGACTGTATAATTCTGTAGAGGGTCGACATATAGCGATATTATAATTCGACAATCTCCGTGATTAGAGTATCTTTAATTAGATACTCTCATCCGAACAAGTTAACAATTATATTGCTTAATTTTGCGAATTATGCACAATAAGCAACATACATTTTGTATAAGTACGCTATTATAATCAGTTTGATTAGCACGTAATTCAATTTTATTTAGTAAATATATCTCACAAACGATGATCCTGGGAAAACGGGAACATAACCTATCTTCGCCGTATATTCTTTTAATCACTGCCTTTCTACAATCTAACTTCACCGGCTAAATACGTCTGGATTAATTCTATTTAGCATAAAAGAATCTGTTCCTTACATTGACTCACTGAGGAATACAGGATTTATAAACGTGACGCTTAAATAGAGAAGACGGGTGTTCAACCCGTCTTCTCAAGTCTCAAGTCCCAAAGTTAGTTTTCTAGAATTCATTAATTATTATTTATTTCAACCCTTTTATTTAATTTGCTAAAACTGTGTTGTATTTATTTACAACGAATTATATAATATTGGAACACATATCTGCATACCTATGTGCAGTTGGTAAAAGCAGACCAAACAACAGATTTAGCGCGAGTAAAAGGATTTGCTGCTATTTGTCATTATCAGGTGGCGTTATATGTTTTTCGAAACATTTTCATTATATGTACAAACTGTAAATATGTACACGCATGTAGTATGATCTGTTTCATACGCATGCAATCTTATCTTCGTCTTCGTTTTCTCCTATTTACAGATTTCGTTTTTTATAGTTTTCATGGTGAGTCCTCTTCAAATTTTATCTTTTATAGTTTTCACGGTGAACATTTTCTTATTTCTGTTTGAAGTGCATTGTATCTCCTTATTACTTTAGTATATATCTTATATCTGACTTATATTCTTCTCTCCAATTTTGCTCTTGTTGGGGTAAGTTTGCATGAAATTTATAGTAAACAGGCTCTAATTAGACAATATTCGTATACTACTCGTTTTCCAAACTTGATTGGTTATTTCAGAATACTTATTGGCGTAGCTTCATAGGGTCTGGGAATGCAAATCTTTATTGGAGGATAGCAATCATGTATTTTTGACGTTTCCTTTTCTGCTTGTACCTATTTGCAGTACATACATCTTCAAATAATGGCTTTTCATTGTCAAACTTCTTATGTGAGCGTATTTTAATATTCCATCAACATCCGCTGCACCTTGTTGGTCCATAATGAGAATATAATTTACACTCTCTTCTCCAATAGGTGGAAGAATATTCACTGCATCCGTTTCATCGTCCAAATTATACATACATATCTTCTGATTGCACTGTCTGAACTAATCTACTTTTTAAAGGAAGTAGGTTGTACACCTCAGCGAATATCGGCCTTTCCACGTTATACGGCCTCCAATGTTATCAAAATGATTGTTCGTGTTATTCTCAATTTCCGTTACTCGGTATTTACAATATCGGGCAGCTATTGTGTATTTATAAAATATCTTCAGCTTATCAATTTATTTATGATTTCTCATCAAATCGTCCTTAAGCGCAAGTCTACCGAAAGCGATTAACGTTGGTTCAAGTCATCCTAGAATTAACTCTAGAATTTTTCGCCAAATAGTATTTCATAACAAAAGTGTTCCTTGGGTGCTTTAAATTTCATGAGTCCTCTATCATTTCTTACCTTTATAAGCAGCGTTGTTAACTGCAACTGCTTTGAATAACTACTCAATGTGAAATATATAGAGGTCTTCCTTCTATCATCCGATGAAAGCAATTTTCCGCCCTCTTCAAAACCCTAATAATGTTATTTTCAATGTTATGTGCTCTGTTTTGTATCGACACCAAAACATCGTTAGTAATCAACATTAATTTGTAGCAACGTTGATACGATAATGCTGTATGCATTCTAAACGCTATTATTTAGGTACATAAAATATAAACATAATTTAAGGAATGTTTTAACTATTATCTTGCCTTTTTGACGTATTTATGTGCTCGTATGAAGCTCAGCAGATTTAGTCACTAACAAATAGAATATACACATTCAAATGGCTATGCCAATCAAAGAATTTTACATTATCGTTGTTATGGAAACCAATAACAACGATTGCTTTGAATTTATTTATTTTTTTATTCGTCAATTTTCCTTGCACGTTGGTTGAAATAAATAGGTCTTACTGCTTGATTCTATATTTTCTAAATTTTGACTAAGAGTTAGTTAAAAAAAAGTTAATTGAATATGATATTAAAATTTATTTAAACAAGTCTACACTTCCACGTACCATACTAACATTCCAGTTTTCTTTTTATTCAAATAAAGCCTAAGCATGTTTTTTATAGTGAATGTATAAGTTAACGGACGGAATTTAATCGTTCGTTAAAAAAAAAAAATTTTAGGTTCGAACAGACAGAGAATTTTACAAAATATACTGAGTAAAACTAACAAAGTTTAGGTTAAACTAACGCTAACAATGCTAGGTTAATATTACTTCCAACATTATTTCTATTCCCTTGTATAGGTGTCAAGAATGTTTACTTTAGATCCTAATATCTTTTGCAAGACGCTTCTATTGTTTGCAGAAATAATGCAAGACGTATATCATTAATGCAAAATATATGCAAGGCGTAAATCGTTAGCAGTTATTACTTATCAGCGGATATGACTTATATTTTATTAGTAAGTCTGAAAAAAGGAAAATTGTAAAAAAGCACAATAACGAAAACAATACAAAAAGCCTTCGTTAATGATAATGTTTCCACATATTCATTATCTTTGCATCGTCGACCCATACTCGAGATTGACTGGCGCATTTTATTGTGATTGAGTTCTTCCCAAATCTAGATAAGTCCCTCTCACTTCCTCCAGGTTGTTACGGCGCTCAGTCGTTTGCCGCCATTCTCTCAAGTTTTGTATCGGATTTAGTTCCCACCACGGTCTGACAATAAAATAATATTAATACCAAATTCATCTAACAAAGAAAGGTACCCAACCCGAAAATTCAGAATTTAATGAAACTTGGGATGATTTGTAGACCTTATAGGTCTACGTAAAGTACCGGTTCTATAATATTCAATTCATATGTTTACGTATACCATGTTATAATATTGGCAAATAAACAAATATTGGTTATTTACATCATTAAGCAAATGCATAAATCTAAACATGTGACAGTAGTTAATACGTTTGCAGATCAATTTACAATCAGTGAACTTAATCACCTTAAAAACAGATATAAATCACTTTCTACGTAGGGGTAGATGTCACGAAATAATCAAATTATTCTTGGAAATGTCGTTTCGGGTACATGGAATCTGCGTCTAATCCTTCGTACCTCCGCTTGGCCACACTAATAAAGAGCCAAGTTAGGATTTTCGCGCTCCACAGTGATTAAAACTAGAAGAAATTCTTCAACAAATGAACCAACAACCAGACACGATTCTTAAATTTGTAATAAACACTTGGGAATTGGAATGCTATATTTATCATTATTCGACATTTTTTGTATTACTTATTATTAGCAAGATTTTTTTGAGATTCTCAGCATTATATGCGAAGCTTTCTAAAACTACATTTCCTTTCTCAGGGTAAACAAATACTTTAATGTACTAATATGGTGCAGTTAATTTATAAGGGAATCATATTTTAAACAAATTCATGTATGCCTCGTGTCTTACTTCCAGTGGATAATGTGGTAATTGAGATGAATAAACAATTAATTGCACATTCTTCGTCTCCCTACAAAGCGTGTTGCTTTGATTTGCTTTTTTTATTCAGTTCAGTTGTATGTGAAACGAAAGAAGTCACGGCCCAGAATTTCGTGTAAGATCTCCTACGTTAAGGTAAGGCGAGACCATGATAAAGAGAAACGATTCCGAGTGCCTATCTTCAACCCTCGCGGCGCCTTCTTCGGTAGTTCTCGATCCACATAAATGATGTCAAATTTTCTACTGATCTGGCAGCGCACGCCTCATTGGTTATAGATATTATATCCATACAGAAATTACTGCCGGAGGGTATCATCGAAGACGTACACATAAAAGTTCGAAGCGTCGAGCTACTGTCGACAAAGCATCTGGTTGCCGGATACGGCGAACAAACGACGAGACGCTTCATAAAGTCGATAAGGAGAGACGCTCCCCAGCAGAAGAATTCCGCGTAAGAAGGCATACGAAGAAGAAAAGACGGATAAAGGAGAAAAGTACGCGTGGTACAATCAACTTCCAAAAGAGAACAGTCACCTGCCTCTCAGAAACGTAGGAAATTCCGTGAATTTTCTATATCCCGGTGAAAAGCATTACTATACTTAGGTCTGAAATATTATTTTCAACTCGGAACAAGAAAAAAACGTAGGCAATTTGTATACTTTAACAAGTGGCATTCGATGCTTCAATGTGAGTGTATCGACATATCTAAGGAACTGGGAAAAAGGGATCTCAATTTAATCGTCAACCAGGATGTATCTTTTAGAACGTGATAGATAAGCATAGCACTAAGATGTATTTTTCCGAAGTTAGTTTGACGAGAAAGTTTTTTCGCAATGTAATGATTATTGGATGCTTCCAGTATAAGTTAGTATTGTCATACCTTCCGTTATTGAGTGTATGCAGAGTTGGCCATTTTCGCGGGTTCCGGAGATTGTGCCTTTGTAAATATTATTGAAATTATATTGAGACACACAGTCTTATAAGTTAATAACTACCTAAATTTGTTCTTTTTTTTATGAAATGTAATATATGTTGTTACATTTTTGAAATTCCCGTAAAATGTTGTTTGCAAAAGTTGTATAGTACCATTGCATTAAAATTAAAGAATTTAAAGCCAGTGGGATTTCTTTCGAAAAAGTCAACGTCCACAGTAACCGTTCTTTCTCTGAAAGTGCGTCTTGGATAGTTATGTTTTTTACCATCCCAACATAAGGGGACCTAATACACACGAGTTTCTGTGCTTTCGAATTCGTAACGAGATGCTCATAATATTGAGTTAAGTTGGTGTGACGCAGTTTTCTTAATAAGTAATTTTGCTGTTGCCAACATCGTAGATAAAAATTATTAATATGTTAGCAATCTAAAATCAACCATCCTTATTCTTGAAATTGAACTACTATCAATGTCTATTTTGTTGGTCACAAAACAAATTTTGACAGGAGTTCAGTTTCAAAAATCAAGAACATTACTGCTTTTAAACTACTGTCTTAATAACTTTTGTCCAGAATTTTGCCAAAAATTTTAAACTAAATTAGTATGTCGAATGTTCCATTAAATAATGCTTTCTAATAAAAAAAAAAATTTTATATTAACTTACAGCAGTATTACGTGCAACTCGTTAGCAATTCAGAACAACACGGACGTATGTATATTAGGTTGTTTTATGCCTATATAGATACCAATAATCACGTCGATCACACTTCCACAGAAATAACAGTTGCTGTAAAATATTCTTTTTTTACAAAAAACCATAACAGCTCCAAAACCTTTAACTTTATGACAGTGGTACCTCACAATTTAAGAGGGATTCCAAAAATGTAATAATAAACAAAACTTGGGGTGACCACAAATCTAGACAGATACTATGTAGGCTTTATTATAATTTTAAACCATGGTCCCAATAACGGTCTGCACAAGCTAGATGTTGATAGAAACTGTTGGAACGGAATTGAAAACTATTTCAAGTGAAATATGTGTGTGAAATCTCAGCGGAAACTGTAGTTATGCATTGTTTACCTGACCTTAATATTGTAGAATCGTCAACCCGCAAGCAAGCGGCATCAGCACTAAATCGACCAATAACGTCGAACCTACTACTAAACTCCGCAGAGCGCTATTTTTAGCCTCTGAAACAAACATCAAGGTAATATGGCTGAAGGGTCACAATGGAAATCCTAGTAATTTGACGACGGAGTGCGTGGGTGATATATCTTTGCGATATCAATGAGTAATATGCTATCTGGAGTAAAACAGTATACATATAATGTCTTTTTTTGATAACTGGTATGTGGTAATTTTCTTCAGCTAAAATCGTAATTCTTTCCACCAGGAACGCAAAAGTTAGAAAATATATACAATACATTTGAAAAGTTCCAATACTGAACAAATATAGTTTGAAAGGCTGTGGATCTTCACTTGTTGTATTTCTTTAAGTCGATTAATAGTCAAATCACATTTGCGACAAAAATAAGTCCGCTGAGGCTACGCTGAAGCAATACAGAGAGTGAACAGCAACGGATACAGAAAACACTTTTCAAACAAACACTAATCAAACACCTTCCAAAGAGGTAATCATTTCTATACGCGAATAGTTCACAGCAATACATATTAAAAGCAGAAAAATATTAGTATTGCATATTATTATCTCTTGACGGAAAATATGTGTAAGTGGGACACCTGCAAATTTTTTGCTGTACTACCAATAAGTATTCGATATCAAACGGCCAATTTCATTACCTTTTATACAAATGTGTGTGGGGGTGTTGCCACTATGTGCTTAATTCGCTGCTGAGTGTTTCATAGTCGTGAGAGAAAATTCAAAGCGCACGATGTCTGTCAAGCACATATTTCTAATAAAGTTGCGTGTTTGTGAGGCACATATTTCCAAAGAGAGTATATAGTTAAGTGGTGATTTTCTTGTAACTGCCAAACTGTCGATAAAATTTACTAAACTGAATCAATATAAATTGCGGCCTAAGTACGTCCAAAAGAACATAACCAAAGTTACTACGATTAGAAACTGCTCAAATCGACGATCCTAATTTGAAATTGAAAATAAAACGTATCTTGAAAGAAATGGAGGAGGATGAACGTCATGCTTGCTGATGTTTCCATCGAAGACGATCCCAATTATAGTGAAGAAGAAGATGTCAATGTGGAAATTCATGATGATAGCAGTTCTGGCGTCGATAGCAAAAATGACAATGATAACTGTGTGTTATCTACTGCCACCCATGATGGCGGTTTATTGGAATCTTTTTATTGCAAAAATGGAGTCCTGACTCAAGCTTCTTAGATTTGTGGATATTACTTATAAATCGTGAGATAATTAGAGAAGTCGTAAATAGGACAAATGTAAAATTGTAATTTGCGAGAGATAAAGCCTCTCAGAAATCAAAGTGTAGACCAACAGAAGAAATTGAAATGAAGATCTTCCAGCACTTTTTATGTTGTCTACGTATTCAAATTCAGCCATGACTACTTTTCGCCACCAATTGTACCAGCTGTCCAATATTTTGGGCAGTTAAGTCAAGTAAGTAAAACAGTATCAGGCCCTCTTGATATGCTTGCGTTTTGGTGATACCCTAAGTAAAGAAGCTAGAAAAATCGAGAGAGAGCGAGCAGCTGCCATTGCAGATGTAATGAACAAGTTTATTGATAATTGTCAAAAAGCATATTCCAGCACGCCTTCATTGAGAAAATGCTTATTCCTATTCGCAGCAAGCATTATAGGTTTCAAGGTTCTAACGCTAACTGAAGCGCACACTGAATGTTTTTACCTACGTATATGTGACAGAGGGTCGCGACGGTAAAAGTTTTTTGCTGAAGAAAAGCAGTTCCTAATACCTGCGCAAACTGTAATGCGCCTTATTCCGCCTAATACAAATAGTAACCAGAATATAACAATAAATAGTTGATTCTTATCATTGCCAAGAAACTGCATGTACCTACCTATGTAGGTACATCCAGAAGGTGCACTCATCTTTCTATAGGTTCACTAACAATGTAACTATGTTACTAAACCCAATCCAAAAATCCCGCCTATGACCATATTCTCAGAACAGAAATGCACCCTACTAGTGTGTGAAGTGTCAAAAATCGGTCTATTTATAATGCTCAAAGAAATTTGAGATATCTGTTGGGAGCAATTATAATTTACTGGTTTAGATTATATTTCAGGTGGAACTCTTTTTAGTAAAATGTGTGCCTTTGTGTATATGTTTGCTTTATGAAATATTTACTTTGAAAGCCTGTAATACCCACATATTTGAAATACATATTAGGAGCACTTTATGTAAATCAGTTTTCTTTTTTAGTTTGACATACATTTATTTTTGTTATATCAACCTTGATACACGTTTTTGAAATCGCGTATGTGGGAAAGTAGTGCTAAAAAAAAGGATTTCTCGTATATGTTCTGATTGATACATATTTCTAATAATAGCCAGAAAAGACATGTCTACTACATATGTAAAGGTTATAGCACATCGATCCAACTGTAATATTTATGCGCTAGATTAGAGTCCTATTCGTTGCTTTAATTTCAGGGCCGCCGCACTTAAAGTTATAAACTATAAATTTTATTTTAATTTTATAAATGTTGGCGTCACCAACTTATGTAATGGCGTCGAAAAGCGGGAACGAAATAAAGAGAGGGACAGAAAGTATAGAAATCCAAACTAATACATCAACGAATAAATTTCGCGTGAGATACGTACATTTATTGTTATTGTTACTTTATGCACAAAAAATGCTAAAAGGAGTTAGCAAGGCGCAAAAATACCCTTATGACAAATATTTCACTGACGCGAATGCATCGAATACAAAAAGGAGGGGTAAATATATGAAAATGGGATGGCTTTTTTACACCAAAAAGTGTAGAGAGCTAGAAATGGAATTCGTACGCATCAGCCTCGGAAGATAAAACATACAGAATTCGTTGAAATTGGTTCGCTGCCAGGGCAATTTATTTTTTTCTCTCGTCTGTACGTATGTATGAGTCGTGCTCTCTTCGCATTCGGGAATGCATGTTACGGGATAAATAGTATACATATCCCGAAACATTTTACGGTATTGTGCCTTATAATATCAATAAACGACTACTATTATGCTACATTCCCGACCATCATGCGATAATACTAATTGGATCCGGAATTTAATCAGCGACCTGAACGCTAAAGCGATTTTAGCATTTGCTTCGGCGGTTTTGAGGATGTAAAATAGCGATTAATCGCTTTCCAGCTGTTTTGTTTTAGGAGGATCGCAGTGTTGTTCGCTTTTTACGTGTGGCACTTTTCAAAACCTAATAAAAACGAAAATCACTTTATTCTTGTAAAATGTTGCAGTAGATTGTAAAAAGCTTCTGGCAGAGTAAATTCGGCATTCAGCAGTATCTCCTTTTGATCTAAAAAGATCGACGGTATTGATTAGTTACTGGTTAATTTGGTTGTATAGTAAACACGGAAGGTACTGGCGCACTTCTCACCACGCAAATTGTTTAATTAATTTGCGTGATATATTTCGTCCACGAATTTTCATCCAATGCGGGAAGTTTGACCCCTTGGTGGTATAAAGCATAGCGATGCACCCGGTAGCACTAACTGACTTGTATTAAGGCCGATCGCAGTTGTATATTGATGAGCATCGAGACGGATAAGACGCCGTACCGCCCTTATTACCCAACAACTTTGTACGCTTAATATACTGCGCTAAGTTCTGAACATAGTTTCCACTCGTGCATGACATTACACTACCAACTGTAAAACACGAATTTGCTATTTCTTAAATACATGTTGATTGAGATATAATCACCAGTTTAACATAGGAATAAGATATAGATTACACCTGTTTAGTACATATTATCAATTAACTTTAAAGATTCGTGGCGTTCATTTAGGCTATTATTTATTCAATGCATAATTTCATTGCTATATTACTTACGTTTGTATGTAATTGTAAACACACCTAATACGAGTGCGAGGCATTTTGCTACCGTAGTGTGCCTTTAGTTCAGCAACGTTTATTTGTATTATAAATTCCCAACCTCGAAAATCTGGTTTTACGGAGATAGTAGCTAATATATACGAAAACGGCGACCCAGAGGTTCTCGTTAATTCGTGTGTTTATTATACCACCTCTATTATGCATGCTCCTTGTTACTGCTTCCTCATAGAATTGGAAAAGTTATAAACCACAGATAGTGCGGGTCTGAGCGCTGCATGACGCATAAGCAAAGGAGCGACGCCTGGCAGTCATGATAGTTCGTAACGCTCGTTCTCCCACGAAGTTTGGATACTCTGATAGAAGTATGCGTATGTGCGTTACGGATTCGTTTTCGGCGCTGAATCTTTGTTTAATGTTCGAGCAAGATGGTTCTCTAGCGTCCGTCTTACGTCTTGATTTCTAATATAGGGGCTTACCGGAAGTGCGATTATTTAATTTAATGCAATTTTACGTAGATTTCTGCTTTGTATCCGGATGATCTTGTTGCGGTTGGGTATCTTAAATGAATTTAAAGATGTTTTTATGTTAAATACGTACACAATATTTTAAATGGATATAAATGAAATGATTCATTTATATTGTATTCAAAGTGAATGGAATATTACATTTACAAAACAAAATAATGGAATTATGATATAAAATACAATAAATGAAACTAATGAATTTTCTGACATAAAAACAAAACTAGAATGTTAAGAAGCCTTATAGGAATCTAGTAAGTACTCACGTTGGTAACTGTATTACGCTAAAATGCCGAATTACTTGCGAAAACAAGCAAAACATGGTTGCAGCGTTAATTACGTTTCTCGAACAAGAACGTGTCAGTATTTGCATTCATGGATAACCCTTGATATTTTTAGTCAGTGTAGAGGGTAAGTAATGTATTTGTGCAAATGTAGAGTTCAAAGAATTATTGGCTATGGAATTTTAGCGTGTATTTTGTGTGTTGCCGCAGTTTTGGATATTACATACAGTGCCACAAACAGTCAAAAACGATGAAACCCTGGCTGATCCCATAGCCAATCAGCAAAGGTTTAAACCATCGATGATGCTACAAAAACATCTACAAGGAATGTTGTATATGAAAAGCATCACAATAGTAAGTATAAAGGGTGAATTGTGAAAAATAGATCAAATGTCAAGAGTACATTGTACACTGAGAAAATTAATTCAATAAAACGTGTTCGTTGACTTTGTTGTGTTAAACAAAAAAAAAGTTATTGTAAGGAGCCTTGCTCACTTGGAAACTCATGAGTCGGTTCTGGTAAAGGTTTTTAAGAAATATGAAGAATTACTGTCAATTGATCTTAGCAAATTTTTAACTTGTTCAGAAATAAAATAATGTTGTTTCTTTATTTTGTCTTTATTGTCTGGTAAAATTCGTAATAGTGAGAAGGTATCTACCTAGTCGGTGCTGTTTATTGTTTGTAGTTGTGTCTCTTACCACCAGATCCACCAGATGACGCTAACACTTGATGTGATTACAGGAAATTATATTTCCGCAACTGTCATATGTTTCTTATATGGTGACTCATGTACTTTCGCCGTGAAGTTTTAAATTATGGAGTTTATGTGAGCTTAGCGTTGGCTGACAAATCTACCTTTCGGTAGCAACTATGTCCGAAATCCATAGGAAATAAAAGAGGTGAGTATACTCACGAAAATATGTTTTATTCATAAAACGAGCGAAGACAAATAAAAGACTTGGGATAATAGAATTAAACAGAATTGGGAAATCAAGCTCGGAAACAATTTTATGTACAAAAATATATTTAAGGTGCGAAATTATAAAAGATATTTATTCTAAAATAAAATGAACAATCTTACGGATCATCGCAAATTAAATTTTGTAAATAAGAATATCACGGCTACCGGGTGGTTTTCGCATAAGCCAATGGTAAACACCGACTGTCATACAGGGGTGAATTCCGCCTAGGCTAGTTTAATGATATATTGAAGTTAAACAATGTTGTTAGACTTAATTGTGTCAGTAAAAGTGATATTAACTTACATCGTTTGAATATTATCCATGCTTTAATATTAGATGTTCTTTGCCAGAATACTAATTTTAAGATAACTTGTTATCAATTAATAAATAATTATTTTTGTACATTTGACTGATTTGAAGTTTTCTACTACCAGGATATATCTCAGTATATATGGTTATGGACAGCAAGAAGGCGATATAGATCCCACAGCATTTAGATCACAATAGGCCCATTATGCATCATTTTGGCATAGGTTAGGACGTTGCCCAGAGGAATTGCCATGACGGGGAGACGTAGCCGCTCTTCATCCAACATACTTCTTCTAATTGACGCCAGTACAGGACAGATCTTCGGCTATGCTTTTTAGTCAGCAATATCTAGTCAAACACTCTACTGCCATACGAAGGTCTCGTCACTACTAGATACTAGATACTAGATACTCGTCAGGTATCTTAGTGCTATCCACTTGTTCGGATACATCAAAGTGACTTTAGGAGTGCAGTAGCAGTTGATTTCATCCCATCTTTTCAAGAACTTTTCATGGGCGATAGTTGTGAGCCTTTCAGAATTAATCTCAAATGTGTAGTTCTATTTTAGTCATATTGCATTTATGAGAAATTTATACATAAGTATTGTGTGAGTGGCGTCAACTATCATACTCAGCTTTCCACTGAAACTAGACGATTACTAAAACAAAAATATATATTTAAGAAACATAGGTTGAACCGCAGTAATACATCATTTTACTATTTATTCAAAAATTTACCAAAGATAAACATCGCCAGCGATTATAAACAAGGTGATGCCTTACAAAGAATTGCATATAATATTTAAACATTATATGCAATACGTTTGCTGATCAATTTCAATACCTCTAATTTTAATTTACTGCGTTATCACAATGCTAATGTAGTCTATAGCATAAATGTAAGTTCTGACGAACTATTCGATGAACTATGTACTTCGTCTAACTCTTTCTGGTCCAGCTGATATTCTCCTAATTTTGTAAAACGTTATAGTCCATCCTTAGCTTACCAGTGTCTTTGCTTTGTAATCCATCCTTTCCCATAGAGACATTCCCACAACCAATATGTAACATACTTACATTAGAGAAGGTGCTAGTATCCGGAATAACAACGATTTATTCGCGGTAGAATCACCGAAACCAATTTTCTGGTTCATCATCGTTTCGTCTCTGAATCGCTAGAAAATGGAAATCAGACTCTGTGTATATCAATTTTAGTAAAGCTTTCGATCGTCTTGATACCTGAGTACTTTTATGGAAGTTGGAGACTTATGGAATGCCGGACGGTACGCTTTGGTCTTGGTTTGTACGTTACTTATCCAACCGTACAGAGGTACTACGAATTGCTGTCACCACATCTTATCCTCTTCCTGTGACGTCAGGTGTAACACAGGGGACCAAATATCTCGTAAGCTATTCGAGATCTCTCTATTCACAGAAATCCAAAGTTGTTTTCTTTCATCCGTTTAACTTGTCGAATGCAATAGCACGTCATTGAGTATTACCAAATATATAACCACCACTTTCGCCAACAAAAAGAAGAACATGGTTGCTGGATCGATCGATATATGAAAGAGTATACATTGGAAAATTCTGGAAACTTGGTAATTACTAAAGTCTAGTATTTAATTGGATAATACTTAATATTGGTTATATCGGAAGTAGATGTCAACTATGTAACTTTTAATAAAACATCCTCTACATTATTCGATTATTGAATTCTTAGTTCAATTTTAATTCGCTTGATGAAACAACTATGTTGCTGTTTCTAACTGTAGATGAAATATTTGCATTTTTTGAAAATTTTTGACAGATGGACGAGTGGATGTGAACTTTCATATTTTTTTTGAAAATTAAAATTTTGCAGGACTGTTCACCGTATAAGGTAGGATTAGAAATCTAATGTGTCAAAAATTTTCAAAAAATACGAATATTTTAAATATGGTTAGAAACAACAACATAGTTGTTCTAGCAATCGAAGCTTAAGATTGAACTATTTCTGATATAATCGGCTTCGCGTAACTGAAAATATTTTAGTTCAAAAGCACATGCAAGGTTTAGTATATTACCTAGTTTTTTGAATTTTCTCTTTCACAAATGGAACGAAGCAGCGAAACGTGAAACTGATAATTTCACACATTATTGCGTTAATTTTTCTATTTCAGAGTGCGGCCCTCCCTTGAAAACTGTCCTGCCATTCCGAGCCCTCACGCAGTTTTCCATTCATAAAAGCTTGCAAAAGAACAGTGAACATTTATTAATATTATTCTATTTGAACTTAGTATCGACAAAAACCTGTCCACTTATCCTGAACGACTATCGATGCCAATTGGGATACAAGTGTATACCCTGTGATTTGGATTGTTCTAAATTTTTATTCTTTTCTTTTACGAATTCCTATGGTTAAGATTAGGAATGTCTGTGAAGTATCAGATCAACTATCATATCACGTACATTATAGTTTTGCAAAATCGCAATAATTAAGATGATTGGAAAGACCAGAAGAATTGCTGCAACAAAAATTTGCCGGAAACTGATGAAATGGCAAGTTATGCGCTATCTGGACACAGCAACATTTAGCGCCCAATTTGCCGCACAAAATGCACATGTTGGTAAACATCATAAGAAAATATGGTTAGTTATTCGATGTCACATGTGATTATTGTAGGAAAAAAAATAAATTTTGCTTTAGTTTATTTGATTTTTGTGTATTTTTTTTATATTATTATTTAATTTTCTTTAACAGAGTTGTCAACCAAATCAAAAAAATTAATATAAGGTAGCGGCTAAGTCCATTTCTCTCGGTTATGTCAGTGTTTCGAGTATTAGTTTTTAATGTGTGGTACTGGCTAAAGTGATACATAAGGTTTTTACAGAATGTCAGAACTTCAAGAAGCTTCATTAAATATTTTATAATAATTGTTACATCCACAATACTACTACCTATTACTGTGGTTATTTTATATTTGTGCCTATTAACGTGACCTACTCTTTACTTTTTTTCCGTACCTTCTATTTCATAGCACTTTAGTCAGTCACCCAGCTGGCACAATTATTAAAAGCAAACTCCATCAGCCAACGACATCTTCGTCTAATTTTTAACGTGATATTCAATTATATATTACTTCCAAGTTATGCGTTTTTTCTTCAGTTTATTTCAAAATCCAATTTATTTCTGTATATCTAAACGCATTGAACTTTTTTTAGACCACGTAATCTGTAATGCGAGTACGCGTGGAAGTAGATTATTGAATTTGCAGAGCGACTGGGTAGTAAGAACTTCACATATTCTATAAATAAGCTGGTGAAGGGTAAGTACATTCTACTGCAGCAATAATCGAAACCTACATCAATGGCAACCTTTCTTAGAATTACCAATTAGACACCTAACCGAAACATGTCAAGTAGTAATGACTATGCACTTCGTCCGTTTTTTAAAGGGTTTGTCCTTTACGTAAGGCGTAAAGCAGCATAAATAGGTGCCAGAAATACATCACATATACAACAAAATAATTGGAGTTTACGTAGTTGCGTAATGAAGTTATACTCATTGTTTATCGTAATATTGCAGCATGTAGCAACAAAATAGTCCTTATTTTTTACCAAACACATATACATACATAATCCTATAACACAATTTTTAAGACATTTTTCTGTATAATTCGGGGCATCTAACAATGCAATATTTTAAACCGTAAAAGTTGTGTAAATTATGCAAGGTTTTCACGTTGCTTTCAAGTTTTTTGATTATGTACACCAAAATATCAAATGTGTGTATCTCTCAAATATTAAAGTAGCGGCATTCAAGTTATTTAAATATTCGGAACAATTGTTTCGAGAATCTCTAGATTCTTTTTGTCAATTATTGGACTGAATGATCCGAGAAAAAATTTTAGTTCTACCATGCCTATTTCTATCCCTACTCTATAAAATATTTACAAGTACCTTCTTCTACCAGACTAAATGGGAAAGTTCTTGCCAATAGCACAAAACTAACCTTTTCTTAATTTAATTGAAATCATTTCGCAGATTTGCTTTGCAGAAATCAAAATCGATAACAAATAGCTGGCAAGTATTATGAACAATTGGGGTACGGCGATTGATAATTCACCTTTCATAGTCTACTTTACCTTTAAACCGTAGTGCTAACTAAGCCTACAGAAACGAGTTGCGCTTCAGGAAATTAGCAGAGACCTGACAGACTTGTGTTTATTCATCTCATGAGAATGGGTTCGTGTTGCATACTGGTTTCCCCGAGAGCCGACAAAACACGAGTCTCTACTAATTTCGTGGAACGCACGGAAAGAGTACACAGTAAAAAATATTTAGGTAATTTTAACAAAAACCCTTATAGTTAATTGAAGCATGTTAATTTTAACTAAACTTCAAGGTGTTAATTAAATTATCGGGCTTTTTAAAAGTAATGTGTATCTGACAAAGATATTTGTCACTTTATACATGTTTTGTTGATAACTCCAACAAATGCTTAAGATGTTAATATCCCAATTTATAATATATAAATTAAGCAGCATTTTTGTGTTGAGTATACTTTAGCTGTTCTTAGAAAAGCAAATATATTAGGGGGAATCACAAATTGTTTTCATGAAACAGTAACTTCTGAACGGTCGTCAATAGTCGGTTCGCTGGTTTTAGAGGAAAAAAGAACCTATAGAATCTATTTCAGAAGGGCAATTGTTCATTGTCACCATTTATTCAGTTAGTTTCAATTCAGTGTTTAAGAAAATCGTCACGTGCGTAATATCAGTATATTTGTACACACAAAATAACGCATAATGAATCTACATACATTTGTATACTAACAGTTGTGTAATAACGAACGACGATTATACAAAGGTTAGGTGCGAAATCGCTACACAACGGCAACTAAAGATTCAATTTATACCTATATTTTTCAGTCCCAACTACAAAATTGTTACCTATAACCTAACAAAACCATATACAGTTTTAGGAAGATTACGTGGCGAAAAATAGCTTAATTTGTACTGGAACCTCCTCTTGTAATACTGATCTTAAACTGAAGTGATGTAATTAATTAGATATATATATATATACATATCATGTATATATATATTGAGCTACAAAGTTGATTAAACTGGTGAAGCTTCCACCCCTGTAATGGTTAATATTTTCAACATACTGTTCCGAACGGTAGTTTGTAAATAGTGTTGGATTTCATTTATCTAGTTTGCTATTTTTAAAAAATTTGACAAGGATATATTTATTTTTAATGTTGACAGACGTTAAGTGTAGAATAAATCCATTTTATATTGAATATATCACATGAGTTGTTTGTCTTTGAGCCCCGGCAACGTTTTTAAAGGCAGAAAAACGTTACAATTGGTGTCAGATGTGAGGTATTGGCGATATATTTGGGAATAACGGAAATTCCTGGACTAACTGTGCACAGTTGAACACAATGGAAAAATTCTGTAAATTAATCGAGTTGAAAGTAGCAGATCTAAAAAGAGAATTAGAAGAAAGGGATGAAGATACAAGCGGGAAGAAGCCCGAGCTGCAGTTGCGGTTGAAAAAAGCCATGGAAGAGACTGGAGAAGATCCTGAGAAATAATTGTTTGAAGTGCCCGGTGGAAATAGCGAACTTCTAGCAGAACTTAAAGAAATGATGGAAGATAAATTAACAGAAAATTCTAGAAGTATGGGAGAGAAATTAACTAGAAATGTGGAAGAGAAATGAATAGAAAACTCTAGAAAGATAGAAGATAAATTAACAGAAAATTCTAGAAACCTGGAAGAAAAATTGATTGAAAGTTCTAGAATGGTGAATGAGGAAATCAAGAGCATAGAAGAGAAGTTAAACGAAAAATCAAGAGTAATCGAAGAATTAGGGCGCATGAAGATGTTAGAAGAACAATTTCATTCTGGAACTATACCGAAAGCCGAAAACACTGGAAATTCTACCAATACGCAAAGCATCCAAATGGAAGCAGGAAATACAGTGACCATCGGTACGATTCAAACAGAAAGGGAGCTGCCTATCAAAAACAAAATTACAAAACACTCCTCAATCACCTGGAGATGCTGGTCATAAACATCCGCAGCAAGTATTCTGCACGCAGTTAAAAAATCGCTACCAGAGATTCAACGAGACTTTACAGGAGTATGAAGCTGACATTGTTCGTTTAGTTAAGAGTGCTTACCCAACGGTGTCAGATGATGTGTATGAGAATCTGTCGGTGGATAAGTTTCTGGATGGTCTTCTTAATAGCGAGACTCAGCAGACAGTTAAGCTTGCTCGCCCGCAGACGTTAAATCAGGCTTTGGCTCAAGCCTTGGATTTTGAAGCACTGAAGCAATCTATCAAAGGACGAAGGAGACGAGGAAGAGTCGTCAGAAGAACTTAAAAAGATGGTAGCAGAAATTCTGAAGCGCATGGAGGTTTGGCGACTGGAACGATGCTGGAATTGTGGGAAGTCGAGGCACCTACGTACCCGCTGCCCTAATCCATTAAAACTAAGGCAGAAGGAAAACTAAAATGGGCCGGCGGGAAGAGGCGATCGTCGACCCGTGTGGCTAGTGTCCCGGAAGCACCAGTGATTGTTGCTTCAGTAAAAGGTCGGACTAGCAGCCTCTTCATTGATGGAAATGTAAGGTAAGGTAGTATGCAGGGGCAACAAGATATATCCGACTAGGTGGACGCTACGCACGGCGGCTGGACAGTCAATCAACGTGGTGGGGGAGACGATGGCCTACTTCCAGATTGGTGGTACTGCTTTCCAGTATCGAGTAATAGTCGCGGATATAGAACAATACGTAATTCTAGGAATGGATATAATGGCAGAATTTGGTTTCAAACTGGACCTGCAAGCAGGAGTACTAACAATTGGCAAAGAAGAAGTTATCCTCAACCACGGCAAGAACATGTCAACATGCATCGTACTAGAAGAAGATGTAACTGTGACGAGCCGCAGTGAAGCCATTGTGGGAGCGAGCGTGGACGAAGACATACCCAGAGGGCAAGTCTTTATGTTGGAACCAGGAGCGGTTGACGGAGAAGGCCGCGGAATACTAGTCGCCAAGACAGTAAAATTAAAAAAGGGCGTTCCTTTGGGAAGCTGTGCAAGTGTGTCATCCATTGTCCACAAAGCGGGTAACATAACGACAACTCCTGGTCCACCTCCTAAGTGGTTGAATAACTTCATTGACATGTCTTGTAAGGATCTGACAATACAGCAACGCCATGCCACAAAGCAACTGCTTGGACGCTATCAAGATCTCTTCCAAGCAGAAGACCAGAACACCAAGGGCAGGACTAACGTTGTATGACATCGAATAGACACTGGAGATGCCCAGCCCATTCGACAAGTCCCTAGAAGATTGCCATTGGCAAAACGAGCCGAAGCAGAGCGAATCATACGAGACATGGTACGGGATGGTGTGATTGAACCATCCAATAGTCCATGGGCTTCCCCAGTGGTGCTGGTGAAAAAGAAGGACCAGGTTCGACCAGGTTCTGCGTAGACTATCGCCAACTAAATAACATAACTAAGAAGGATAGTTATCCCTTGCCTTGAATTGATGACACCTCGGACACCCTAGGTCGAGGTCGACGACTCTTGACCTGAAGAGTGGTTATTGGCAAGAGGTGGAGGCAAAGGATAAGCAGAAGACTGCATTTACCATTGGAACAGACTTGTGGCAATTTAATGTGATGCGATTTGGGTTGTGTAACGCTCCCGCAACGTTTGAGAGGCTTATGGAGAACGTTCTGAGAGGACTATCCTGGGAAACTTGCTTGGTATATCTCGACGATATAATTGTTTTAGTAAAATGCTTTGCTGATCATTTAAAGAACTTGGAACAAGTATTCCAGCAATTAGAAGGAACAAGCCTGAAGCTGAACCCTAAAAAGTGTAACCTGTTCCGGAAGCAAGTACACTACCTCGCCCACGTTGTATCAGAGGATGGAGTATCCGTTGACCCAGGAAAGATTGAAGCGGTGATGTCTTGGCCGGTCCTAACGAACAAGCCCGAAGTAAGAAGCTTTCTCGGGCTATGTACTTATTACCGGCGAGTCGTTCCTGAATTTGCCAACATCGCTAAGCCTTTCACAAGACTAACTGAAGAGAGCAGAGAGTTCATCTGGGACAAGAATTGCCAGGATGCCTTTGATGAACTGAAACAGATGCTGACCTCGGCGTCCATCTTGAGCTATCCTCAAGCCGAAAGAAAATTTATATTGGATACTGATGCCAGCAACGTAGTTAAATCTGTGGAACACTTCCATAAATACCTCTACGGCAGGAAGTTTTTGTTAAGAACCGATCATGCAGCATTAATGGGGTTGTCACGTTTCAAAAACCCAGAAGGACAGGTTGCCAGATGGATAGAACGTTTGCAGGAGTATGATTTTGATTCAGAAGATCGGCCTGGAACCAGTCATTATAATACTGACGCGCTATCCAGGAGACCCTGCCCAACGAACTGTGCGCACTGTTGTCGCGCCGAGGACAAAAATGAAGCAACCTGCTTGCGAGCTTCTGTCTTAGATCTGGACCGAAGATCAAATCCGAGCTAACCAAGAGTCCGACGAAGTTCTAAAGCACTTAGTAAACTGGAAGAAGCAAGAAGCGCGGCCTAATTGGGAAGTTGTAGCTCCGTATTCGCACAAGTTAAAATCATATAGGGCGCAGTGGGACTCGTTGGCGATAGAAGATGGTCTTCTGAAACGAGTGTTAGAAAACGAAACCGGGACGAATAAAAAGCTTCAGATCGTGGTGTCGAAAACGAAAGTTCCCGACGATAGAAGGTCGGGAGGACATCTTGGAGTTCATAAAACGATGGAGAAGGTCAGAGAGCGATTTTATTGGGTGAACTGCAAGAAGGACGTAAAAGACTGGTGCCGAAAATTTACAACCTGCGCTGCCACTAATGGACCCCCCAAAAAAAGAGGGCCCCTATGAGGCAATACAACGTCGGCAGTCCCTTTGAAAGGATTGCGATTGATATTTCTATGACAGAAGACGGAAACAAATACCTTTTGGTTGCAATAGATTACTTCAATAAATGGGTGGAAGCTTATGCATTGCCAAGCCAGGAAGCTGTAACGGTCGCCGAGATGCTAGTTAAAGAACTATTCTGTCGGTTTGGTGTACCGCTTGAACTTCACTCCGACCAGGGATGAAACTTTGAATCAACAGTGTTCCAGGAGGTGTGCAGAATATTGGGCATACGCAAAACCAGAACAACTGCATTGCACCCACAATCGGATGGCATAGTGGAGCGCATGAATAGAACCGTTATCAAATATTTGTCAAAAATTGTCGCAGATGACCAGACAGATTGGGGCCAGCAACTACATCTGTTTCTGCTGGCATATAGGGCATCGGTCCACAAAACAACCGGCCACAGTCCATCTAATGTGCTTTTTGGACGAGAACTGCGCTTACCATGCGATCTCAAGTTCGGTTTTAAACCGAACGAGGAAGTTGTTGGAGACGACTACGTATCGAACTTGCGAAAACGAATGGACGGAATTCACGATCGAGTGAATTCCATCCATCCGAGGACAAACATCCATAAAGCAAGTGACCGAATGAAACATTACATCATAGCGAGTGAAGGCAGATATCAGCCTGAAGAGTGCGCGTTAACGCATTGTGTTGTCTAGGACCTAAGAATGGAAAAGGGTATAGCCAGCGTATTCAAGAAGAAGTTTGGAGGAGTTGAAGATCTCCAAAGTCATTATCCGGAGGTCGGCCAGGCGCTGTACCTATCGGGAAATGAACGATATTTGTTCTATTTGGTGACCAAGGAGACGTCAATGGGAAAGCCAGCTTATCACTCCATGTGGGCCTGATAAGCTTAAGAGGGAAGCTGTTGGAGCTGGGGATCAATAAGATCAGAATACCAAAGTTAGGCTGTGATTGGATGGCAAGCATGATTGAAGAAATCTACCGATATACAGGCATTGAGTTTCTGGTGTGCAGTTACAACCCACGGGCAGCAGAGGGAAAGCGACGGACAGTAGCGTTTTCCTGCAGACATCGCAGTGCAGAAAAGGAGTGAGTACTTCTTGACGACAGTAGTTCCTGTTCTGGAACGCAACAGATCTAAGGAGGGGGCAGTGTTACGAACGGTAGTTTGTAAATAGTGTTGGATTTCATTTATCTAGTTAGCTATTTTAAAAAAGTTAAAACAAGGATATATTTGTTTTTAATGTTGACAGATGTTAAGTGTAGAATAAATCCATTTTACCAGGTGTGTCGGTAATTCTTTTCCGGTTTTTTCGCTAA
>LR737431.1:512833-543933 GCA_902655005.2 Marronus borbonicus | reverse complement strand
CAAATTTCTAATGTTAACTTTCGAAAAAGAGAATGATAGATATAAGTCGTTAATATACGTCTTCCCCACGCTTGTCGTTGGCTGGCCTTCTATTAATTTTAATACTAACTTTATTATTTTTACGCCCCAAAGATATTCTGCTCAAAACAGGATTCTTTCTCTAGGAAACGGGCTTCCTACTAACAGATGGACCCTCATACCCGATAGGTGTACAATGTGAACTCAGTAAAGAAGAAGTGACTACTATATATATATATATATAATATATTAAGTGTCAGATACGTATGTTGCTATAAAATTAGATTTGGTTGCGAACTGGTGTTCAAACTTTAGTACACATTAGGCACATTAAGCATTACGATTTCACATCACCTACTACAATACAATAGACCGTGTAGAATAATAATTTACCATAATACACACAGAACTGTAAATGCACCTACCCAAAATGAAATTTTATAAGACATTGATAAAGAAAATATTGTTCTAGGTTATCTACTTGTATTCTATATCCAACTCTTGCTGGGGTTATTTATTAATACGACTAATAGCAGCAGGTATTATTTTATGGTACGTAGCCATCTGCAGCTAATTTATTTTGCACGTTTAGCTTCTTATGGAACTTATTTGAACAAAGTTGTTTACATTATCTTGCGGCTCTAAAACTCATTGTACACGATGTAATTCTACTACAAGCCTTAAAGCTATATTCACATCGCCTACTCACATTGCTTGGCAATTTCATACGGTTTTCACTTTCCGCTTTTGCCGGTTGCTCAGCTCTAAACAAGCTTCGCGATATTTCTTTGAGCAAGGTCGTTTTGTATGTAATTATGATAAAACCCACTCACCTTAAGCCACGTGCATACCTGCGCGATTCAACTACATTTATATATACGTACACCGAACTTCCTTGCATAAGGTAGTCAAGCTTTTATAAGCATTGTTTCTACAAGTGTTTATCGATAAAACTATGGTTGTGTGTAACCTAAAACGTTTTACTGCTTGTGTGGTTTACACGCGAAGTATGAGGTTAACTATGGTAAACAACACATAAGTATCGGCACCCTCCGCACCACACAAGTTTAATTTATTATATAGTAATATAATAATTAGTCCGGGACGGCCGTTTCGAGGACACGAATGGTCCTCATCATCAACCGGTGACCGAATGAAGTGAGAAAAAACTTTTTCTAAAACTAAACATGCATGTACTATCTCTACTTTTTAGAACAGATATCCTTTACAAGTGCCTAATTCTACCCTCAACGCGTCTTAAACTACGACATGCGAAAGACACGGCCAGATGGACGGGAAGATCTCTTTTATGACCCAAAATATAAACGAGTGCCAGCCTACTGCAAAAGGTCAAAAAGGACAGAGTACGACAACGGTCCGTTTTCTCGGTTCATCAGATTTTTATTACTTTTTATGTAAACTGTCTCCTACGCATCTAATTCTCGCGGCGACGTTACGTTTTTAATCAATTTTAAGTCTTCTAATTTAATACTATGCCCGGTTTCATTTATATGTTGTGCCACACTCGACGCGTCCAATCTGCCGTAGCGATAATTTCGTATATGTTCTTTGAATCTAGTTTCTATCGCTCTTTTTGTTTGACCAATATAGGCTTTATTACAGTGACTACATTCGATTTTATAAATACCCGACCTTTCTCCCATTTTCGGTTTATCTTTAGGATTACCGAGAAGATTTTTAAGCGTGTTGCGCGAACCGAAGCATACGTTCATATCTTGACGCTTCAAAACCTTACCTACGCCTTTCGATATGCCGTGAAAGGGGAGTTTCACGAATTTCTTACTATTAGTTTCTACCTGGGTTAAGGTGGTGGACTTTCTTAAGCATGCGATCGACTTCTATAGAAGAGTAACCGTTATAAATAGCTACGTTTTTTATGAATTTAAGTTCTCTGTTAAATCTACTTCTACTTAGAGGGAATTTAACCAATCTATTAATTAAGAAGCTAATCGCGGCCATTTTGTGTTGTCCACAGTGGTTAGAATCGCTCATAATGTACCTATTAGTGTTGGTTTCCTTTCTATAGATGTCAATTTCCAATTTATTCTTATTTTTAATCACTAAACATCTAGGAACGGAAGTTGATTGTTCACTTCTTCTTCTACTGTGAATTTAATGGTTTCAAATTTTGAGTTGAGGGTCTGCTAATTTCATTATTTTAAGCTGGCCAAAATCACATAATTATAATTAATAGTAGTAAATCACATTTTACGACAATATTCTAGACATATTACAGATACATCTCTGATACATCTTTCAAATAACAATATACTACCTCCAGGGTTACATGATGACGTTATCAGTATACTAAGTTAAACGCAGAATGAAACATTTACATTATTGCAGATTGTAACATTTCAAAGCAGAAAATTCATCATTATATTCATATGGAAATCGAAACGTCATGTATATATACCACCTCTAACGTATAGTGTGATCACGTCATGCATAGATATGCTTATGGCTAGGTATATAGGAACTTTACTAATTCGTATGGATAAATTTCGAGAACACATTACAAAAATTAGTGAACGTTTCTGAGAAAAAGACATTACTCCATATCCGAGCCGAATACGGATAACATTTTATATAACTGAAAAACAGTTGTCTTACATAAAGTTTTATCAGTAGCAACACAAGCACAAATGTTAAAGTATACAAGAAAATAGGCAATTTGATACAAAAATGAGCGAAAAGAAAAGAAAAGCATCTTTCATCAAACTAAAAATTTGTTTTTACATGTATGTTGCTAATAATATTCGTAATTCGTGAAGTCATATAACATATTTAACTTATCCTCGGCTGTTGACTCCGAACAACTTCTAAGGTACTTGGTTATCTTTGCGAGTTACTTGCGGCCACTGGAGGCGTGACACTGTTGCTGCAGCGGACTTTTATAAGTCGGAATGTAGAAAAGAAATATTTCATCCGGGAACAGTTTCCCCAGCCGTAGACTCACTTCTAAAAATATCCATTAATAGTGCAATTACAGGTTACATACTAGAGGGAAGTCGTTTAAATTTATACTGTTTTTAAGAATATGCTATATTGTCATACACTTTTTTTTCTTTTATTATTATTTTCGTAAATAGTTTTATAGGGATGGTTTTCAGCAAAATGGATTGCGTTCACAAATGCTTTACAAAATAGAATACTGAAACAACCAAAATATAACTTTTTGTAGTATATGCTCTCGCAATTCGTTCATGTTTTCAGGATGCAATTTAGTATTATTTCGTCTATTACTTTGGTAGTACATCTATCACTTTCAAAATTCTTTTGCCTTATTACTTTTTGTCAGAATCTTTGGCATTTATCTCAGAAGGAAACCAAAGTACTTTTAACTCTCAAGTTCGTATTGTGGGATTGTTTGTAGGAATCGAATGACCCATTCATAACTAACGTTCAGTTTAGTTCAGAAAATCTTAAGTAGAAACCCTCTTTATAATAATGAAGTGATTGCGAATTGGGCATATAGATGTCACTCATGATTATATCATTTGGTGAATAAATTGGGAACTAATGTACAATAAATATTTCCTGGGTTATAAATCTCTTTCAAAGTATTTTTGATGTTTAGACCTTTTTTCTAGAAATCTAATAAAACTTGACGACAATCTATGTATTACCTTTTCTTAGAATCTATTGCCTTTTCTAATAAAATTCTACTAAATATAAATTAAACTTAAGGATAACACTGATCAGTTGTACCCTAAATCCCAAATAGAAACGGCAGATAAATACACTGGGTATATTTATCTGCGGATATACATAGCCGATTTTTTCTAGCACATGCAGAATGATGTTACTTTTTACGGTAATTTTGGAATTATCGTAACCTGTAAGTGTTCTGTCTGCATTATACTGAATTGATGTTATTATACATATATATATATATATATAATTATATATGCACTTATTATAAATAATGTACAGTTTATTTTTATTTCTCTATTCATGCATGTTATAAAAAGAGGAAACAAATAATTTGCTAATATGCTTTTATTATTAACATCATCTTAAAAGAAAAAGCAACTGTATGCATTCTACAAAGAAATTATAGCTAGAAGAAAGCTAGCGCTAGAAGTATTGCGCCGTAACTCACTGAATACACCCACAACGTTTTTTCTATAAGATCATACGACACGCGCTTTAGTCACGGCAACAGGTTACTAGAAGGATAGCTGTGTTTGTTTACTTGGCGTCATCTGTTTTTAGAGCGAAAATGTGAGAATCATAGCCTGTGTTTAAGATACACTGGCCTGGTTTTCTAATTTACCGACATATGCGTGCCGATATTTTCTGGTAAAGCTGTACATTTATATGAGGTAATGTTGAAATCAATCGGTCAAATACATCTTTCACCACCTCCCCGAAAGTATCGATAATTCAGTCGTAATTGTAATAATTCCTATAATTGTAAAAATAAATACCTTTATTTCTTAAAACAGTGTTTGTGTAGGGTATCGTGAAACTAACATAAGAATACAGAATTTAGCATTAGAAGGATACAGGTTCCAAATCGGAATGAAACGATAAGGATTTGAAGCATTGGTAAGGGGCAATAATGGTTCGTGTGTTTGTATTAGTTTTATTTCTGCAGCCGATTTCTGATAGTTTGATCAGAGGTTAATTTCGATGAATATACGCAAGGGCGAACTAAAACTGATTTAACAATTATGCTTGCCACATATTTACAACCGGTTCTCTGTTATTTTCATGTTGTAAATTTTCGGCTGAAAATGACAGATTTATCTTGCATTCAAATATTACAAGAGGTAAGCAACAACTGAAAAAAACAGATTTTAGATTGAATTACAAATTTATTGTAACCCTAAACTATTAATTCGTAATGAATCAGACAACAGAAATAAACGAGAAATGTTAGACAGAATTGTAACCTTAAACTGTTAATTCGTAATAAAGCCTCAGACATGTGAAGTGTGAACATATAAAAAAAAACTATAATACAACTTTTCATATCACTAATATAACAATGGGGATGCATTTGATAGATCATTGGACGATAACCTTCAAATTGAAGCAACCATTAACAAACGGTTAGAAAATCTGCACGCACGCCTTTAAACTGACAATCAGCTTGACGTTTTAACCGAACACTATGTTTGTAATGTGCATGTGCCGATTTCAACTGATTTGAAGTCATTGCAGAAACAAACCTATTGTAAACGCTATGTACTCCAGGCATAATTTTTATTTTCACAATTCTCCAAAAAATTATGTGTCCTGTCAAACGGGCGTATTTGTATTTGTATTAATACCACTGCAAATTACCAATTCAATCGGTGGGAAATAAATATTATTAGTTTGAAAATACTGGCTGGGGATTTGCATCATTAAATGTTTGAGATTTCCAAAATAAAATCATATTTTGTAGGAAACGTTTTTCTGTAAAAAATAGTTCCTGGTGTGCGAAGGGCTATTTTTTGACGATTAAGATTGTCAAATTAATGTGTTAACATAAATAAGTTTTTTGAAAATCCAATACGGCACCAAATAAAGGGGTTATTTTTTCCAGTAGAATTTGATCTCTGAAAATAAAACGAAACAAAAAAAATCAGATGTTAAGCTAACGTAATGGCAAAAATGCAATTAAAATAAAACAACTTGGAAAATAAACGGAATTCTGGCAAAGTACATTTCGACAAAGTAAAAGTTTGTCCACAAACTTTTACTTTGTCCAAAAAGCTTTTCCACAAGGAAAAAATAAGGCAAGAATTTGAAAATCGGTTTTACTTCTGTCAACTGCACTGTTAACATTACTGTCATTGCTAACACCCATTTACATGTTTAAATGCTTATTATCAGTTTCATAATGTAAGTCAAGCCTGTCAATTTTTAAATATTTTTTTCAAAAGAATACACTTGCGTTTTCTTCTGGAGAATGAATTTTCATTTGGACACTACACAATGGGTCATTTCATTTAAGAATCCTAGGAGGGTGTAAGCATCATAAGTGTGATTCGTATGTCAGTGCATGCTTCCCTTAGAGTAAATGTGTTTTTGGAAGTTTCGATTTTCGTTTTAGTATTTTTTAGATGGATCGTTTTCCAAAACCCACATGTTTTAGTTAGATAATAGTGTAATCATTTTCTATTATAGCGTGTACGTAATAAAACAATTTAAAGGCTTTTATTTACAGCGCATTTACGTACTTCATGGATCTCGCAGCTATGTCTACTGTTTCAACGAAATTCTTAAAGATGATTCGAATTACTTAATTTTTCCTGGAAAACATCCCCCATCATTTCACGCTGTTATGTGAATTTAGCACTTTATGATCTTAATCTCGTAATAAAATTATATGAAGCGCTCTACTTTTTGTGGGTAACGACACTTCCGCTCTGATCCCTACACTCATCGTCTCCGAACTTTGTGGTATTTAACCTACCCTCCCGACTATAAAATTGCAAAGAAAAAATAATTTAAGCGAAAGTGAACGGGGAATGACTAATGTACAAGAACAAAAACAATTTCGGAAAATTTATCTACCGTATAATTGACTTACCTTAAACATCCACTCGGTCGGTCCTTTCGTTGTAATGCATGTCGTTCAGAGTATGCGTCAATTTTTCCATTAAAATCCTATTTCACGCCGTCGAGTGGTACGGCAGGGTTAATTTTCCCGTCTACGATTTACTCCCGATGCCTTTTCCCGTGATAAGTCGTAAGGGAATCTCGCTGATGAGGTCCGCAATAGTGGACCGTAATGCGTCCCATCTGTGCAATTTGTTTCTTTCGATATTGTTTTGCGTATATCCATTTCGTTCGTTGAACGTTACGGAGGGGTTTTTACGGGGAGCTTACGGCTAGGTACTTCAGATAGAACCGTCCATTCCGAACGAAAGGATGGGAGAACGATGCGCTGTTGATAGCGCCGCAACAGATAACAAGCTCAAAAGTCAAAAGTATCATTCACGAAAACGACGACAATCTTTTCTCGAAACGCTTCTCGAAATCGCCTCTTGCACAATCACTTCGTGCATTTCCAGCCTGAGTCACCGCGAATGCCGCCGAAGTTAACAGCTCGTTCAAATTTTCCCGTTATCTCTTGACGTAATTGTGATAATGTCGGGAAAACACGGTTTTCGGACTAACGAACTTAGATGAAGACACTGCGTCTATGAATTTCCCCGCCAGTCTACAATTTTTACAGTGACGTGACAGACTCAATTATACCTACCTGCATTGTCTGTTTTGCTCTTATTTATATCGAATATTTTATGTATAAAAATTACTGCAATGGTCCTGTCGCAGTAACTTCAAATTCAAAGAAAATAGATACGTGTAGTACAAAAACGAAGCAAAATATTTGAGACAAAAAGATAAGTAAACGTTACAACTATTGCGACAAACGACTTAATAAAGAAAGACTACAGTATAGAAATGAAACAAAATGGATTGTTAGAATGCAGAAATAAATAAATGTGGCTGTCTTATTATAACTATTGCTAATAATAGTAATAATTTAACGAACAGGAATACCATAGCGATTGAAATCAACTCCATCAAGACCTACTTTCTATTCATTTGTTTATTTTTACGATGGCATCTAGAATCCATTAATAGGATATAACTTACAAGAATACGTCAGACGTGACAAATACATTCAATTAGAGAAATTGTGTTGTTACAGTAAGTATATTTTGCAATGATAGGTAATTAATATCGCAGATAAAGCAGTCCTAATTAGTGAAGTACATATTACGTCATCGTTTCCCGCGCGAACAAAATTTCTATCGATCTACATATCTTTCTCTCTATTGGTTGTAGCCTAAAGCCACTACCAGCAGCAGTTTTTTTTTATTCATTTATTCTAACTCTTCAAGTCCAGGGGTTCACTAGGAAACAAGACACACGATTGAACCTTGATATGTAGGAGAACCCACAAGGGATTACAGCAAAGGAAAGATATTCATACAACCACTTGCACCTTTTGAAGCAAATTGTATCTATAATCTCTTGGTAGACGACAATATTTTCGGAGCATATTATAGATGAATAGTTAAGAGGGTTGTCAATTTGTTTGGATACATTTTTCAGAAATAATTGACGATCTTCACAATTCATAATTATGTACTCCAAAGATCCAACTTCCTCGCATGAGGATAAATCATTTTCGGTCTTATTTATTTTAAACAGGTAGCTGCTACATAATCCATGATTACATTGAAGACGACATAGGGTTTTGATAAAATCTCTTGTCAGAGAGTGATTTTTGAACCATGGTTCTTTCGGAGGAAGAGTTTCAATAGTCTTACAGAAAATCCCTGTTTTTTTTTGTAGATAATAATCAGAGAATTTACGTGGTATGCATTCTAAAATATTTGATAGAAGATAGACATTCTTCTTTAGCCGTCTTGTTCACAGTTTCGTTTCCCGTTATACTAATATGATCTTTCACCCACAGAAATTCAACATTATGTGCCTTGTCTCTAATATTACTGATGTACCTTGGAATTAATAGTTTGCATGCTCACCGCCGCTAGAAGTTGACCATAAAACCAGCACTTTGGAGGAACAACTAGCTCATTGAATGCAACCTTGAAGATGCTATAAGGTTGGTTATTCAAACTAATCCCAAAATCAGACAAAAGGTGTTAGTGTAGGCGATTTTGTACAAACCCAATATTTAGATGTTAAATCAGCAATATATGTATAAGTTATGGATCTTGCTGACAATATTGCAATTTTTGTAAGAGTTTTTGATCAAATAAGCAGATACCAATACTTGTCTTCTTAATTTGAGGGGATGTTCACAGGTTTCTGCAAAGATAACATTGATAGGTATAGATCTTAAATAACTTATACGAAGTCGTAAACATTTATGATGGCATACATCGATTTTGTTTAAAACAGTATCACTGGAAGTACCATAAACAATGGCTCCGTTATCAAAAATTGAACGGACAGTGGCTCTGTAAAACAACAATGCAATCAAATTCACTGAAATAGCTACGCAATCTACAGTATCCATCTCATAAAATTGGATTTTGTCTACAAAAGATATAGATTTATGTACTAGAATACGCACACCTCCGTAACCATCAAAGCTATCTTGTCGAAAGGTATTGTACCCCAATAACCTAACATTCGCGTCAGGTTTCAACCGAGTTTCCCTAATGATACCTAATTTAATATTATTTTTGAACAAAAAATGTTCTAAGCTATTAAATGTTACAGACCTTGCATTGCATTGTAATATATTTGTACCCTTATATCCATTTTGTATTATTTAATATATTATCAATATATTGTCAGAACCAATTCTAAGCTAACATTTTTATTTTTGCTCGAAGGAATGTATGGCTTAATACCCTTTTCACATAAAGAAGATTTTAATACGACGTTAATTCTATTCTTACCTGCATTCGCTATTGATTGAGTATTAATATTTATGTGGTGGTGATGTACAGAAGGTAATCTACCTACCGACATTGGATGAAGACTGCCTAAATACCTTGCCCTTCTAAGTAAATTTTATACAAATATTCAAAGCAGTAGGTACTGCTTTGAATATTTCCCGCATCTGATTTCGATGTGTCTATAACTTGTTTTGTGGGGCTGTTATCAATACCCATTTTTGGATTAACATCTGATTTGTTTCCATTTTTATCGCTGTTCTCCAATGCATGTGAAGTACTCGACAGAAAAGAAGTCACGGCAAATGTTTTTCCTTTTCCTCCACGGTTTTCGCACTGATTCGTTTCTATTCAAAGGAGATTCATCCACTTCATTCCATATTATTACTATTATAGACTAATTCCGAGCTATTTAAAACATTTAGAGCAGATCCAATGTCACCACCGATATCTACGCTATTAATTCAGGACGTTCATAATCCGCTATTGTGTACATAGTTTGAAAGGCACAAATTTGATTTTCCCGTACACCGATCATAGGCACGTCTGCACTCTATCGCACAACAAACCAAAAACCATCCGAACAAAATTTGTCGTCGTCATAGATATTTTGAACAGTATGGGGTACTCAGAATACAAAAGAAAAAGATTTTAAGCTTTTACTATACCTATATAGAATGTAGCAGAAACAGAGGTACAACAATTCAGTACATATACAATTCAATTCAGACAACATAAAATTTAACGGGTTTTCAAATATAAATATTTGAATAATAATTTCTTCACAATAACAAAACAATTTTTTAAGGTGTATGTACATTTCGCGAATCTTTACTACTCAAAAGTATATTGATGTCGAAATATATGCCGAAACAGTTTATTTTTGATGTAGCATGATGCAGGGACGTAATTGAAGTTAAGATTTTATGGTTCTTGATGATATTTTACATCACCTACAACACTACAACGTGAACTTACTGAGAATTTTGATGAAGACGAATCGAGCGATTATTAGTTATTGAAATTATCTTTTTATATGGCTAAATTGTACGCTGAATCTTGTTGTACTTGGATTTTACATTAATTTAGCAGTTCTACCACCTACACTCCAAAGATAATAGGCCAGAAAAGGAATTTTCTTTTAGAAAGGGAACTTTCTACTACTAGAGAGACCTTTATTTTCGATGAGTGGTCAAACTGAAGTCACTAGATGAGATGTGTACGACAGAGAACCTATTGGATGTTCGTGTATAACATTACAGTATATATTACAAATTCAGATTGATAAGCTATATTCTAGATATAAACGAAAACATTTAATTAAAAGAAACACAAAATTAACATTAAACCAAAACGAATTCATGAAAATATAAACTTGAACATTTATTCAAAAAATTTAATTCAAACCATACTTTTTCTAAATACAAGAGTGAGTGATCCTTTGGGTCCGAAAAAGAAATCGAGCATCTATAGAATAAATTGATGGTTGTTATGTAGGGCAGACATACATATATAAATCTGCATTGGTTGATAATTTTGTTAGAAACTGTGTGAAGAAAATATGCTGGAAGTTGTTTTTAAAACCCGTTATTGGCAAGCCCTGTATATATTAAATCAAATTTGATAGTTACCTCTTATTATTTTTTCTTAAGAGATTTGCTATCTATTTCTGAAGGAATTATTAATGCTCTGATTGTGAATAACTCTCCCCTTAACCCCAACATTCTTTTAATGAGGAAGCCATCGCTACACTAAGAAGAAATAAGATTAAGATTGTACAGCAATAGATTGTGTAAACTACCTGTATAAAAATTAAAAGCTTCCAATTGTCCTGTAAAAAACTGTAATTTATACAACAAAAAGGAATACAACAGAATAACACGCCAAGTAATTACTTTAAATACTTTCTCGCAAACAGTAACTGTACATAAGTTACTGGAGTACAATTCACCCTTTGACGAGACTTGACCGGACTAAAGTAAGTCATCTGCGCAAGTGACGTATTATGTGCTTCTCTACTACTTCACAGTATGCTTAGTATACTTGCAATGTACATTTCTTCGGGTATTATTTTACTTCTTCTTCTGGTTGGATTTTTGTCCTGAAGAAGACAATATAGTATGTTATATACAGGGTGATAGTGAAAAAACTGCAATGCATAACACCGTGGGATAGACATCATTAAATTAAAAGATATACAAGGTACTTCACTCTATAGAAGGTGTTCAAATTGATTGCCTTGTTCTTGGATTAATACGGAATCTGTCGGCAGTCTTCATAATTCTAGTCCACAAATCATAAATCAGTATTTAGTTTTTTTCATAAAACCCCAAAATAAAAAATCCAGGAGATTAAGGTCGGGACTACCTATTACTACTGATGTAGGTCTCCCACGATCAATTCATCTCCAAATCGTATTTGCAAAAGTGTATCTCTCCAATTCTGCGTATTATGTAGAATCAAAACACCATCACTAAGACCTGCTTCATCGGTGAGAAGATTAATTACAGAAAATTTTGCAACTACTCACAATATTGTACACGGGTTAATTAATCCTGTTCTAATGGGTGCTGAATTTTTTTTTGAATTTTGAAATGAAACAGGCAAAGAAGCTGTTCTTTGAGGACCTATATAACCTATCTATATTTTCTACCATTTGCAAGACAGCTTCTTCGCTTACAATAGTACGACGAGTTCCGGTTATCACACTATTAACTTTTGCCTTTTTGGATCTTGTCCCAAACCCTTGAGCACGTCAATAAATGTTTTAACATTGGGAACGTGTCCTAATGAATATCTCTCTCGATAGATAAGCTGAGATTCAAAAGAATTTGATCGAGCTCCGCCATAACACATAATCATATCCTTGTATTCTTCAAAAGCGTAGAGAACCATTTTTAAAAGTAATTTTGAAAAGGGACAAATAATAGAAAAACAAGAACGTAATCAGGGATACGACGAACTTGAATAAATCATTACAATATTAATTCGGTATGTGCCCTAATTTCATAGCCAACTATAGGTAAGCGTTTTTAGACGCGTCAGAAATATAAAAATAATACTCGAAATTGAAATATTCTACATTTGGTTCAATTATGTCTTCACAATTAGATGACATTTTAGAGATATATATGTTCTAAAAAGTCTTTAAGATTCCCTATCTTGGAAACAAGACGCTTGCGGACATTAGTGTATAAAACCTTTTTTATTATTGAGTGGTTGATGGTCTATCGCATGGTACTATCATTGTAACTTTTCTCACCCGGTATATTATCGAAACATAAACATCATTTTCTTTTTCTTTACTCACGGCTGCAAAACCACGTAGACATGTTCTGATTGTTTGAGAAATCGTATTGTACGCTTATAAGCTTAGGTATTGTAAATTCAAACATATTCAGAATTGAGGCTATATTTTAATTTATAGATAAAGATATTTATCTTTATGAGGATTATGAGATCAAACTATACTCTCAAGCCGTATACTAACACGCAGCATACAATCCATAATTACTGTAAAGGCAACTGTTTGTAAGTGAGTTAAGATTCTTAACCTTCGGAGGGCATCGACGGCTCCTGCAGGCTCCATACATTTATTAAATAGTGGTAATTTTCAAATAGATATACATACTGCTGCGCACTCTGGTGTAAATTTCAGTTAACAGGTCTACCAACTGTAGCTCTCGGCACAGGCTTAGATTTGATTTAGAATCGAATCTGCAGAGAACCAAACTGCATGTGGGGTCAGCAGGACCCCAGAGCGCCTATTACGTAACTCTCTCTACCGGTCAGCTATATTCTATTTTTAATTTTTAGAGCTTATTGGTAAATATAATTACTCAGAAATAACATATGCATAATATTTTAGCTTAATAACTATAGTATGGCTAAAAATAGTAATTATTGGCATCGTCCTCTAACTCAGCAGGAGTTACAAAACGAAGCAAATAAGCAATTTTTAGAAGAACATTATTTCCGCGGAGATGAAACAGATGACGATTCCGATTATTTAGAAGAACAAGAAGTTTCTGGGAGTGAACAAAGCGATGAAAAGTTGCCACAAGACGTACAGCCACAAAAATGGCTGTAAATGGAGTAGTCAACGGCCTGAGAACGGGGGAAGACGACCACAGAAAAGGATAGTTTCTCTTATAGGCCTTACAAGGCCCAAAGGCGATGACAAGAATGGTCATTATTGAACCAAGAGATCTTAGATAATGTTGTTCTTCCCACAAACGAGGAAATTGCACGAAATATTACTTTAGTGGAAAATTTGCAATCATACCACTGCAGCACAGGTATCCTAGAAATTCGTGCACTGATTGGACTTTTCTATTTGTCAGGAGTAAAAAGATCTGCTTTTGCTAATAGCGAAGAATTGTGGTACGCAATGTCATTATTCAGAGCGGCAATGTCTCTAAAATGTTTAAAATTCTTAACGTCTTGTTTACGTTTTGATGATAAAGATACTCGATCAGAGCGTGGAGCTAATGATAACCCGGCTTTGATTAGAGAGGTATGGGACAGGTTTGTTTGTCTTAACCTGTTCATTGAACAAATAGTAACATCACTGTTGACGACTGGCTCTCCTCTGTGGAACTGTTGGACAAAATGCTAAAAGAATACAAAATTACATTCAGAAGAAACAAGAGAGAATTGCCTGCTTCCTTTCTTGATGGCAGAGTGGAGCATTCACCAAATTCGCATTTCATGACACCAAAACTCCCGTTTCTTTTGTTCCAAAAAGGAATAGAGTTGTTATTTTATTATCTATTATGCACTCTTCAGAAGAAATAAATAGTGAAACTGGAATTATGGACTATAACAGTACCAACGGTGATACTGATACTTTTGATAAACTCTTTCATAGCCATACCACCTCACGAGCAACTCGAAGGTGGCCAATGCGATTTTTTTTGTGGTATATTAGATCACAGTGGTATAAACGCTGTAGTTCTGTTGAATTTTGCTCCCAATGTCAATGTCAAAATGAATAGGAAAACATTCCTCAATGAACTAGCATTCTAACTAATTGCACCTTTGTTAAATGTTACATTACAAATATCAACTTTAAATAGGACACTGAAGACCTATATTCGAGATATTTTGGTTCCAGATACTACTATACCACAACATACAGTTTTAGCAATACGAGTGAGATGTGCCTTTTGTACTAGAGAAAGAGATAGAAAAACGAAAATTACATGTCACAAATACAGCCGTGCCATTTGTAATATCCATCGAATAACTGTGTATTGTAACTGCGTCGAATAAAATATATTTCAAAACACTCACTAACGCGTACTTTTGGAAATTATTGACTTATTACTTCGGTTTTGGCAACAATGGGAACCTAGCTTTTGTCACCCAACAAAACTGTGTTATATTTTTTAATATTATTATTACAAAGCATCAGATTTTACATTTTGTCTTTTAGAACCAAGCATTCTTAACAGATCCAGAACATCACTATTATAACGGACGTTGGAAAATGATTTTTAAGAAATTGCAAGTAAATAGATGCAATAGGACTGTGCCAGGAATGGCTTAGAATATATCCAAAGCTGGATCCGGCAGGATTATTTGAAATGAGATAATATACTTACTTTAAGAGATATAAATATAAGGAGATATCACAAGACACTACGCAAACTGTGTTTCCCCAACTTCACATTATTTATTTCTCTATGTTGTCATATCATATACCTGTTATCATCAGGACATTTTGCGTTTATTTTTGCGGTTTTCATATAATGTGACATAGCATTGAAATGGATATTTTAGCCAGCCAGGCGATCAAATATTAAAATATTATAGTATGTTTTAATCTGTTTAAGCCACGTGTTCTACGTTACGTTGACTTGCCATAATTAATTACATATCATACACTAACACCAACTAAACTTTCCCTGTAGAAGGAGATCCATTATGTTACAAAGTGGTATAATGTGGAAGATGATAAATAAGTTGTATTTATATGTTTTCAAAACTGTGTTGTGGATATGTTCTGACTCACAGTCTTCATCATTTGAAAGTATATAAATACAAAGATAAAATACAACCTATTTCTCATCTTCCATAAACTTTTCTTTATTACATCTTACTTTTTCCTTAGATAAACGCAATCTACTGTCAAGTTCAACATGCAGACATTACTCGATAATGCGTTGACATCGTAGAGTTACGTCAGCATTTGTAAAAACATTTCCTGTGTATTAGATTAAGTTACAACATAACGTAACGTAAGGTAATGACATGTGCTGCGATGCGATGTGATATAATATAACGTAACGTAATGTAATGTAGTTCCAACTTGTTATTAGTTCGTCAAGAATGTCATAAACATCGTCCAGTTATAATGGGTTACAGTACAATACGAACAGACAACACACAACGAAAGTTCATAAAAATGTGAAATAATGAATTTAAAAACAGTTCGATATATAAATAAATTTTTTGCATAAGCAAAACTTCTATTCAATAGAATGTGAAGAGCTTTTCTTCTCTTCTTTCCTTTAACCGGTTTGTTTCTAAATGTAATTTTGAAATATCTTTGGGTATGCCGATTTTCTTTTATATTTACATTATAACAGAAATGTTTTATTATTTTGCTATGTATTGCTTTTAGAATATATAATTTTATTTATCTTTGGTTTTGTCAAAAATATGTCTATGTTTACTTGCTCCACTATGGTGAAATGTTGTTTTTATTTTATATATAAATGTGTTTCTCTATTTTAAAATCTTTTAATATTCGTGTAAAATTTAATATCTCTTTCTTCGTTTTCTTTTTATTAAATAACCTTTTTCTTTGTTTCTCTTCTCCTCAAGGTTAATTTTCATTTAGCTTTCTATAACTCCCGTAAAATGTCATTTATCAATTCAAATCAATCAGAGACATTCGCGAATTCCACGACTCTAAATTTCGTCTGAATGACTTCCGATTAAAATTATTAAATTATTACAAATTATACCTTCACAGTCTTGACAATTGATTTTATAAATAGTATTTATTTGTTCCTTGGCTTCTATGGGTTTTTTGGATTTTCACATTAATTTTTTATAAAAACCTGACAATTCACAAAGGCAGAGTAAAACATTTTAATAGAATTTTAGTATACACAATGCTGTAATCATCGATGAGCATTAAACTGCGGAGTTACCTTTATAAGGAATGTCGAAAGAACATAAGCTAAGTGGTGAATGCTCAAATTAGATGCGTTAAAAAACTGTTCAATGCAATACCTCATCCATCACGCCAATGCCCCATCCACCCCACGAGGTCGTATAATCTGAACGACACCCGAATTTATGTACCAGGTCTGGTTAGATAATAATCGAGTATGTTGAATTGCCCGCCAAGGTCTAGTGGCTTCAGATATGCTTCAGATTGTTGACACCTCGTGTAGTTCTCATATCTCAGATAAGACTAACCTATTGTGTTATTGTTATTTGCTGTTCGATGGAACGCAAAATTTTGTGGCAAAAGCTCTTACGGAAACGTTACAACTTTTGAAGTAAGCTTACGAAGATAAGGCCCTGAATGCATGGTTTATTCGATCTCTCAATTGAATGCCGTACCGTGACATTTTGATCGAAAAATTGAACACGCATTGAGTTGCAGCAAAGTGGTGGTTTGACGACTAAACCGCAATAAAAATGAAATCGAGTGGATGAAGAGGACAACGATCAAAAACCCGTAAGGTTAATAACAGAAGTTAAGAGAACAATATTGAAACAACAAGGATTGTAGAAACTAATAGAACTGACTAACTTTAACACAGATTTAGTATCTCACAAAACGATTAGGTGAATGCGGCTTAACCAACGCTTAAGTTTGTTCGCGAATACATGCTAAAAGCATAAACTGTAGTTTGGTACTAGCTATTAACGGGAGGTTTAACCAATATTAATATTAATATATAATATTAATATTAATATAGATGCATACGGCTTACATATAACTATCTCAAGTGATGAGGGATTTTCAATTAAATGTATCAACAGCAAGAAATAACTCAGGTACGAGGATAATTCCAGAAATAAGGGTACCTGCTTTTTAGAAATACAAAGAAACGTTTATTTTCAATAACGTTTGCAGCACATTAAAGCTAGAATATTAATCTATTTTTTTTACATAATCGCTCGATGTCTTTTTGTAGACACTGCAGCAATTTTTGTATGCTCATATCACATGAGTTCGCCCTCAAGTCGTTGAGGAAGCACTGAACTAAACCTCATTTTTCACCTCATCTTCGTTACCAAAGCGCATTTTGGTCAAACATTCTTTCAATTTAGGCAATAGGTGGCAGTCACCGGATGCCAAGGCCGAACCATAGGGTGGATGGGTGATGATGTCTCACACAAACTGTTATAGTAGAGCGACAGCTTGACAGACAACATAGGGACAAGCGTTGTCATAGAGAATGCTCACGCCTTTGCTCTTTGCCCATTTCCGGTGGCGAATAGTCCGTAGGAGTTAATTCAGTGTTAAAATATCTGTCAGTGTTTACTGTGGTCCCAGAAACCAGGCAACAACACCCCTTTAGATTTCAAAATACAGATCCCATGATTTTACCGGCAGACTATGTTGGTTGAGTGGTGTTTTAGGAAACCTCAGGAACCAGAATGCAGACGTCATACAAAGTGATCCGTCGATCTGCAAGCATGGTTTACTCAACTTCCGCGATTATAACGCCGCAAAATGGCGGTGTCCCGCCTCTTGCTCCGTTGCGAGTTTCAGTACGACCAATTGCAAACTCCTTACACCATTTACTCATTCAGCGTCGTACGTTTCCGTCAATTGGCGATGAATGAAATACCGAATAACTGCCCTAGTTTCACGGTAACGCTAGTGGGAATTCCTTCATAAACGGTTGCCAATCCAAGACAGAGTGTTTCAGCGGGCTGCGTGCAGGTTTGTAAGCTCCTTTGGTGGGGACCCAGAAAAACAGTTCGTGCCGCTGTTGGTAACACCGTTGTGTTTGTGGCTTCCGCGATTCCCAAACAAGTCTATACACACCTCACTGCGACGCTTTGTACTATTTAAGAGCGGAGAAAGCAACCAACGCAACAATGTTGCTAACAGTCACTTTAACTGTTTTTCTTTGAAGACTTTTGTGTTACCCTCGTACTTGAGCAAATTTTGTGTAAATTAAGATGCGACTGGAACTTCAAAGAATCTTAATTAACATTTATGTTGAAAAGTTAAAGTTCTTACCCTATATAAAGTTTTTACCCAGATTTGCGTTGCTCACTGAAGTGAAGTGAAGTGAACATATTGATTATTTGGTCTTGTCACCTTCCAAATGTTTCTTTAAGGAAGTATTTAGAACGGAAATTTTCAATGTACCACCAATTGTTAAAATACCTTTCAGCTATTAACATTATGTTTTACATCGATGAGAGCCACCTGCAGCTTTGCCTAATGGCTGGCGATTCCAGTGGTAAAGCGGTCTGCGCGTACCTGTAGTAGGGTTAGGAGCTGTGCATTCGAGTCCCCTCAGAGTAAAGTTGTAGATTTTTGTAGTGAGCTTCCGTGCCCACCAGAAAAAATCTATCTGTACTGAGTCACCATTCCTATGGTGAAGGTTAATAACAAAACCATGTAAGATTTTCGGATCAGTTTATATAATATTCATGCAATTCAAAGGATACTAATATATCACCTGAACCTTGAAGTTCGCCAATAGCTCGTTTTGTCGAAAACCACGTCCTTAAACTTGTACTCCAAACAATGTTCCAATTGAGACATACATTTGGAATAGGATGAAGGTAAGCGTGAAGCCTCTACACGCAATAAAATAGTAAACATCATGGCGATGATCATTATTATTATTATTTATTATTATCACTTACCAAAATGTCAAAAAGATATTTAGTTACTTCCTGGGATACGTCTAATAGACCATCATCATAAATGACCCAGCATACATATGACACGTAGATGCTAAAAGTCCCGATCTTAATTTCTGGTAGTTATACTCTAATAGGTATAGGTCATCACAAGTAGTAATTGGACAACAATGCTGGACGCAAAATTATTAGTAAAATGTACAAGTGTATATTTTCGGACGTCGAAAGGGCGGCATTGTTTAAAATGTTTCATGCTTAAATATAATGCCAGACGCAGAAAATATTATGAGATGTAATGACGCAAAAAGGTTGTAAATGACCCGAAATAAGTAAGGAACTACTATACATCAGTAGTTCCTTAGTTGAACGCGGTCTTCATTGGATGTATAAGATATAAAACCCCGGATGGCCCTACTTAAAAAAAAATAGTATTGAGAATTGAATAAAAATACTGTTAAATAACACTCAACAGAGTAAAGGTTCTTTGTTGCTCGTTCTAGCCTTAGTGACGTTTCGGGATGCACAAATAACTCCTTCATCGGACGTCGGCAAAAATAGAAAATATTAGAGTTAATGTGTACATTTCCGGACAAATCTACTTACAACATTAACGTTAAACAGTAGACTAGTACTAATAAGGTGTACAATTTTGGAAAATTATTATGAAAACATCGCAAAATTAGATCTGTATATAGAAAAAATATATTTATTAAAAGCAAGTTTAATTTGTATGATGTTTGCATGGTAAGTTTCTAAAATTTTACACATTATGTCTAGTCTACTGTGTAACGTTAATATTGTGCGGCGACGTATGCTGTAACTCCAATCTTTTCTACTTTTGCCGAAGTCTGATGTAGGGACAATTTGTGCATTTTAAGGCTAAAACGAATAATGAACAATAAAGGACCCTTATTCTGCTGAATATTATTTAACTGTATTTTGTTGTTCAATTCCCAATCCCAATCCCCATATACATACATATATCTAATCGCGGAAAAAGCGATTGCTTACCTGAAGCAAGTCAAAATTGTAGGGTTAAACATCGTTTGATTGATGGAGCATTTTTTAATGTATTCTTCAAATAAAAAGCATTCATTAAAAGAATGCAACTTCCAAAATTCGGTAGTTCTAGTTGAAGAATTGAATTTGTTGGATATCTTTTGTCTACCGCGGTACAATTCTATCAAATAAAACTACAGTCTTAATATCCAGTGTAGTGTACGCTTCTCGTGTATGAAGCACAACTACGCATTTGAAATTTATTGTCAAATAGCTAAAGCACGCGCACGCTCAGACATAGTTAACGTTTCGACGTTTCGCAAAGTAAACGAGGTAATAGGTATCATGTTGTCAAATTCCTGAGCACAAAATCCTTCTTCGTGGGAAACGTCCGGAAACATGCGACATCGCTAAATATCGTAATATGCTTACTCCATCGCTTCGAACAATAGAAAGGCATTCCCCGAAATGAAATAACTCTCGGTTAGTTAGCGGAGAGACGTAGCACGAATTCATGTAGTAAATGATTAATGGTAATAGACCTAGGGTAATTAATTAATGGTGGAAATTTTGATTTGTGTGTAATACCACTCAAGAAACATAATGGTCTTGCCTAAATAACCACATCTGACGTTTGTTACTACAACGTATGCGGCTTTCCTGCTCGTCCCGGTCTCAGATCTACCTCACTTTGGTTATGATTGAGTTATTATCGGATACAAGTGTCTAATCACGGCTAAATTCTGCTGAACATATGTATATATGTATAATGTACATACACAGCTCCGTATATCTAGCGTATAAAACAGGGATAGTTGATAGTGATTCTGAGTGAGAAAGTAGCCAATAACTCACTTAGCGAGGTAAAATAACACTAGTGCATTACAGATAAATTACTTTCCTTACTATTAAAAATTGACAATCTGACATTTGAAAGACTGACATTTTGATAAATTTCTACACTTAGTTTAATAATAATAATTGACGGAATCGTATTCATAGTGGTAAGGAAAGCAAGGATGTTTTTTTCAACTATTAAAAAGTATCGCTGTCAACTGACTCCACAAATTAGAAGGGCAAAAAGTTATAAAGGCCTAAATGTTATTATTTTCTTTATTTGAAACACCAAAATTTTTTGTGTGTATGTTCACTCTTCATCAGTGTGACATTACTGAAAACAATTAAGACATGAATTGAAATTATAAAAAATAAACTTACATAAAAAAATGTACATGTGCATCAACAGATTTATTGGAAATTTAACAGATTGAATAATTCTTTAATTATCAAACTTCATGAAGTCACTAAGGATCTGAGAAGTTATACAGGGTTTGCAAATTAAAATGAGACCTATTGTTTCCTGCATCAATTCCCCAACCGACAAACTTTCTAAATTCGTTGCAAAAATTATAGATCCTGCCTTTAAAGAATTCAATACTTCCAGGTCCAGAGACAGTTTCCAGCTTGCCTGAAATATTAGTAACTTTCAATTACCTGTCGGTATCGTATTCGCCTCTTTGATTTTGTTTCTCCTTTCCTAAACATTCCGCTTGATTTAGTACTATTATAACAGAAAACTTTCATTTAATATCAGAACATTGTTACATTACCTTATCTCCTTTTTCACAAATGTTAACCTTCCTATTCAATTCAACTTATTTTGTCCCCTTTAGTTACGTTTCCCCTTGAGAAAATCCAAACCAATTTGGGTGTATTTAATAGCTTTAATAAGAGCAAGATTCACTGTAGAAAGTGAAAGTGAACACAGCGCTGCTTTTCTCGACACCAAAGTTATTAGCGATGCCAACAACTGCATCACACTAGATTAGTATTTCAAACCAAGTAGCTCAGGTTTTAAACCTTGTCACCCCCTCAAATACAAAATCAACCTAATCTAAGCGTTAAAACACCGGATTTTAAGTATTTGGCACGAAAAGTACTTTAAATTACTCCATGACATTTTGAGGAAAATCAATACCTGAATTCACTTGTCGGTAAAATACGGCATTCCTTTCCTAGACGGAACAGTAATATTGTAAGTGACCCTGATTTTGAAACCAACTTACCTAATGTGAATCAGGATAATGATATAATGTCCTATTTCACAAATTTGTTAAATGATTACCAAGTATTTTTCTTTGATTGTATATGCGTTTATGTACTGATTATGATTATTAGATAAATGACTTACAAAGATGTAAGTCTTCTACGCACGCAAACATTTTAAAACTAAATTTAGACATAAATTTAAAAAGTAGACAGTGTAAAATCGTGTAACTTCAACCACCCCAACGGTGTGTGCGTTACAAATGGAACGAGCTTTTATTCGCTTTTTTTGTTTACTATGTATTTGCATATGTGTATATTTATTTATTGTAATAATACTACTAATATTTCTGTACCTGAAATATCCTATTGCAAAAGGGAATAATATATTTCAAATAAATTTTGAATTTCTATTCTATCATTAACGGAGTTTTTTTGTTTTTGAATCTGAACCATTTCCAAAACGCTCAAATTTTTATAATTAGTTCTTTTGATTGAAATTTTACAATTTTCAAAATCAAAATTTTGTTGTGCATCCAATGTATTCAGCGCGGTTACATTGTTTGAATATCTATGTCCCTTTAACCGTTCTGACAAATATTGTTCCGTGTGACCTATATACACCTTGTCGCATTGTTCACATGGTATTTTGTATACCTGGTTACTTTGTCTTTTTAAATGTACTTCTGATTTTAAATGTGTATATCAAGAATTGAAGCAGGATCCCACTAATAGCTATCGAAAACTTAATAACGAACTTATAAACAAATGGAGAAATCAGAAAATTATTCCAGAACAATAAGCAAAACATTTGAAAATTTATAACTCATAAACACCTAAAATTTATGGGTTACCAAAACTAATAAACCATTAACAAGGGAACGCAGGCAAGTGTGTCTCATCGATTTAAATGAAGCTTGGTAGGTTATTAGACTGATATAGTGTGAAAACAACGGTAACATTCTTAGCTGCTAAATTGCCCGTTTTCGGGTGGAGCGCCCTATCGGATATTGTGACGTCAAATGAATGTAGTGCAACAGAAGAAATGAAGGTGGCTGTAGAGTATATACATATACATTTGTATTCTACACTTTCCTTAGAGAACAATAATTATATCAGGAGAAGATGATAGTAGAAGTCCTAATACTTATGGTACCAGGTATCGCACCTGGACGTTAGTAAAAAACGGCGATAATTAGGAACTATATCAAATACCGCTCCCATGGAAAAAATGCTCTAAATAAAAGTTGTTTCCAAATTAATTTTCTATTTCTTGGTGCAGCGACAGTTGCCACGCCTCTAACTTTTTGGTTCCTATAGAAACTAATTTATATTTTATAAATACTAACCCATCCCGCGTTTTTTGCCTTTCAAAAGGCGAGTCGTTCCTCTTTAGCTACGTACAAGTCATATCCGCTGATAAGTAAGAACTGCAAACGATTCACGAATTGCATTTATTTTGCATTAATGATATACGTCTTGCATTATTTCTGCAAACAATAGAAGCGTCTTGCAAAAGATAACAATATCTAATGTAAGCATTCTTTACACCTGTATAAGGGAACAGAAATAATGTAGGCATTATTATTAACTAAGCATTGTTAGTGTTAGTTTAACCTAAACTCTGTTAGTTTTGCTCAAGTATATTTTGTAACTTGCTGTCTGTTCGAACCTCAAATAAATTTTTTTAACGAACGATTACATTCCGTCCGTTAACTGGCGCAGTCAAGTAGGATTCTGGATTCTCTAATCACCGCTGGAGGATTAGCAACGCCGAAAACGAGTGAGTGGATCTTAATCCTTTGGACAGCAACAGTAGAAGGTTACAAGATATACACGGTCCGAGCAACGACGCAGTGCTGGCGGAAGAAACAAACTTCGAAGACTTCAAAATCAGTGCTAGAAGCTTCCACAACGTTATAGTATAGAGTCTGGGAAACGATCAAAATCTCGTCAACAGACAACCAAGAAACAAGAAGTTCAACGAATAAAGAAGAATTTGAAGAAAGTAGAATCATGAAAACAACATCATCCACACAACCAACATCATCCACATTTACATCAACATCGCCGACATCATCATCACCAACAACAAGAAGCTGTACAAATAACCGAATGAAAGCAGCATTTTTACTACTGTAAGTACGTTTCAACAAATCTTTGCATGAGTACGACAGTAGACGAATTAATTAAGACTATTAACAACTTATCATTAACCATGAATTCCGAAAGACGCACTATTGAACACGAATATACGAGAAGCTCGATCGCTCAAGCCGAAATTTCAAGCATACCAATTTTTAAAGGAGACCCAAACACACTTATTTTATTTACTGAAGCCTGTGAAGACCTATTAAACACATATGTAGACCGTATTAATCGAAATAACCCGATCAATTCTTATTTAATTCGAATTGTAAAATCTAAATTAAGCGGAGAAGTGTTATCATTAATTGGACCCCGAAAATTAAAAACTTGGCAAGAAATTAAATCCTTATTAGAATTAAATTTTCTAGATCAAACATCTGAATATTGTTTATTAAATGACTTAATGGGACATAATTTAGGAGAGAATGAAAATCCATACAGTTTTGGCCAACAAATTAAAGATTTACTAAATTTATTATTCACAAAAATGCAGTTAGACACACGCGAAGGATTAATACCACTAAAACCGGAAATGTATGAAAACACGGCACTACAAACATACAAAAGAGGTCTAATGAGACAAGGTAGGCTAGGAGAATTAATTTACATAAAAAGTCCACCAACATTGGAAGAAGCAATGACCGAAGTGTTAGAAAATCAAAATTGGCAACATAGATGCGGAATAACAACAGCGCCTCAAGCTCAATACAAAAGTACAACCCAAATTACGCCAGGACACATGAAAATTAACAACCCAACATCTTAATTTATACCACGTCCACAACAAGTACAAAACCCATTTCCAATTCGACCAACTTTTGCAAATTACCAACCTCCAAATATGTTCCAACGTTGTCAACCAAAACAATTTCAACATACCCAACCACAATTTACGAAACCACCTTCGTTTAAATTTAATGAATCATCTGAACAACAAATGGAAAGAAGACAACCTGGACATAGACCCTAGATCTAGTCACTATCGACTATAAGACAAACACCGTTTGGACCCGCAGCAGCGAAGAAACAATTCCCTGCAAATTTTCCAGAAGCAGCGCCGACGGAAGAAGACTCCCTGCCGGAGGATCAACAAAATTAGAACAGCATTTAGAATTTAACCATTTACAATCTATTGGTTTACCATATATATATTTCCGAAATTAATGCTTAAAGTTACTAATTGATACAGGGGCATGAGCATCCTCTATTTCAACCAAAATTGCTCAAGAACAATTCCCAGAATATATAAAATATTCTCAATTTTCTGTAACCACAATGCACGGTACAACTTAACATGATTACATATTAGAAATTCCCTCTTTAATTACTTTTAAATCTTTCGACGAGATACACAAATTTAATACTGTAAATTTTTCCAAAAATATGACGGAATACTAGGTTTAAAAGTAATGGAACAAATTGAAGCAGTAGCAGATATTACAAATCGACTTTTGAGAACTAAATTTGCACAAATTCCTTTCCATTTTGAGGATTCTAGAATTAAATTAGGTCCTAGAGAACGTAAAATAGTAAAAGGACCAGTAGATCGAAATTTAAAAACAATTCAAATTAATCATCAAAAAATTATACCTGGAGTCGAAATACCAGCCTACTACTAGTCAAGATTACGAAGCTATAACAGAAATTATAAATTGGATGATTACCCTGTAGTAGTAATAATTAATAAACCTATATAAAATTCAACATCAAAACGTCGAAAAAAAATTGAGATTAGAACATTTAAACCATGAAAAAAAAAGCCTTGATAAAGAAACTCTGTCTGGAATATAAAGATTTATGTCACGATGAAAGATTACCTTTATCATTCACGTCAAAAATTAAACACCAAATTCGATTAACAGAAGAAACGCCAATTTATCAAAGACCATACAGAAAATCACCAGTACAGCGTGAAGAAGTGAATAAACAAGTGAAGAGAATGTTAGAGCAAGATATAATTCAAGAAACCTTAAGTCCTTGATCAGCACCAGTAGCAATAGTTCTGAAGAAGATGGACCCAAGCGGCATTAACAAGTTTAGAATGGCGATTGATTATAGGAAACTGAATGAAAAAACGATAGATGGCAAATTTCCAATATCAAACATCAAACATCAACAATATTTTAGACAAGCTGGCCATAGCAAATTACTTCACAACACTAGATTTAGCTTCTGGTTACCACCAAATAGAAATGAATGAAGAAGATAAAGAGAAAACCGCCTTTACAACTCAGGATGGACATTACCACTTTAGCATAATGCCATTTGGATTAAAGAACGTACCTGCAACCTTTCAACGAGCAATGAACCATGTGTTACGAGGATTAACTGTAGACACCTGTCATGTATACCTTGACGACGTAATCATCTATTCAGCCTCATTACAAGAACATGAACAGAAACTCCAGATTATGAGAAGCGAATATGAAGATATCATTAGATAAATGTGAATTTCTCAGAAAAGAAGTAGGATACCTAGGTCATATAATAACACCAGAAGGAGTCAAGCCAAATCCAGAAAAGATAGAAGCCATACAAAGGTACTCTATACCAAAAACATAAAACGAGATAAAAGCATTTTTAGGAGTGTTAGGTTATTACCGACGATTCATAAAAAATTACAAAGCCAATGACGAAATTTTAAAAAAAAGGCAGTAAAATTGGACTCATCGAAGAATATCGGAAAACATTCGAACTTTGCAAGAAAATCTTAATAAACGAACCAATATTGAAATATCCAGATTTCGCAAAACCTTTTTTGATAACCACGGATGCTAGCAATGTAGCAATAGGAGCCATTTTATCACAAGGAAAAGTAGAACAAGATTTACCCGTAAGTTACGCATCAAGAACACTATCGGAAACAACAGAAATACTCCACTCTTGAGAAAGAACTTTTAGTAATAGTATGGCCATGCAAGAAATTTAGACATTACATTTATGGACAAAAATTTACTATCATCACTGATCATCGTCCACTAGTATGGTTACATAGATTAAAGGAACCATGAGCAGCACATTGACATTTTAAAAATTTTTCGGTAAAACAAATAGTGGAGTTTTGCGTATCGAAATGAGTCTCTTTTCGATATGTAATTTACGTCATTTGGGTTTCGTTATGAACGCAAAATAGAAAACAACATTCTAGCTTCTTAAACACTCATTCTTTGCAATATGGTCACCCTTTTAATTTTACCGAAGTGAAAATTCTCGACGTTGAACAAAGTTATTTTGAACGTTGCTTCTTAAAAATGTATTATATCAATAATCGTCCTGATTCCATCAATTATAGAAAGGACATCGTTTTTTTATTAACTTGAAATATGTAATTTTTTTTTCTTTTGGATAACATTTTCCCTTTAATATTGTGGAACCATATACATTTGTCATCTTGAGTGAAGATACACTCGAAGGTAAATAAAGAAAGTGATTTTTATAACTTTTTGCCTTTCTAATTTATTTAGGGAGTTGGCGGCGATACTTCCGAAAAAAAACTTATTTTTCTTACTACTACGAATACGACTCCGCCAAATTACTCTCCAAGTGTCAAACGAAGAATAGAAATTTGTCACTTCCGAATGTCAAATTCTTGCATTCAAAAATACATATATATTACCGTTGTTAAGAGGTGTTAGGCAACATTTTGTAAGGTGCTCTTCCGTTATATGCCATAACACGCTAGAGAGTTATTTGCTGCAAAACGTTCTAGTACTATAAATAATTTTTGCTTCGAAAATACCTACAAAATAAAGTACAAATCTAGAGAGATCGCAATTTAATGCTTAATGATAAAACGAAATGGTATCAAATATGATGAACGTATCGCTAGGTAAATGGCTGAAGAAGGTACGAAATTATACGTAAGGGTAGAGCTGATGGTATTTCGGAGTAATGTAATGGATTACATTATATTACTTTGTTTAATTTTAATTTATTCACCTTCACTTTGTTTGTTTTCATTGAGGAGTATTTATTACTGCATTTACTACCATTTCCAACTTAATTATGTGTGTAATCAAATTCTACTTTTTCTGAAGAAACAATGTAATATTTTAACTAATATGTGGTAACGAAACGCCAGGGGAACATATTGCTAGTCCAAAGCTATATAAATCTATCTCAAGAAACGTAACTCTTCAGGAAAACATTTCGAAGATTAGGAAAAACGTTCAAATAGAATGTTTTATAGTTTAACACACATAAAAATCTCAAATATGCCATTTTTTGAAATATGACTTAATAGCTTCGGACTAGTAATATGTGGGGTTGTTACCGGATGTAATTGGGGAAATCAAAGTCGGGTTTGTCTTTCCTAGTTGGACGACTGTTTCTTTTTCTGTTTGTTGCAGAATGTTGTTATTGCATGAAAATGGTGCTAAGTAATGTTTGATTACAGTCGGTACACAAAATATAGGAAGAATACATAAAATTGTAACGCTAGTACTTCCAACTTGCTTATGACCGCAAGAAACACACACTTCAATTTGTTTGGCAATAAAGTTAATATTCTATTCTTTCAAATGGCACTGACTAGCTTACGGGGTTTACAGATACACGTCGAGTTATATAGGCATAAATGTAACTAGCTTTAATAAAATGAAAACTGAGCAATATCATATACAAGCGGCGCTAATATTAACGCAAGAGAGTCCTGGTACAACTCTCGTGGCTCCCAGTTCTAACACATCTTTTAGAACAAAATAAGTATTATTCCCTGAATACCTAAGCAATCAAATCCTATCACCGTTCAACTTTGAAGTTTTAAATTGATATAAAATTCTTTTTAAAAACATTGTTACCGGCCGTGACTCAGTAACTGTCGCAGTCAGTAAGATATTCAACTCCGCACAGTTTGAAGAGGATTACCAAAAGTAAACAACGAGTGAAATTTCCTGTACCTTTTGTGACGTGGTGTGTTTCAACAGTCAAGGAAAGGAGAATATTTTGAAACTCATAACCCACCGATCGAGGAGCACTTCCAACAGTAGTAAAGCCAAACCAACCACATCTCTATCTTTATTCTCCCAAAGACGTAACCTAACCAATGATAAACACAACACCGATGTATGAAGGCGATCCAAGTTCGTAATTAATTTATTTTGTTGAAAGTTGTGAGTTTTTCAATCAATACGCAGATGTAATCAATAAATATATTGTGCGAATCGTTCAGTCTAGGTTATCTGGCAAAGCTTTTCAGTTAGTGGTTAGTAGAGACAGGCAAAATTAGTACTTGGTGTGAATTAAGAGCTTCCCTTCTACTAAATTTCTCCGATCAAACATCCAAAAAACGTTCAGTATCCGATCTAATGGATTTAAAACCTCTCCATATAACTTTGGCAATAAATGTAAAGATACATTAAAGTTACTCCTTACCGAGCTCAAACGAACGGAAAATGCAAATAGATTACAACAAAAGGCGGAAATGCATAGTGACACATTTCTGGGAGCGCTAATACATTATGAAACAATAGGTACTAAGTTTAGATTCAGGAATCCAGTAAATATTGAAACTGCAATGGCTTACGTCATTAAAAAAGAAAATTTCATGTACTCACTAGGTTCAAATACAAATTTCAAACAAAATTATAAACATTTGAAACAAGTAATACCCATAAATAATAAAATTTTATTAAGACCTGATTATCAAAATCAAAAGCCGAAGATGGTATAGAAAGTTTCAAATTTCTATCCACAACCAATGAATCCATAGCCTATCCATCCACAATTCAAAAATCCAAATTTTTTCCTACAACATCAGGACAACAACCTGTTGTGGTTTTTGACAGCAGCAGGTTAAGCCCCCATCTTTCAAGTTTGCAAAAACTCCGGCACAGTTAGCTGGATAAATGAAAAGCTGCATCAGTAGGAAGAAGTATCCAAAAGCGGGGAACAATACGAATTTCTACTTCTCTGAGATGAAAACACGAAACTGTTCCTGTGGCAACCACAAGGTCAGCCAGAAGAACTGGAAGAGGCGGTAAATTTAACCCAAGAGCCTCGGAATATCAACCAGAGATAATCACTATCAATATTCACCATTCCTCCAGACTTCCTTATATTTTAAGTCAAAAGAAGAGATAAACAACTAGGTAAATAAACTACTCGAACAAGATATTATACAGGAAGGCAGTCCCTGGAGTGCCTCGTATTCGTAATACTAAAAAAAATAGATGCAAGTAGTAAACAAAAATTTAGAATGGTTGTAGATCATAGAAAACCCAATGAGAAGGCAAGAGACGATAATTATCCACTCCTTAATACGATAGTAACAAGGCCGTGGAACAGTTTACACACACAACTTACACACTAAAATGCTCCTGAGGTTTAAAAAAGGACGGTAAAATTAAAATTGATAAAGAATATTTAGATTGTTTCTCAAAATGTAAGCAATTAGTTTACAATGAACCGATTTTACAATACCCAGATTATTAAGCAAAGGAAAAGTAGATATAGATCGAGCCGTATGTTATGCGAACAGAACATTATCAGCCACGTAAAAGAGATATTCAATAATTGAGAAAGAATTACTACAATAAAATGAGCAACCACATACTTCAGAGCATATCTATGTGAAAGAAAATTCTTCGTACATACCAGGTGTGTCGGTAATTCTTTTCCGGTTTTTTCGCT
>LR737431.1:419981-482833 GCA_902655005.2 Marronus borbonicus | reverse complement strand
GTTGTCATTAATTCGCAAAATTCAACAAGTGGATCAAAATCATCTTTGGACAGTTCTTAAATTAAAATGGGTTTGTAAAGGCGAAACCTTCCTTCAATATGTGATGTATTTATACATATTATGATTTAAAGACGACTTTGAACAACACATCTAATTTTTTCTCTCCATTAGCTTCAATGTTTCGTGTTCCATATTTAGGATTACAATTCTCTCTATATCGCTTGTTTCTACTAAAATCCCACGTCTGCTTAACTAAATAACGTTTCAAGTTCATATTCCCAAAAAAAAATGCGTATTGACAGCGATACATGTGCGGTAAAAATACTATGATTTCCATGTAATAATATATGTATATATGCACAAACACATTAATAAATTTTACATAAAGAAATATAATTAAACTAAACAATACTAAAATTTCGATTTGAACGATATTTCCTCTTTTTAACAATAAAAGTATTCTTGCAGTAATCTGCAAAACAAAATATAAAAAAAAGCTAGGGGAATCCAAATGGAGGATTGCTTCGCCTCGCACACTTGCAGTTGAATGCGACGGAAGTATGAGCAATAGTGACCTTAAGTAACTGGACACTCTCAATAAGTAATAGGTTCATAAGAACTTATAGTGCTTATTTTACTAATTTCTTTCGGCGCTAGCAAATATTACATACATTTATAGTTCAGAATTTAATTAATAACATATTTCATCCTCATTTCCCTATTAGAAAAAAAATGTAGACGTATCCATATTGGCCTTACTGTGATAAGGGGAATGCTTTTAAAGCTTAGTCGATGTTTTCCGAATAGAAAAACAAAAGGAACTGGAAGGCACTTGGTATCTTTGCTATATTAGAAGTCTCCATTTACTATCACAGCATTTTTTGCGAAACTGAAAATTTTTCCGTATTAAATTGTGTGTACAGTAACGGCAATTCTTCTTTGTGTTGATTGTGGAGTGGAATAAACGAGAAGAACTGGTTATTGGATAAATTGGAATATGTGTATGTAGTGATTGGATTAACAACATTAAGAAGTAGATTATTTTGTGTACTTTATGTTTTTTTTTTAATTCTGCAAATGTCTCCAGTTATAGCATGCATGTTTATAAAATGGGTAATGCTGCTAAACAAATATATTTCATCCTAATAAATAGTAAAACAAATTCCAGAAAATTAGAATTGTACCGCTGTAATTGTATTTATAAGATTTGGTTCCACCGAGAAATAATTTGAACCTTTCGTACTTCTCGCAGAGGCCGGTATTTAATTAATTTTTAATAAAAAATGAATCAAAGGAAACGCCTCCTCGAGAAACTCGCTTTTGTAGCAGTTAGCGGAATTTTCTGATTTGTTTGGCTAACAATGTTTCATTCAGTATTCAATTATTCTCCTTACTACTTTGAAGCTCGGGGGTTGGTAAAATAGGAAACTGGGTTTCCTGTTGTATCAAGCAAAAGATATGCTTTGTTCTACCTTATAATATATGTGTATATGATAACGTCAAAACTGCTTAATCAGAAAAGCAATGACCAATAGTATTTTCTTTACTAAATATCAATTCCCTAAAAAATTTGTAAATGATTGAAGAAGGTTTTCAAGTCCACAATGTCTGGGTTAAGAAGTTTGTTTTTAAACGATTAAAGGTGTTCGGTCAAACTATTAACTTGCCGTTGGTCTCATAAGGAAAGGGGAAATATAGTGAACTATTTTCAGAAGAAAAGCTGATTTCTATTTTTTGCGATGTAACTTTAGGCGACAACGGCAGTTCAATTACGTTATCAAGTGACATTATTTGAATTGGAATATCCTGTATACATTTAAATTTTTGGGAACGTAATACAGCGATACCGCATATGCTATACTTTAGCTCAGGAAATGTTATGATATCTGGCAATATAGTTGATCTATTTCTGTTGTGCAACGTTGGATAGGAAAAGCACCAGATTATTCCCTGGAATGTCAGGTTGGTCTAATGGACTCATTCTTTTCTTGTTCTCTTTCTTGGTACTATTATTTCTTATTTTTACCATTTTATTGATTGCTGGTATTTCTCCACTTTATCACCAATCTGTTAAATCTCAGTTCTAAACGCGTAAATTAGTTTATTGTTACTATATTCTACATTTTCATATTTTGGTTTCTTGTTCTCAATATTGTTTCTCCTTATTTTTATCTGTTTTATTAATCTATGTAATTTTCTCACTTTCTCGAACTCTATTCGAATTAATTAGTTATGTCGGTTTAGTAGACAATATGTTTTTCGGTTTTCTTATGTTGCTATCTTTAGGATGGCTTATGCACGAGCACGTTTTGTTACGTGTGCTGCAACGTACTCGAATGTTTCTGGTTGTACAAAGGTAGCGTGCCTTATGTTCCACGTCATGATAATTTTTACCAAATCCTCTGGGCATAAACATTTTTCTTTCATGACACACTAACTAATTAACAAAACAAGTAAAAATAAAAGAAAATAATAACAAAAACAAAGAGAATAATTTACTCTTCTGGATTTGAAATTTGACAGTGTGACAATTGCTATGATTAGGTTGCCTACCAATGAGCTGATTGGATCAACCTAGCGCTGCAGGAGACAGTTTGACGCTTCCCCTAACCAACTTTGCAGAGCGGCAAAAACAGTTCACTAAAGCCTTTATTGTTGGGTATCGGACTATTTATTAATCTAAAATATAACTTATAAGGTATGGCTGTATATATGCCGTTCCAAAAACATAAAAATGTGGAGGATATTCTATATATTTAAAACAAGAAAGTTGATGCCATTTCTTGTGACACCGCAACACCAAAAATTAGATCACAACAATAAGAATCGACCTTTTTTTTTTTTGAAACCGTGCCTCCCTCGTTCAAAAGTTAATTTTTGTTTTCACTTGTGGTAATTAAGCGTTAAAAATTATAACATGTTTATCGAAGAAGATTATTGACATTATAAGGACAATTTTATAAACAGTTATCTGGTGCTGCCATGAGCTCCCTTCTCTCCCCTGGCGTGGCTAACATCTACATGGAATCTTTTGAAACCGTTGCTCTTGACTCAGCGGATCCAAAACCTAAAGCATGGTTCCGGTATGTCCTTGACACCCTAATTATCTGGCCTCATAGCAAAATGTAATATTTTCTATTATTTTTAAATAATTTTTGATTGCTATTTGAATATTCATTGCTAAAACAAAATACTCATTTACTTGGTACCAAAGTTTTATTTTTTTTTAACATGTTATCTTACTTATGTCCACTTTAGAACGAACTATATTTCTAATAAATATTTTTAAACTTGCTTCCATTATCTGGTGGTTTTCTTGATTTTACTTAGTCAACGTCGTATGTCGTAATGAAAGAAAATTTAATTGTTCTTACATTTAAAATTTCATAAATACTATTACATAATATATAATTAAAGTTATCTATTAACAATCCATAAAGCAATATTTAATTAAGATTATTACTTCTACATATCGCTTAAGTCGTCTAATTGTATGTACTGTAACCAGTTTATTTGCTACTTCTATTACATTATGAGTTTCCTCTTTCACAACCTTATATGGTCCTCTATACAGTGGTTCAAGTTTGTTACCTACTTCATTTCTTAATAATACCTTATCGTCAAATTTATAATTAACACTCGCTCTTTTCTCGTCTAATTTGTCTTTTCTATTAAATTTATAATAATTAATAATTAATCTAATCTGAGATCTTTTGCATCACCTCACCATCATCTAAATCTTAATTACTTAACACAACTGTTGAAGTTCATATTCAGATCTACCTTATCTATCAAATTGGTTGGCAATTTACATCATTTTCCAAACACTGATTCATAAAGTGTACATTTTGTAGATGTGCGTATGGTATTATTGAAGGAAAAACACCAAAACGGTACCCAAGAACTGCAATTATGGGAAAATTTATTTACTTGAATACGTGATTTTTATCGATTCTTTGAATCTCCTTGCTAAAAATTCTGTGCCTTGATCATTAACAATTTCCTTAGGAATCCCAAAATTTAAATTATTAACGAAGGTACTAGCTACGGTCTCGGCTTCTTTGTTTTTAATTGGATAAGCTTCTACAAAATTGCTAAGTTCACATTTTAGTGTCAAAATGTATCTGTTATCTTCATCATCTTGAGGTCATGAAACAGCAATATCTAAATAAACCTTTTCGAATGTAGGTGTAGTAGGGAATTTTTTGTTTTCCCAAAGATAATATCACCTAATATTTTCATACATGCGGTTAATATCAGAATATTCTCCGGTCGGAGCAAGTGAAAATCGTTTAAGATGAGCTGATGCGTCTGCTTACAGTCTACTCTTTTTGCAGAATTCTGAGAAGGACGGGTAACTAAGTTTTCATTTTCTTGACCTTTAAAAATACAAAACTGTGGAATTCCATATTTACGTACATTGCGTAAACATCTCAACTCTGCGTCTAGGGCATGAGTGGATCAATGATTTCGTTTAATAAAAATTATTTGAGCACTCGTATCATATAATATGTTCCCCGATTTTGTAATATGTGTATATATATTAGTCACCAGATTGTTTTTATATAGTTCCCTTAGTTCTACAGAATCTGTTGGTCGCTTTAGTAACTCAATAATTCCTGGATGGCCAGTCCGATCACTGTTTTCCTCACCAAGAGCTTTCTTGGATTCGGGATTTTATTTATTACAATTATTTATTTTAACTGTTATAAGAATATTACTACACATGGCTTTAAGATCGTTAGAATCTATAGAACTTCCAGATACCACATCGGCTGCCTCGTTCTCCTTCCTTCAACATAATTAATGGTAAAAACGTATTCTTCTAATAATAATATAAATTTTGTTAACCTAGATGGAGGGTAGTTCATGCCAAAGAGGTCTGTGATTTGTAAAAATGTCAATTTTCGGCCGTATAAGCAACGTTTGAAATGTTTGACCGCCCACAAAATAGGAGTTCTTTTTCAATTATTGGGTATCTTGTTTCCACTGCATTTACTGCTCTGCTGGCATATGCTACTGGCTTATTATCGGCATTGGCAAGAATTGCCTCTATTGCATACACAGATGCATCTGTTGTGAGAATGAATTTATTATTCTCGAAAAAGTTTGGAAATTGTAAAATAGGTGGTTTAGAGTGCTTTTTATGATTCATCAAACGATTTTTGACAACTATTATTTCAATCAAATTCAACTGTTTTAGGGGATAATTTAAACGTTTTCAGATCAAGTTTTACTCGGTAATACGGATATTGATTTATATTAGCGGAATAACATAATAAAATTGCAATCGTTAGGTCACAGTCAACTCCTCCCCAATATATCATAATTTATTTTTATATTCCTGGTATGGAAGTTGATGAAGTATTCCATTCTTCCGTCGACTATCTTTTGTAAGTGGGCACATACTGCTACAATTCAGACCTCAGTTATATTTATTATTCTTGTTTAACTCTTACGTTCGTTTCTTATAAATGCAAGGGAACAGTTTTGTTACAGGACATTTACGTTCCTAGATTTTATTTCGTTATCATACAATCGAGAACATAGTACAAAGCGCTGGGATAAGGAGAGCGATTGTGTTTGGACTCTTAAATTTGTACAACTTGTTTGTTGCAGATTCGTTTTAATAGTGTCATAGTGATTTACGAAAAATTGCAGTAAGATTAAATTGCAATAATCTTATAAGTATTATATGTACATTAGGATACATACAATAGCCCAAAAGGGCACCTTTTTACTTAATTAAATTTTGTAATCAAGGTTAGGTGTAGTAGGGAAATTTTCTGAACTTCGCCTTGTGTTTGTTGCACCTCAGTTTTGTTTGTTTTCTTTTCTCTTCTTTTATACTATTACAGAATCTTCTTCTGTTGTATCAAAAAAGATTCAACGTCGGAAGTGGTGCCGCGTGTAGTTTCGTTCAGCTAATGTCCACTCGATCGACTTTAGATAAGGTCGCATCTGGTGCAATCTGGTCGCGTTTTCGGTTCCATATTCAACGGTTGCCGATAATGTGTAGGATCATAGAGTCAGTCCTTAGATTGCGTACTCGTATGGCATGTTGTACACCACATTAGGTTATTTTTAGAGAAGAAAAATGTAATTGAAATATTGTTACTCGAAGTGTGTATTCCAGGTGGCCGTTACGTATGACAACCTTTCCGTTTAATTGAAGTCTGTAGTGAGTAAGCACGTATTTTCCTAGCCAATTTCAGTGTGCAAATTATATTTCAAGGCTAATGTAAAGTCAAGTTTTGATTATTTAAATGAACGCAGAGTATTGAGTGCATGGTACGTTACAATAAAGCGTTAGCGTAGCTTTAAAGTTTTAAGTTAGATTTTCTTTAATTGTTTTAATTTTGGTAGAACGTAATTATTTGCTGTTTATTCCTATTTAAATTGCAGAGAGTGTCTAAGAAACACTTTTAGAATTATCAACCATGAAATCTATTTAATTTAGAAAATAATTTCTCTATAATTATAACATTACATTTTGGATCGTAAGAAGGGTACATATTATTTGTTTACTGTGCATTGCGGCTAGTTAATGTATTGTTTGAGCAACCTAAAGTTGCATTTCCATTTAAAGATTTATTCAAATAATTGAATGCAGGAAAAGCATGTGATTATCAAACAAGCTCTTCCTTACGACTAAATGTTTCTCCTTTACGCCGCTGTCTTTCTACACATTGTACTAATACGGTAAAAACTCTAACAGAATACGTAAGTTATTCCATTTATAAGAATATTTATCTGTAGACGCTTGAAAGGGGTAAAAGCATCTTAAACAGAGCGACTAGGCAACTATAAACAAATTAATTGAAAATGCTACGATGAGGACCTTTGACAGTATAAGTACTCGAAGATATAGATAAGATAAGTATAAGTTCGTCATCGCCGCCGGATGAAATTATTGACGGGTTTCTAAGGATAGCCAGAACCACACTATTAAATCTCATGCTGCAAGAAAGATAACTGTTCTGCAGCTTCTTTAAGGCTATCAGAGTGCACTAGGACGGTAGTTCTACATTATATAATAATAACATTAGCTAATTACCAAATTAGAAATCAAGTAACAACCCATGACGTAAGTTCCGCTGTTAGTAAGAAAATATGCTTTATATCAAATACATCCGGGGTGATATGAATTATTTATTATAAGCCAGATGTTTATCTATTAAATTATTATGTTGTTAATAAAATTTGCATATAACCTACTTATTCGCATTATTTCATAGCAAGATCAAATAGCCCTTGCAAACTTATTGTCGGTAATGATCGCTAGGATTGTGGAGCTCCTACGTATAATAAATTGTACTGACACTAAAATCATTGAATGTCGATACCGTGTGGTTTTTATATCGATCCTGGCATAACGACAAGAAACTTACAAAACTTTAATTAGGCAAACCAATAGTAAAATTCGGATACATATATGTTTTGTGAAAAGTATCATTTATGACACGTAATGTGCAGCAATCTTGTGAAAGTTAATGAAAACCGGATATTTATAAAACTGTATAGAGAGACCTCGTGTTGACTACAAAATATACAATATGTCCCATTTAAACACTGAAATATTAGGAACGGTTGCTATATATGGCTGGGGGCGAGAAAACAAATGAAACAAAAAAAAGAAACATCAATTCGTATCAGCATTTCTTCGTGTAATCATTGTTTCAGCAATTATTCCAAATGTTAGTTTTGAAATGAGACGCTTCGTATAGAAGCTGTTAGAACGGGACGGAGGGGTCCGACTTGGCCTGTTCGACTCGCAGGTCAGGCGGGACTCAAACAATGCCCAATACATTTAACTGATGGATTTCAACAATGATAGTTGTGGGATGGTTTCACGATGTCGACAGGAGACATCCATCACTGTTGGTTTAACCAAACTAAACGATTGGATGGAAATAGGGTGATATATCTGCGACACATTAGTGTTCAATAGAAAGTCTCTGGTGGCCCACCAAGCTTATTCAACCCGATAGGCCCCTTTGTTGTTAATTTTGATCATATAATTTGAAATTCAAACTTACTGTTCATAAACTTTAATTTTTTTTAATTCAATATGTACATTCATAACTTCGTAGCAAAACATATGTAATTCATATGCTCACTTGGAAAAGTTAATGCGTGAATGACAAAGTGTTCACACGTGCTTTTGTGGTTTGCGAAGATATCTTCCTGGACTACAATCAGGAGAAAAAGGTGATTATCCAGTCATTGCTTTTTTGAGGAACGCTGAATTCAAACACATAATCAATGATATCCTTCAAAATGACACGAAATCGCTGCATACGGAAATAACAACGTTGAGAAGCGAAATACAAATTATCACGTCATCAAATACTTTCAATGAAAAATAAGAATGATGTCTCCGGGTTAAAATACAAAGAAAAAGATGCGTTCTATAATACTATTGTACGTTAAATACGATGCATGGTACATCAAAAGGAGATTGTTCAATTAGAGCGCACACTATCATGTATGTCGTTTGCATCCCGCGTTGACTACCGATGTACTGGTAAATTATCATAAATCAAAAAAAATATCAAATTTGGAAGTCGAGAAACTTCAGTCGAAGCATTCAGAAGAATATTCCTTTTTCAGGGTGAACTTCGTCTTTCGCATTGTTCAGACAAAGGGCAATACTAGTATACAAGTATGTGATGCAGATTTCGATAGGTTGAGTAATTGCGTTTTCTTTTTATTGAATTGTCAGGGTATTGTAAGTACAGTAAATCATTTAGAGATTTCTTCAGATGAATATTCACCGAAGATTCTATGTATAACTAAAACGTGGTGTGAACAAGCAGATAGTAACCTTTTGATATGCATAATTATAAGTTAATTACTAATTACTAAAGATCGTCCAGTAAAGGGGGTGACTGGTATATGGAGATATCATGAGTTAAAACCTTTAAAAATCGATGTTGTATTGCATAGAAAGATTTCGAACTATGTGTAGCTAAAGTTGAAATTAACATTCAAGAAGGTTTTAGTTTTCAACCTACTGGAGTGTTAAGGGTTAAGGGCAACAGACCACTAATTGTCGCTGGTAATTTCAATGTTGGTTGTTCATCTAACGACAATAAATATACCGCTCTTATTGATGTTCTGGAGAGCTTTGGTTTATACCATACAGTTTTTGACGGCACTAGAGTTACAACCAATTCTAGTTCAATAATTGATAATATATTTACAAATGTAGAACGAGATACGTAGTCAAAGACATTACTTACTCATATCATAGATTAATACCCTTTCGTTCCGAAAGTACTCAAACCGTAGCCAAACAGTTTAAACAACGTATCTATACAAACTGAATCCTGGACCGATGCTATGTATATTAAAAGATAAATATATAAAAAGATTTCTATTAGCAAATAACAGCAAAAGTTGGATAAAGTCTGAAGTGAAACAATCAAGTACCAAATTAAGATACTTCTATCAGTTACAGAAAACGTACCTAGATTTACAAAACGTTTTCAAAACACAAAGAAACTTGCTACCCAGTACGCATAGCCGTACAAAAAAATTGCGATACTCAAATAATTGAATCTAATAATAAAAACCACCTGACAGATTTTAAACAACCTACAAGACAAACCCCGCCTAACGCAGACTAGGAGTCAATTAGGAAGTTAAGAAAAACGACCCTAGTATTACTTCTTCTGTAAATGCCTTCCTCCAGCACTTCTTCCAAAATCCACATAAGGCATCGTTATCCATTCCTATTATGTCTCTTTCCAATACTAATATTGCTGGCAACGATTACACGAAGTATTTGCATCCCTCTGAAAGTGAAATGCTCAAAATATTTGCTAACCTTAAAAATAAATCTACCACGGGCCCCGACGGTGTTCTCGCTTATATTATAAGAAAGTTGAAGCACGAATTGATTAAACCAACAACACACCTAATTAACACCTCTTTTGAAAGAAGCTCTTTCCCTAAGTCTTTGAAAGCTGCCTTAATTAAACCTATTTTTAGAAAAGGAAATCGGAACTCTTTGTCAAATCAGGCCGATTACGCTATTATCGAACGCAAATTATTAAATTGAGCTCCTTGGGGTTCCGAGGCAAGGTTAGTGAGTGGATCACTTACTATCTTGCAGGGAGAATGCAATTTGTCAAAATATCAAGAGAAAATCTAGATCTTCTTTAATGCCGAATAGTACTGGTTTGGAGCAAAGATCTATCCTTGCTTCCACTTGTTTTCGCTTTTTATAAACGACGTTGTTAAATTCATTGATTACCACCTAGTATGTTATGCAGATGATGTAACTCTACTTTCTGCGAGTAACGAAGAACAAGTAGAGTTTGAGACTCGTAATATATATCGTAATATATATATATATAAATTGTTAGGTGTCGCTTTTTCAGCGACTATGGAGTGGGCACACTGTAGTCTATACCTGAAATTTAAATCTTTATTAAGATCAAAATTAAATAAACAAATTTTTTATGTTCACAAAAAAGGATTGTGTTTCTATGCGTCATAAGTGTATATTGTTGTATTCCTCTCAACACAATTCGGGTTTAAAAAAAAAACAGTTTCTGACACCAGGGCAGCTTTTATTTTTGTACTCCGTAACACAATTAGAAGAATTATAATAACATATAATTGTTATAAGGATTTCTTTTAGAACTACTTTAGAATTAACATAGAATTCTAATATAAACTTTCGGTAGTTAAAGGGGCAGAGTAACGACTTACGCGCGAGAGTGATTTCTTAATACTCTATTGAGGTTCGGGCACGAACCCCTTGTATATGTTTCAAATGTGCTGACTAAGATATCTGTCTACTTTGTATACTTTTACTATTATCAAGGGTTACAACACCTCCCTGCTAGAAAAGATTTTTGATATATTTTTAATCGAGACAAAAATCTTAGTTTACAAAGTTTTACAATGCAATATAAAGTTTTATATCATCAGTAAGTTTTATTCTAATATAATATTTATTCAAATATGATATGTAATACATAATATAATATAATGGTATAATATAAGATAATAATATAATATGTATAACATGATATGTATGCACGTTTTAAGATTGAGTAATATATTTCTTTTGTAATCTTTTTGATCATCTAAGTGAACCTGTTTCTTCTTCATTACTAGTATTAATTCTTTCAGTTCTTAATTCTTGTAGTTCGCAATCATGGCGTACATTTACAGGTTGTTTCGTTTCTGAACAACATTGATTATATATTTGAACACATGAATTACATCCTTTTAGTAATCTATTATCATGATTTAAACAAAATAACTTTTTACAAAGTTTAAGACATCCAAAGCACTTAAGTAAATTGCAAATTTTTTTACATAAATACTGATTTAAGGAATATTTTGTACATTTCTCTAAATTATTTAGCATATAGGTAATAGTAACTTCTTTGCGTTGCTATTAGCATATAATATTTGGTTGGTTCTATATAAGAAAATAATGTGTTATCATGAGCATTCGGTATTGGTAAAGGGAACATTTCATATAAGTTAGAATCATACATATTAGTTATAGGAACATAAAAAGCTACTATTAACAAATTGTCTTTAATAAACGAACTTATCTTAATAATCTTATAATAATCATAAATATTCTCATTGTTTAGAGATATAGGTAGCGTATACCTTAAAGAAATTCGTTGCAATTCCTTATATAGACTTTCTGGAGGTAAAATGTGATAGTTAATTATTCCGTATTGTATCAGTGATACATCATTTACATAGTTTTGAAGGACATTTAAAACTTCATCTGTCCTTTCAGTAAGCAATATTAGATGATTAGCTAGATCTATTTCCATCCCGACTTGTTATATAGTAAAAGGTAGAAAGCTTTTATGCGAATTGTGGTACGTATAGGTACTCTACTATTTAACCAAGGCGTAAAAAGTAAAAAAAATCACAGAGGATTTTTTTTTTTGCTTTTTTCGCAAAAGTCAAAATAACTCTAAAACGGTAACCGATAGGTAAGAAGACGTCTTATAAAATTGGCTTCAAAATGCCTAGTAGAATCTAAAAAAGCAACGAAAAGTATAGGCTTCTATTTATAGCATCAAAGTTGGCCATGATTTCCGATGTAACCGGAAGTGCGACATTGATGAAGTTATTTTTTCTAAGTAGATCATAGCTAACTATGTTTAATCCCGAAAATAAATTGAAGAACTTTTAATGGATAGGTCCCGTGAATCAGCCTGTATATTTTAAATTTCGTAGAATGCATATTGAAGACAAAATTTTGCAAAGTAAATACCAAGAAACCAGTTGCACTAAGGATATTGACCGAGTTTATCAAGTTGATATTTTTTAAAAAGATATCGACCATACTATATTTTAGGCTATTTCAACATAATGTATATTTAGTTTCTTCAAAATTCAGTGCCTAGTGGTTTGTTTGCCTTTATAAACCTTTCTTTATACCCTGAACGTTTGATTTATTTTAAATCTTTTTCAAAGAGAAACAAAATATGATAATATAAACTAGGGAAAACATCATCGAAAGACAACGACTATCAATGATCTGTTATAAGTTAGATTGCTTTCTAAAGAGTCAGCTTTATACAAAACCTGGTTGCCCGTAAAACATGAACCGCGTTCTCTCAGTAATGCTGTGTTAGCTTTGCAGTACGTACTACAATTGGTACTTCTACTCAGTTTAGCATTATTTAAACTTTTTGCATTGCATGAATGCTATAGTTACTTTTCAAGGTCATTGTCAACAGTTCCACATCGGAGAAGAACTTCGTATAAAAAGGTATCTCAAAGAGCCCTCAACATACTGTGCGAGACGAGAGCGCTTCCCAGTGCTAACATAATAAACATTGTCCAGACACTCAACTCTATAAGCTTTAGACTAAGTAGCAAACATTCTAAATCTATTAGCGTTCCTGAAACAAGAGTAATCCCCGTACTTCCAAACACCAGTTATATTCACTCCATCTACAGCGAATGCATCACCCTTCATTCAGAAGAGGGTGTTCCTTTAAATATCCGCTGCATCACTTCAGCATGTTAGAAATCCAGTAACTGATATTAAAGAACACCCATCAATTAGAAGAGCTCCCGGCCGCCCTTTGAGAACGACGTTAAAAAATGTTTAGTCAAGTTAATGGCGGTGCACTTGAACTTTTATTAAAAACATTGTTGTTGTGTTTCTATTGGGTGAAGCATCGAGCAACTTCTGGGAATAGATTACTATGATCATTAACTGATCCCACTAGAATTATGCCTAATTCAGATGTATTCCCACCTCCAAGTGATTTTTGACGTGACCAACATGGTATTGACATAGCATCTGCAATTTTACTTCTTTATCAGAGAAGAAACATACCCTGATATTTATGCGTATTTAAAAGCCAACCGTTCCGAACAGGATTTGAACCCGCGTCATACGGATCAAAAGGCAAGTACGTTAGCTGTTCTACCACCGAGACAGTTACGCGTGCGAAGAAAATTTTGTTGTAAAGTCATAACTTAAAGATAACTAAAATTTTTAAGTGTAGAATATACGCTCAGAGTTCGGTGTCTCCAACTCACCCTGTATATTAGATACTTATCTAAGGGCAGCATTAAAAGCAGACAAATATGAGACCAACCTAATTATAACTTGTTATCTACCTTGCACCTTCTGCAACAGATGTAATAAATAGTGTCCCGTTAAGGATTTCTATGTATCTTGCTAATATCCCCGTCATTTAAATTCGTAAAGTAGCCCGAAATATATATATTCGTATTTCACATACCAAGACAAATATGTATGTGCTTTGCTGGAATACACATTTATTGTTGATCATCGAACTCAAACTAGTTTGGTGGTTCGCCATCCGTAATAATATTTACAATTGCCTGGGTAATTACTTCCACTTTGGTTTTGTGTAAACGTATCTATATGCGTTCAATTTAAATTTCGGTTCCCTCATAAATTAATTTCCCAAGTGAGAGGAAATCTAGAAATGTCAAACCACCGATATACGCTCGTATACCAGCTGTAATAAGTATTACAAGCCTACTGATAATATAAAATCGATACGAACGTCAACATTAATTGATGGACCATAATGAGGCTTTGTTGGACTAAATAATTAATGACTTCGTATGAATGAAATTTATTCATTATATAAATGTCAATATCTACCATATTTGATTGCACACAACGCTATCACTAATAGAAATCAAACTGAAAAGGCATTTCCACTAGGTTCGATAGCGCAACGAGAATGACGATTGTTGGAAGACTTTGGCAAAACGTAATTGGCTCAACAAATAAGGAACATGATTAGCATTCGTATGTCGCAATGTAAGGAACGAATATTCCTTGGATATTTAGAAAAAATTTATGTAAAATCAGGTTATTATTCAAGTTTATTAAATTCTAGCAAATCTAGCAATGGCACCAGTAATCATTTCCATACTAGTTATTAAATACACGTCTCTTCTGGGGAAGTTTTTGACTGTCTTTTCCGCAGTACACCGTGTTTTGTTTTATTTCATTTTAACAAAGTTGATTTAGGTTGTCAAGCTTTGAAACTCAATTCGGTACCTTTTATACAACTTTTCTTCTACGAAGACATCATGAATAAGTAAAAACAACAGTAAAGATAATTTACAACTGATGTTTAGAAAAGGTCATTGTCAGAACCGGTGAAAAAAGCTTAGAAGTTATATTTTGGGTTTCCAATAGGAAATAAATAAAAAAATCATGGATTCCTTATATCTGTTGCCTAATTGTACGATGAGTTGTTAAACCGACTCGGTGACTCCAAGGAAGGAAAGGAAAACACTTGCCTTTTGGAATACCAATGAAATGGTATGAAATGACATTTCAATCACTACAATGTCAAAGAAGTATTACAGGTTTTACATAAAAAAACTAAACACAATTATATCCTGGTACCAGTTCAATATAGTCAACATTTACCTATTCTGAGTTTTCCTACAGAAAAATCCGCTGCAAACAACACAAGAAATACTGACGCGGGCATATGGATGTTTAGTGATGAAGCAGACAATAAAGACTGTTTACCGGAAAAATAGAAGACTCCTCATCTGATTAATCGAGCTGAATTAAGTGATTCCACAAGTAATTTACAATCTGTATTTATCAAGAACAGAGGGAATTTATTAGCCGAATCGACCAGAACAGCAATCTATCATCACCGACACAAATCATTTTCAAAATATTTTTTCATAAACAACTTAATCTCTGCTTGTCCTAATGTAAGGGACGTAATGCAAAATCTTGGGAATGAATGGCGTCTGTTCAATTTATCTTGAAAAAGAAAAAAAACGGTTTTATTTCAAAATGGAAACCAAAAGATTTTTATTTCAATTTCACAAGTTGTAGCCTTAAAGGAAACGTATAATTAGGATGCTAATGCGTGATACATAATTTCGAGACACTCTCACCCGCTATCTGGAGGTCATTTGAAAATGTGGTCTAGTGCTCTTTAGGCAATAATAAATCTAAGAACACTTTGTTGCTGTTGTAAAAAGTACAATTTAAGTGTCTGGATATTGGCACAAAACAAGGACGTAGGCAATAATTTCATTTTTTTCCTTTTCAATGTCACTTATTGTCAATTTTTCGAAGCCACACGATTTAGTCGATTCTGTCGCGCTTACCCTCTTTCAAGTTTATTTATAACAGGTCGATGACCCAATGGTAGCTATATATTGCCATATAGTTTTTTACCACAAATTGTAGGAGTAAAAGATTCTTCTATTAGACGAAAACAATTTATCTTTTTCTCACATTTATCTTTAAAGTTCCTTCAATATTTATTCTACAAAACGTAATGGACTGCTGAAATTGCATCTGTATATTTATTTCTTGTCCATTTTAGTTGATACCATCCTTCATATGTAGGTGAAGCTGGAATGAAGAAGTGATGTTTAAAAGAGGCACACATACATTCATCTAGCGCTGTAGAAATATGAATGTATGTTGATTTAATTTGCCGCACTAACAGGTCAATTTAACTCGGACTAAATCTCATTAAACTTCAATTGAATACCTTTCATAACCCAACGAATACCTGCCTTTCGAATATTTATACAAATTCCTGCCATATACTGGCGATTAGGCTGGTACATACATTGTATGAAGAGATAATAAATAGCGTTACAGCAGCAAACTTCGAATTAGTTTAACTCAGGCCTCAATTACCGTTGCGGTAAACAAGCAGTTGGTTAGATGTAAGTATATAATTTCCACACATATAATTAATTTTAATCCATGAAATTGAAAAGGTGGTGAGAAATAGTTAATTCAGGGTTAGTAGTTATAAATTTGATAAACTGTTTCTTCTAATAAAGATAATTTTCACGATTCTAGATCTGAGAGTATCATAACAGCGACTTTCCGTGATGCAGTTTTTAATACATGTACACAAAATAAAATTAACAGTAGCGTGTTGATTGTGGAGCGATATCTAAAATTTGCAACATCTTAAAAAATGTTGACACATAAGTTTCGCAATTTTAAAAAATGACGATAGAGTGCTGACGGTCAGTAATTATCGCAATTGAGAGAATCGCCACGTTACTCTTGAAGTTTTTCATACCAATGTATATATTAATATCTATTTTTTTCTAATTCTTTTACCGATCCCACCAATAATGCAATGGTCATAATAAACAATAGATTCCTAATGTAGCCAAGGTTGAACAAAGACGAAAGAAAACAACATAGTAGCCTTCAATAGATGACCTCACCTGCATCCGACCATTAAAACTCATGAAACATCCTTAGCCTCTCAAAATGTAACGTTAACTTTGTAGACGCCTGTTGTCTAACTTGTCTTCTTTGATCGTTTTTGAGAAGAACTCAAATGAATTTCGAAGTTTTATTGACTGCGAAAATGTTTGTTACGAGATTAAAATTTTCTGATCATGTAGTCAGTACGTTGTATTACTGGACAATGCGAAAATGTGTGAAAAATTAATAATACAAGGTGATACAAAAGATTATTGCATTGTATCAACCAATAGGACGAAATAACTTACAGAACACACTCTACATTATTAGCGCATGTGATTTGTTTGATTATTCTCTGTAAAAGTTAATTAACATCCCTTATATCTAACTATAATGATTTATGAGTTTATTGAGTTCTTCAGTGTTACGAATAATTTCAAATATATGAAACAAATATTTGTTAACTTGTAAAAAAAGTTCAACCTATCCGGCAAGAAATAGCAGCATATTCCTAATTTATTAGTTGAAAAGGTTACAAAACGTAGATAAAAATCCGGAAATTTGTTTGAAGTTCACTTTACTGTATTGTGTGATCGTTCTAGGAAAGCCCATTACATAAATAATCGCTGCTTATGAATAATCTCAGCAAAATATGTATCAGAATTAACGGAACACGGAAGTAGGTTTTCTTAATTGCTTATTTTTGTTTATTGCAATAGTAAGAGCTCCTTATTAGTTTTCTTTTATTGACTATGATTTTTACACGAATGTTCGGCAGAATGAGCATTACGTACTTCTCCTCTCTTATCAACTTTTGTTGCGACAATTATTTATTGCGGCATTACTTTTCCCTGTTTTTAATATCTCTTTTAATTATTTTTACATCTGTTTTATCGTATTTTCATTTTGTAAAGCTTTGTGCACGTGTTACAACGGCTTTTCTCTTATCGATCCTTTGATATTTGCATGTGGGACAACGTCTTGAAAGTTACCGCATTATATTATTGGCGATTTCATAGAATTATTTTGTAGGACTATTTTGTATCGAAGCTTTGTTACTAATCCAATCAGTTTGCCAATTATCGAAGTTTTCTTGCTATTTTTTTAATTTCGCTCGGTATTCAATAGATTCATGAAAACTTTTGCTTTCCTTGCTTTTGCTTCAATACATTTCTTTGTTGCTTACTCTCTTGGACTTCCAGGTACTTTAAGTCTCAATTGAATTTCCTTAAGCATTAGACCAGAGCCTTACTCATTAGGATAGAACTTTACCAAGTGGAGCAATTTGAGGACCACTGACGCGCTGACCATCGTGTAGACATCCAGTTTTTGAACAAGAACGTCTTTAGGATTGCATGACTCCTCAGGCTTTGCAAATTTCTCTTTTTTTTTACTAACAAATGCTTCCCTATAAATTTTTTTCATTAAAAAAAAAATCGTTACTAAGATTTTAATTCACGTAGCAGTTTTCTTTTATAAGGCTCCCGGCGCGTTTGTTGATTTTTTTAATTTGTTCTTTTGTCTTTGATGGATCTCGACTTTCTCTTAGGAGAAACAATATCACACCTTGTCCTGGTTCCTCCACTAACCCGAGGTCCTGAGTGAAGCATTTTGCTTATATAGTAATTAAGGGTGCAACGAAACAGTTCCACAATAATACAAAAGTGTACTCATTTTAGAATTCAATGGAGAGGAGGCCTTCTTTTTAAAGAACAAATATTAATTCTGTAAGAATATGTCGCTCTATTAATAGGACAAAAAGCCTACAATTATAATCCAAATGGTGCAAGAACTTCAACTGTTTTCATACGCTAAAACAATTGGCGAACACGGCAAACAATGAAGCGCTGCGAATTCATAGAACGTCACAACGCGGTAGTCGGTGTTTTGTTCACGCTACTTATTAGAAGAGTATAAAGTCATCCTGTTTTGTCTGTAGTGATAGCGCACTGAAAGCTTTTCACGCCCTTGCATTCATTGGCTCATTAATATTCGCACCTCGACGCGGCCCATCATGTATTATAAGGCTTCACCTCCGCGTGTCCTGATTGATGAGCCCCTGCTCAGAAGACCAATCTTTTTCCTTCCCGTCGAAACGTAGTCGAACGCAAATTGGCCCTAGGACTACATTATACACGTTCGGATTGGGTAGATTTACCTGAGCCTTCGCCTCGTGCTGAGACGTCTAATCGATCGATCGACCGCGTTTTACTGAAACCGAAAATACCGTTATTTTTCCCCGAGACGATGGAAAACGAATCAACCTAAAGTTGGCAATGATGAAAGCACTTAGGCGGCGATGAGATTTCTTTGCATTAGAAGGTAAACGATCAAAAAACATAATGTGTTCCCAATTATTTTAGGTAAACATCGGGCGAAGCTTTAACCCGGATTGGGTGTATGAAAGTGTATACCTTTACCGAAAATCACGTCGAAAGCGGATTTGATAGATTACTCATATGCACAGTTACCTATAACCGAGCGCTCACTAAAATTAAAATAAACGCAGAGCTGAAACTAGGTAGAAAATTGTGTTCTATAAATAGGAATTCTAGTATATGTCTGTTTCCTAATTAATTAAAACCTTATGCTTATCAAATAATTATAAGTATAAAAGAATAGGTAGGGCGATGATCATAAACTTACGAGAAAGGTTGCAGCGCACTTTTACAGCTCAAAATCGTTAAAAGCAAGTAATACTTAAATCAGTGTTTGATCAAGCTTGCGTAAATTTCCATTTGCGCTTTATCAGGGCACACTATAATCGTTTACAACTTCCACAAGACAACCATAAAGCTCTACCATTCGCAAACACTACTTACGCAACGAGTTACCGTCGGCTTTTAAAAACATTAAAGAAATACCATTGATTTTTTAGCATGAACTAACACATTCTTAAAAATCAAGTTACAATAAAATTCAACACGAATTCGACATTTTTGGTCGACAGAAGCGACCCGATTATTCTGATGGAAAATAAATAGGACGATACAAAATAAGGCAACAAGAAGGTTAAATGGGAAATAGGTGTGGTTCCTTCTAAGAAATTGGATTTTATGCATACTCTTTATTGGTAAATTTGCGTTAGTATTGAAATGAATCGAAAATGAATATTATTATTATTTGAAACTAAACGTGTTCCGGGTTTGGACCGTGTCATGTCGTTTTGGTTAAAATTAAAATTCGACGTTTCGCCCACACTCGTATGGGGCTTCTTCAGGAGAGGAAAAGTTGGTAGGCAACAGTTAGCACGGTAACTCAACATGTAGTAGTTGATTTTCGCCTCTGGCATAGCTCATATGCTGAGTTACCGGGATCAACTCCTTCCCGCTCAGCTAGTTTTGCCTCTGGCGTGGTTTACACGTTGAATAACCGACTAAACGTGTTAGCGTTTAGTTTCAACTGACTCAAGACGTGGAAGCCTACGTTTTTATTTTAAACATTATCATTATTATTACAATGAGGTGGTCCCTAGAATTCTGTGGCCTTTAAGAAGTAGAGAATTTTCTTTGGTTCTTTGCCTAAGAAATTTCCTAGTTCTATTTCTCGTGCTCCTAAGCCACTCTGTTCTATGCTGTTGTGTACATATATATTACTATTACCAATCATACGAATGATCTAGGTGCATAACGTGTGGTTAATCACGCCTTCAATATCAAAAAGCGATGTCTTTGGATTTCAGCGTGTACTCGGTCTTCTGGACTACCTGACGAGTTGTTAGCTCGCAGAATTTGCCAGGTTGGTAAATATACACTCTTAATGCATTATCCTTAATATACCTTTCAATCAGTCTTTCCAGGACCTTTAAAAGGAAGGACGTCAAACTTATAGATCTAAATGACTTCGGTCGTATGAAGTGCAGAGGTGGGAGGCAAATAAGTCCAAGCCGTATTATAAGAGTGCTAGTAGAATACCGTCCTTCTCTTTTAAGTTTTGACACATTTACCACGTGCCTAGTAATGTTCCAGTTGTCCACTGAGATATTCATTGTTGAAGTCACTTTGTGTTCAGCGGTTTCCATCTCATGTTTATGGAAAGTTGTAGAACCCGAAAAGTGAGTACGGTATCCCCAATGTCTTCTTCTTGGCTTCTGTTTAATTTCATCGTAGTACCGGCTAATATGACTGTTATATCAATGTCTCTTTTCATCCAGAAACAACGAAAGTCAATTCCTTACCCCTATTGTATATTTCAAGATTATTAGTAATGAAATAATCAAGAAATAACTGACTTCTTCCGTTTGTGTCATTTCTCCCGCATAAAATGTTTGCGCTCTTGCGTCAAAACTTAGAAGTGTTCGAAAGTTTCCGTGGCACCATTCCTCCTTCAGGCGTCGCACAGAAGGTAGGCGGATTCTATTATAAATTCCCTCATGTTGTCCCGGTTTCACGATGACTTTGAGCCACCAAATCAGTAAGTAGTAAATATTGTTTAAGTTACCAATGCTACGAAAATTGACAGGAATAAGTGGCCTGCTAACGTATTTCGAAAAATGGTCTCTCCTATAACTTCGTTCTGAACAGAAAACATTTATATCTCCAAAGATGAAAAATGATCGCAGTAATTAAAATTATCAACGGGGGCTGCTTTTTTGTTGCTGATGGTCATATCTGTAATATCACTTTTATGTTATCTTACTCCTATGCGCATGTATTGAGCGGTTTGGTCTACCCACAACCATTGTAAGGAATGGAGTATATAATATTAGATTTTGTTTATTTTTTTAAGTGTGATGGCAGCTCAACAGGATGTATAAGCTTGTTAACCTTTTCGTTGCTCTAGATGAATAAATCGCACACGCTATATCGTATATTTTGAGTGGCAGTTGAAATATCTCCGCAGTGATAGCGATAAAGCTTATCATAACCTTTAGTGTCTTAGTGTATAAATTGTGCGTGTAAATTATTTCATGGCTTTGTGACTATCATCCCTCGCCGTAAACAATTGTTCCCCAACAGCGAATGGTGGGTTGCAAGTATTCCAAACCCACTAAGAAAACTCCGAGTTGCATAAAGCACAGTGAATTTAGAGCACCGGATGCAGGTATGCTACGAGCTTCATTTAAAAGTGCATGAGAAAAGCAAGTAAAATATAAATCAATAGAACTAGGGGTTTTTGTCCAGTTTATTTTGTACTATATTTTAGTTTCTATACCCTATCGTCGTATCAATATTTACACCTATTTACTGCTCAAATATTTACAAAAAATAAAAAATCGTTTGAGGGAGCTGTACCCCAAATCGGGCGACTCAGCCGCTAAAAGTAGTTGTGTTGCTCATCCTCCCAAGTACCTTTTTAGTTTCTAGAGATTCTTCATAATTCGGTGTTCTCAGGCAAGCACATCAATAAGAGGTAACAGACACACTTTCATACATACATACCCATACTCTGTACATACGTTAGTTTTACCTATATACCTACTTAGACAATTGCAAGGGAAGCATAATGCAAACGCTTTCTGATTTCGTAGCATCCTATTGTCGCAGTTAGACAAATCAACACATCATAAACTATACATTCGCTATTTAATGACAAATACTGCCCACGCATTTAACTTGCTTGGGATATAATGTACCACTAATTACACACAGGTTTACCTACACGTGTTCGCACTAAACGATATTGTGGCAATTCATATTTACTTTTGTCCTAAATATTGAATCATTCCGATTGAATACACTTATTAGCAAATATTTACCTCTTGAGAGAGAGAGAAAGAGAGAAAGAAATTAATATGTTTATACTATTGTTCCGGCAATATAACACATTATGAAACAACAAACAATGATATGAATTGTTGGACACAAAACAATCATTGCATGTATTGATTTACGTTTCCACTGCATCTGGGGGACACATCAAAAATATAGTTGTTGTATACGCGATGCCCATTCCAACTGTAAATGCGTTTAACATTAGCGAAGTATAGTTATCGTACATGAAAAAAGAAACAGAACCTAACCAGTAATTTACTTTTAATTGCTTTTAAATTGACTCGTTGTCGCTTCTGATGCTCATGAAAAACGATATCGACCAGAATCTAATGCATTTACCTTACCTTGATGACTTATGAGGAAATTGACAGATACTAGATTGCTTTATCCATAAAAAAGCAAACAATCGAATGCACTAATCAATGCACACAAGTGAAAATCAACAATTTTTATTTGTTTCAAGTTAATTTTATGTTGCGAGTATTGTAATTATAATATTGATTTTGTATATATACTTAATAAAAACTGGTATTTATCTAATCTAAACCCCGCTAAATTTAACTTTTTTACACTGAATCTAGCCAAACCGTTTGGCTTAAGACCTACCGGAATTTTACCTGATAAACTTTGATCTTTTCTATCTGTCTCCAAGGATATGCATACTGAAGTGCTCCAGAGAAAGTAGCTATTTTTCTGTTTACTAATCATATTAATCATATTTCCATTAATCAAGCATATATTTTTATGGAGATTAACATATATAATATATAATAAAGTAAACTAGATCTCTTGAAAACAGATGATACTTTTACAAAAATTATTCCTTCTAAGGTCATTGTACTAACACCGTCCCTAACTAACATAAGTCAGCGATGTAAAATGTTCGTAATTGTTTCAATCTTAACAATGCACATTACTCCCTTAAGATAATGATCTCGGTTTTTAACAAACTCTGAAGGTAATATACGAGGGATGATTCCAAAGTTCTGAGAATTTAGCCATAATTTTTTAATTTTGTCAATTATCATCACAATATTATAATGCAGTTTTTCTACATAATCTCCATTTAACTGAATACATTTATCCTAACGATAAACTAATTTTTTAAGCCGTCCTCAAAGAACTTTTTTGGTGTTTCCGCAGTCCACTTATTTATGACACGTTTTACGTCAGTTGAACACTCAAATCGAACACCCCGAATTGAGATTCTTTCAAAACTGGGAACAGATGAATATCACTGGGTGCAAGATCTGGTGAGTAAGTTGAATGCGGAAGCAATTTCCATCGTAAACCGTTCAAAGCATCCTTTGTCTTTCTTGCGATATGAGGTCTTACATTATCCTGTTGCAATAACGGAAGCTTATGCAACTTTCCAGGCCGTTTTCTGACAAGTGCCTGTCGCAGTGGTCCGGATAATAAATTCGAATAATATTCTGCGTTCCCTTTGCAATTCCAGAATACAGTAAGCATTACCTTTCCAATAGACGGAACTACATGTGGAGGCCCTTCTTCTGGCTTATGCCATTCCTTGGATTGACTTTTGGTCTCAGGATTGAAACAAAGAATCCACGTTTTGTCAGTGAGTATTATCCGTTACCAAAATTCACCACCGTAACGGGCTAATAGTTCTTGAAGTTGACGACAAGTGTCAGACCTATTGAGTTTTTGTTCCGGTCCCAACAGTCTTGGCACCCAGTGGGCTGGAACTTTGCTTACGCCCAGACAATCATGGAAGATGTCATGAACTTGTGTCGTGTACCTATTCCTAAGCATACACTAATTTGACGAACAGTCATTCGCCTATCCTCTTTCAGTGGGTCCTCCACGGCAGTAATATTTCTTTCGTTTGTCGACGTACTCGGGCGGTCACTGCGTGGATCGTCTTCTAATGATGTTCTACCAGTTTTAAAACGATCGATCTATCGATATACACTACATTTAGATTCTGTAAACTTACCAAGCACTCCTTGTAGACGATGGATAATTTCAGAAGTTTCCATACCCTATTTCCACAAAAAGTAAATTATTGCTCTTTGTGATTTAACCGCGTCTTCCATGGTTACAAAAATCGTGCTACGAAAGCGCGTCTATATCAGTCGAACACCTGTCTCAGACTGAACTATATTGTACTAGATAGCTGCATAAACATATCAAGACTTGTCTATTACCAATAGCATTCCCTATAAGTTCTGCATAATTTAATTAGTACACAATTCCCAGAACTTTGGAAACATATTTCATATAATGTACACTGCTGTTCAATTTAGAGAGGAATCCCATAGACCTCTCGCTCATGCAGAACTGGAAGTAGGCAATGCAAATGGTTAACTGTACTGGATATTACATAAAAATTTTTATGGTGCTCTAAGGAAGACCCTCTGCGATATTAATCATACCTGGATTTCCGCGTTGTTTTAGTAACCGTAGCCAATATAAATATTTGTCAGCAGTTTTTTAAGCTATTTGACGTAATTTCGTGGGTTAGGATTCTGCGTATGTCTGCAATGGTTAACACAGTAGCAAACGTAAAATATTAGGCACAAAGAAGTAATCTTAAATACATGATCGTTAGTAATATTGAAAGCACGTGTTTAAGGTCTGAATCACTACAGAATGCAAAATTAAAACGCAACACGAGAATTTTCATGACAATTGTATTTTACAATTACAGTGTTTTCTCATTTACATTCTTAGATCTTCAAATAAAATTATCTTTGTATTGTGAACCTGCCTTTTTTTAACTCGGCGTGTTTCGTTTTTTAACAAACGTGATGCAATATATTTAACAATAATAGTAGAATAAATACAAATAAACATATAAGTCAGGTAAATACGAATCCGATAAATAATAAAATTCATAAAACGTATTTATTTATGCCTTTATTAGTTCACATGTGGAACTAACCTTAGAATTCGTCATAGCGATGCACAGCGTTCATCTGGTCGGCGTGGGAAGACTTGATGGGACGAGTTTCCTTTGGACCCGGGATTATTCGAAGCGAAATCTTCATAGAGTATATTTAGAAAAATTTTGTCTGTGAACTTAATCAGGAATAATCGGAAATCGGTTAAAAAAATAGGTACTACTTGGTTGAATAACCAAACTAGAATTGATATTCCACTTTCTATTAACTTTAAACACTTTTAGCGGAGACGCTTGGATATGTTTATGTGTATTAGTAGAGATAACCAAGGCAGGTGAAATTATTACTTTTTTCCAGCGACTAGACAGACTCGTGTCTATTCGTCTCATAAGAAAGGGTTCGTATCGCCTACTGGTTTCCCCGAGAGTCGACAAAACACGAATCCGTCTAGTCGCTGCAAAACAGAAATGATTTCACCTGCCTTTGTCATCATCCGTTCTGGATGAGCTGTATACGGCATCTCTTGAAAATTTGGAACAAAATATTTTTATGAATCGGCGTCATGTTTTTTTTTGATTGGTTAACTAAAGAAAATTGTACTGTGGAATCGGAAACAATGAACTTAAGTTTGGCCTTCAGGTTTTCATTTGAAATGTTTTGAGATCCATGTCGACTGTGATTGTTCGGATGACTTCAATTGTAAGCGTTGGTGCTTATATGCCGCGCTCACTTTGACATACGCGAATGGTAATCATCTTTTTCGGTTGACTTAACCTATTTTATAAAAATTAAATGGTATTTGTCCGTTGAAAATGTTAAATTTAGTGTCTTAATTTCGTTTTGTGTCTGATATTAAACACAATCATAATTTGGAAGTTATAAACATTCTAGCCGTCAAACTATGTTTATAAACTGATAGTGTTGCTTGCAGGGTGCTTTGAGTGATAGAGAGAGCTATGAAATTACTTATATCGAAGTTGAAGTAGCAATGCACTTGCAGAATATGCTATCAAATAACAATGGCAAAATATTTTTAATTCAAAAGAGATTGTGTTAGCCAATTGACTATTTATAGAAAAGTAGTTATTACTGGTTGAATAACGCATAGTTTAGCAATAACATGTTACCATCTTTACCGACGCCATGAGCCAAACAAGAGCGCGTGTGATAATCTACAAAAAACAAACCTATTTCAACTAATAATGAAAATGATAAAAAAACATTATTTTAATAAATGCAGCACTGCAGAGCACGTTATCCACATCAGCCTTTGTAGAGTTATAGAAGGTAAGTATTTCTGGTTTCGTACTGTCTCTTTATTATTAACGATATTTTTACGTATAAAGTTTTATTTGCCTCTACGTAAATTAATTATACAAAGGCAGGAGGATGTAGGGAACACAAATACATTTTCGACAGTCTACGTAGGTGGATATTGGCTTAACACAAATTATCGATCCTATCATTACTGATAAATTACGACGGAAATCCTTTGAACATGTACCGAGTAACTTCTCTACTTTCCGAGGCTAATAGAATTGATACTTAACAAGAAACATTCATGAATTAAGTGAAGCTATCAAAGATGAAAGTAAATATTTTAATGATATCAAGCAAACGGAGGTTAAGTACGTAGATTTCGAAATGTAGCTTACAACTCCGCCTTTAACATGCTGCAGGCGCTTTAATGCCTTTTCACCAAAGTAAGGTAAAAAGCAGAAGCCCGAAAAAGTATAAAAGTATCTTTTTTTTCGTTTGTAGTAAGAAACGCTCTAACATGGTATATCTTACCTCTTAAATTATCACGAATATATTATTTCTGAAAACAGTTCCACACTTATATATCTATAAATCGATCAATGCGAGAAGAAATTAATAAAATTAATAAAGTTTTTCGAATCACTTATGGCTTTGCGGAGGTTTTACATTTTTAAGTTTAAGAACCATAAACCGGTGGTTTATAATAACATAAATGTTTCGAAAAGTATGACAATACTTTATATACCAAGAAAGGCGGTATTCATTTGAAGTAGATGGTGTCTCTCATGTTTTAACCAATATCCCATCTGCGTTGATATTCATCCTATAAAACAGTAACGATTATCAAAACACTTTTTCTAGATATACAAGGTTCCATTGGCGAAATATAAGAAATCCGTGTTTTCCTTGGTTTTCTGACGTAATAATGTTTTTGATTAATGAACTGAAATTTTAACCTCGGTAGTCGTTCTCCTGACAGGCATGATAACGGCTATACAACAGTCTTATTAGGAACGATTCATCCTTAGTACATAGCTCTTCTATGTCTGCAAATATATTGTAACATCTCGACAGACACATGCTTATGTACACCAATTAATTAATTAATTTCTGTATGTGACACATAGAAACCTGTAAGGAAAACACGAACTTTTCACTATTTCCGAAGCTTCCGAATTTTATGTTATCTGTATTAGGAATTAGAAATTCTAGAATAAGTTTTGCTATTTTAAATGTAACTGAATGCACGAGGATGGTATGAAAAGTACTCGTGTTTGAAGATAGAAAGCGCTTTGAGTCAGAATCTACTGTGAATACTCTCCTTAGTCGACATCCGTCAAAATGTTGACAAATTCATCCAGTAATATGTATGGTATATATAAAAATGTTGGTTTAGTGAGCGTCGCCGCACACCCGCATTTGATAAGGAGCGGCAAGGTCGTACTATTGATGTGTCAAGTTCATGATATCGCGTTAGCAGACCGGCGGGTGAAGATTAGAGAGATTACTAATGTGGCAAACATCTCAACTAAATATGTGCAAAACATGTTTCACAAAAAATTGAATATGAGAAAGCTGTTGGTGGGATAGGTGTCGCGTCTGCTGACGATCAAAAGCGGAATCGCATAATAATAATAAGAATAGAAACCGAAGGGGAAGTACTTGACCGTGTAACGTTCAGAAGTAAAACAAAGTTTTGAAAAATCAGGTACTCGGTCTGTATTTGAGTATTTTTACATCAGGAGTTACTTTTGACGACAAAATTCAAAAAGTTAACTAATTTTAAAAATATACCGGTTGGTCGTAAACATTTTTTTATAAATTTCAGACGAAAAGATTTATATATACACTGAGAAAAAAATGGTTGAACCAATACAAAATGCATTCTACGAACTTTTAGGCACCTATTAGTAATGCATTTTACTTGTTCACGAAACACCTCAAAAATGACAAATTCACCAATGTTTCATTTCTAATCAACAATGCTACTATTTTATTTCAATGAAGTGTTAAACGCTTAGTGAACATTAGAGAGAGTTAGGCAGACATTGACATATTTAAAATGTTAATTAGTTGATTGAAAAAATTAAAGAACGAAATGTATTGGGCTAAACTACGTTTCAGTTGGTCATACAAATTTTAAATACTCACATTATTTGTTTAAATAAAAAGCTATTTTGCTCGGAACAACTTAATTATGTTGACATTTTTGCAATGTTCGGTAGAGGCTACTGGTATCTAATATAAAAATCAGTTCACCCAACTACAAACGATTTGACATTCACTAGGTAGTTGATTTAAGACATTCATTTTTCTCAGTGTATAAACGCAGCTTGGTTATGAAAATAATTTATTTATGTAGTTTCGAAATGTTACAATAAATATTACCTAACTGATCAATAAACTCAATAGAAAGGGTGAAATATTAGATGAACAACTCTGCTTATACAATTCCATGCTTGGTGTATGGTAGCACATACATTCAGCAGGTAAAAACGGCTTGCCAGTCAGCATAAGAGCGACTGTCGTAATAGAAAAGAAGCTTGGGTGTTAGCTAACCATACCCTAGAAGTCGGCCATTTGTTTGATTTTGACAATGTTGGTATTTTGAACATTCAAAATGGTTATAAAAGTTGTCCTTTTTTGAAAATGTTTCACATTAACGTTCAGTAAATACAATGAATTTTAAGACAGATACTGATCAGTTCTGTAATATTTGTTGGATCATTTTGAAATCAAATAAATAATTCGTTTTCATAACCAAGCTGTACATCACTGTTTTAAAGTTGTACATATATTTTCGATACGTTATACATATAAACATTCTTGTCTGAAATTTATAATAAAAATTTTATGATCAACTCTCGTATATTTTTACAGTTTCATGGTATAAACATAGATTGTCTTCTTAGGTATTTTAAAATGTAGTAATTGTTAAATCTGAAATTTCCTAATTAATATCAGTGTTTTTAAAATGTTTAACTTCTTGAATTTTGTCGTCAACTCTTCGACCCTTATTTGTAAGCTATAAAATTAAGATTGGCTAGGAGTACGGCTGCGCAACGTTAGGATCAACCCAAGGAGTAAATATTATTAAGTATAACAGCAAGACGAGACACGAAGAAAAATAAAAGATTCAATTTTTTGTTGCTGAGCTTTCGCAATTTAATTAATGCTTTATCAGAGTGACATCTGTAAATCCCAACAACAATTCAATTACTAACAATAAGAGTCGTAAAGGTATATTGTTGGAAAAATATCAGATGCTGCACACATTGATCATCATTCCTTATTCTTTTTTTTTTAATTTTGAAAATAACAACATGTTGCAATGTTAAGAAAACCAGCAACAATTTTGTCAAGAATATTTAACGTTCGTTTGTTTACGAGTTCAAGTGAAATGTTAAATAAAACTAACCAGGTTAGAAATCGCAGCAAGCGCTCCTCCATAATAAAGGAACGATTTGTGTCACACGGACAGAACTATATTCAAGGAAAACTGAATCGCGATACCCTAATAAACAGAAGCCTAATGGACTAAGGAAATTAGCGTTGCTACAGTTTCTCCATTTTGTTGGAATTATGGCTATCCATACATATTAAGAAAGAACGTATACTACTCAACGACGAAGGCATTTTTAAAGTAGAGTGTATGATTTTTTATGCAACAATGTTCTATCAAAGCAGTCTTTGTTGGATTATTGGACGCATTTGATACATCATTAGAATGTTGACGCAAGCGCGTTTTAAGATACAGAAAAGTTTGGCCAATGTATACTGCATCACATTGACAACAAGGGATGTTGTAAGCTACATTTGATCTTGGTAACAAAAGTGTTTTACCTTTACATTTAGTATCATGGTACTGAATAAATTGTAAAAGCTAAGGGCGATGAAGAACTGCTTGAAGATTGCAGAAACAGATTTCGCAAGGCTTAATCTTAATTGATTATTTGAATACCGAGCGACAGTGTGCTGATTTATTGGATCGGCTCAATGCTGAACTAAAGTGAAAGAGACCCCACCTAGCGAAGCAACAATTAAGAGTACTTCGAAGGAAATCTATAGTATTACTTAATGCTGAAATAGTACAGTTTTGGAAAAAGGAACGTTATTCTTTCAATTAGAATTGATATTTACTTCAAAGCACTCTACCGTCTCTAAAAACTTATAGGTGGTACTTATTACGGAACCTGCAGATACAAGTATTTTATATAATATAATTTCTCTAATTTTCTAGAAGCTCATAATCAGCCTGCGCGAACCTTTTGAGTGAACAACATTTGCATTATACTATACAACAGCTGGTAGTATCTACTGTAATGTTACAAAATAACATCAACGTGGTTAACTGCCACCAGCGCTATATTCACATCTCTTCTTGGCATTTCACATTGTCCACCTATCGGGTATGAGGGTCCATCTGTTGGTAGGAAGCCCGATCCCTGTAGAAACATTCCTGTTCTTAGCCGAATATTAAAGGGGCCTAAAAATATTAAAATTAATATAAGTCCAGCCAACGACAATCGTGGGGAAGACTTATATTAACTACTTTTATCTGTCATTCTCCTTTTATCAAATTAATGTCAGAAATTTCTACAGCAAGTTCCAGTGCATAGGTCATGTCGTATCTCTGTCAATTAAAAAGCTTTCGGTCCGTTTCATCTAAATTCTCAGTGTAATTTAACGTTGTGGTGTTGCATGTGGTCAAGGGTGTCATGAAAGAACACAGAATCCCAGCATCAGTTGCGTCCCTCCATCATGCTACAGCAAAAATCGTTCGTTTCGGCATCTATTTCAATAATAGTATATTTTAAATGGTTAAAAATTATCATAGATGACAATGGAATAAAACAATTGCCAACGTAATCTAACAATGGTTAAAAACAACGCCAATTTTATTTGTGACTTTTTTTGTCTAGCTGTCGTCCAGGCACATTGCACTTAGTTCGTAAAACGTGTTCAATAGTATAATATTGAAGATGTGGCGTTCGAAGCAAGACATAAACCTGGTGTTTATGTTTTGGAAAGATACAAGATTTAAGGTTAGTAGTTATTTTCATTTCTACGCTTAACACGTCTCATCTAACAATTTTTAATTTGCGGAAAAAGTGTCTAGGGACATTCCCGGATTCACGACTCTCAATTTCTGTAAATTTAAGACGTTCGTGAAATTTCAAGAACTTCTCAAGAAGAATGCCCACACTCTCCATGTCGACGAGTCCGTTCCATTTTCTTGTACGACGTACCCAATTCCTGAAGCATATCACGACGATGTCCATCTAGAAATACGGAACATGTTAAGAAACAACATCATTGAAAGCTCAAGAACTTCTTACATCAATCCGGTGGTAATAGTAAAGAAGAAGGACGACTCCATCCGACTGTGCCTCGATGCACGAATCTTGAATAAAATCGCCAGGAAGGAGCATGAAACGCCGGAAGCTATCGAAACCCTGCTAACATGATTCTCGAATTCAAAAATCTTCCAGAAATTAGATCTCTAAAGTTCGGTCTGGCTCATCCCACTCTCAGAAGTTCCAGCGCCGTCACCTTCACTATGAAGAACATCCTCGATCCATTATCTTCATTTGCTTCCCATTATATAGATGACGTCCTGATATTTTCTGAAGATGAACAATCCCATCATCATCTCACAGAAGTCGTCTCCAGCTGGCTGACGCAGGCATGAAATTAAATCTGCAAAAATGTGAATTCTTTAAAACATCAATCTCATACTTGGGCTACATAATCAACAAAGAAGGCATTTTTGTTGGAGGAGAACGCCTAAAAGACATACAGGAATTCAGCAGGCCATGCAACGTTAAAAAGCTGAGTCATCAGTTACTACAGCAAATTCATTCCGCAATTTTCGGCGAAGTGTCTAAGTTTCCATGAGCTGCTAAAGAAGAACTCCAAGTTCATATGGGAGGAGAAACACGAACTCACATTCCAAGACATCAAGAACTGTTTCCTTAACAATCTAAAACTAATTCATCCAGACTTTTCCAAGTTATTCATATTGAGAACGGATGCGAGCACCAGGGCCATAGCACGTGCTTTATTCCAAAATCACACAGATGGAGAGTATCCCATTGCGTTCTTGTCCAGAAAGTTAAACAATGCAGAGGCAAACTATTCCATAGTTGAAAAAGAGATGTCACCACGTTAAAGTATTTTCTCTTAGGGAGAAAGTTCGCGATCCAGGCAGACAATATATTCAGTAGGATGTATGAATCCTACAGTACTTCTGATTCGTCGTTCACCATCAATGTGCATTCCCTGCAGAATATCAGCCACAGCCTGTATAGCAAGCAGAATATCATTGCAGATCAGCAGGCACAAGAATTGCAAAGCATTAGAGACAAACTACAGCAGGGTAAGCGCTACAAAAGCTTCTACATCAAAAGCAATCTTCTAGTAAAACTGGCAAACAAACAAGAGCTCATACTTCTAACAAAAAGCCACACAACGAAAACATTAAAGCATCTTCACGAAATCTACGTGCATTCAGGCATAAAAAGGCTACATTTACTCTTCAGAGAATGCTTTACAAGTAAAAATTACTACAGCATCGCCAAACAAATTGTGAATCAGTGCCACATTTGTCTTCTTAACAAAGCGAAGAGTAACCATCCATTTGCAATTTCCAAACCAATTTCCTCTAAATCAGTCCTGGATATCGTTTACATTGACTTTCTTCAAAATCTGATTCCGGTAAATGGTTACAAAGATGTCTTAGTGGTGTTAGATCATTTCACAAAGTTCATCAAACTATATCCTACCAAGAAATGTAATAGTAGCACATCATCTGATCCCTGAGTGCATATTTTGCAGAGATAGGTATGCCGAAAACCATCACCTTAGATAGTGCCACATACAATCGTAACAATAGCCTGGTTAAGTTCTTTGATCGTAAGAATATTCGCATTATTTATACTCCAATGCGTCATACACAAGCAAATCCCAGTGAGGGCAATATCAGAACAATTTTACAGTATCTTCGTATATATGTCCAAGACAATCTCACCCAATGGCTCCAGTATATTCTACGGATCGAAGCAATTATTAGTGAAATTCCGAATTTGCAGACGAAAGTACCTCCAATTTCCTTCTTTGGAACAACCAGACCATGGAATTCTAATCCACAACAATTAGATATTTCTGCATTAATTCTCTCCACACAGGAACGGTTGCTTAAAATACGCAGTAATTATTTAAAACGGCAATGTAAAAGAAAACGTAAACAAACCGAATTCAAAGTCGGTGATTTGGTAGTTTTGCGAGCCCTGCGCACTGCAGACAGAACTCAGAATATTAATCAGTAAAACAAAAAACAACATCCGCTAAACAAATTAATTAAATTAGCGAATTTGGGCATGTATCTATTACATGGGAACACCGCACTGCAGCATGAGCGCTTTTTACTCCGTTCGGAGACTGGATGTCCGCCAACAAAATGAGATGTAATACTGGTCGCTTCTAGAAGATCTATAACGTCCATGTGTAGTATTCGTAGCGCATAAACTGGCAGTGATTGGTAGTGGTTTGCTGGCGTATTGTGGCAGTTTTGTTTGTCCATTCATCTAATATGTACGCTCTAGTGCTCTAGAGTTTAAAAGTATGTCATGTCTCCATATTTGCTTAATGATTATGAGAGATCGAAGCGATATTTTGTTATTAATTTCGTTGTATTGTACGTAGATGCGTTTGTTGATACTTTTGGGCAGAGCTAATGCAAATATGTGACATACACTCAAAATAATTAAAGGAACACTTATTTCAATTCCAATATGTTTTTAAGTTGTAATAGTATAGATATCTTAAAAATTTGCATTTTGTTCGAATAAATTTGCGAAAACAAAATAAATTTTTTATATTTCCTTCAAGATGTCAAATATAATTCAAAAAAGGTATAAGACCAATCAAACAACCAGACGAATACAATGGCACGAATACACTGGAATTATATTGTTCTTTACACAACAGATAGAACATCTACAGGCTCAGTGCTATCTCAAGGCAATTGGCAAATTACCGTAACATTCTACAAACTGCCTCCAAGGATCTCGAGGCGAGTAAATATGGGAATCTCCATGAATGTTTTATTTTAAGCTGCTCACTGAATATTCCAAATCGTCAGATAGTGTTACTAATTTAGAAATAAATGTAAAGTATTAACCAAACAATGTAAACTGCATTTAGTCTATGTGTAGCTAGCCGAAATCTATTGTATAATTACAATAACATAGCTTTGTAACTTTCTAACATGCTTGTTTTACAAATGACAGTCTCGTACAATTTAAAGTGTCCAAACTTTGGTGTGCGGTAGTGTATGCGTATTTGCCTGTTCGTATGAGGGTACCGGTATTTCTTTAATATGTACCTACGGATGTCCGACACGTTGCCATGTTCATTACGAGAACGCCCTGTCACGTGATTACCCAACGAACCGCAGACCCGTTGCGATTGCGAATGGCCTTATATATCTCGAAACGCTGATTTAATGGCCGCCGGAAGAAAGAAATATTTACACATTTCCTTTTTTCGTTGTTCTTCGTGCTCAGCGCACGGTGACACGTCTGTATAACGTTTGTTACATAGGTCGTTGGTTTTATCCGAGGACCTACATTTACTACCTCTGATTGATATGAGCTTTACACAGTTGGAATTTTGCTCATTGTACGATGGAGAATTACGCTACGACAAAGTATGTAGCTACTTTGCGCAGTACGCGGACGTTTTTCAATAGAAACTTTTGGGTAAGCTCTGCTGAGCTATGTATTGTTACGAATGGGAGCTTTCTATGGAGTATATGGGTCTGGACTGACTTTTAAAAATTAGGTGTGTTTTCTCAATAGAAGCAATAATTACTTAAGAAAAATTACATTTAAATAGGACTGCATGGTTATCTACAGCCGAATGTTGCTAATCCTGCAGTTTTTAAATTTGGTTAGTAATATAATAAGTTTAGAGTTTGAATGGATTATAAATGTAGGCATCTTCAACGTGAAGCTAGTTCATTTTGTACCGTTTTCGTATTTGTGGTTCTGGCAGACTTCACTTCCCCAACTTCCAGTTCAGCAACTTCGACTAGGCTCCTGAGGAAGCGTAGGAACGTTTTTTGACGTATCCCTTTTCCCTCCATTTAGGATGGCGCTTGGTGAAGCGATCACATACTTGATTTATGATACTAAAGTTTAGTAGTTATATGAGGTGTCTATCGCTAGTCTTCGAAGTTAATTTCATGGTTTTATGGTGGCTCCTAAGAAAGGTCCAATGTGATTAAAGTATACGTCATGCTAAACGCAGTATAATTATTGCATGGAAATGGATCCCTTTTGGCAATTACAGAAGGTGGAACATAACCACCTAGCATTTCTCTGTTGTGTTATTCAAAAAAACTTGAGGAAAAAGAAACATTCGTTTACGTTCAGAAGTGAAGCTAAGATAATGTCAAAATATTAACATCGAACTTTCCAAAAGCAAGGATGAAAGAAAATTGAAATTTCTTCGATCGGAACTTGTAGTCAATAGCAACGATACGTTGCCGAATTGCAAAGGTACAACAATATTTACCCACATCTTGTCGAAAACGTAGACAGCAGACGTCGACGTTTTGTTGGAATCACCACCGCTTACAGTGACTAGTATGCGGTGGTGTTTCTAGTCCTTTGATGTCCTCAGAATCTTGAGCTGTTTTCATACTTCGCGAGTCTGCCTCGCAAACGGTTTGCCTCGACCTTTGTTGAATGAATAGCGAGGCAGAGTGAGCCAGTTTAGCGAGGGGCAACTTAAGCGAAGTAACGGGATCCAAACTACGCAAGGCAAACACTCCAAAGCACTTTTAGTACTCGACTAAAAACTTTTCATTGTCCGACAGCATGGCAGAAGCTATTACGAGACAAATCCATACTTTGCGAGACTCGGCTTGTCAGGTTCGCAATATGTGAACGCAGCTTCAGGCTTTTCATTAGTGGTGTTATATTGTAATTAAAAATACCCACCGAAGTGTTTAAAAAAGTAAAAGTTTAAAAAGTTTTAAAGTAAAACTCAATTTAGTAAAAAGTACGTTTTTTTGAGGTGGATTTTAGAATAGCAACTTGCACCGGTTTCCCACCTAAGAAGGGGGATCCCCACCCATCTTGATATGTTCACACATATGTTTTCCAGAGTTTTCTACTGTGCACGTTCCGTTTATATTTAGTAGTTCCTGCCCCGGTTAGATTTTTTTCAATCACTCATTACATAATTTCTTGCTGTCGTTCCTACCTTCCATACATGTTTCAACCATTTCACTCTCCATGTTTTTCTCATTTACTATCTCCTCTCCCTTACCTTATTTCTTGTTAACACGTATATATTTCTTCTGCTACATATATTAAATATAAAGCCTAACACTTTTCCAAACAAATTTAAAGTTATTTTGTGAAAAACTCTGTAGTTTTCTGCTTTTTCACATTCAGTGAATTATTGAATGCATCATCCCTCCATTTTCTCAACACCAAAACATCTAATGCAGTTGGCTCAAGTTACCATTCAATGGTATATATATATTTTTCTTATAATATTTTAATGCAACCTCCATTGCGTTTCTGAGAAACGTTTTCCTCTTTCTCAACTTCACCACTTTCAACATCATTTCTTTCTGGTTCTTCGGCTACTAAAGTTACAATTTCTTTATCTCATCACAGTTTTTCAGCCAATTATGCGTACCTTCTGGTTGCATCGTGTCGTTAATTTTTTAAGATCCTGTAGAATGGATTTGTTTTCTGCCTTTGCCACTCCCTTTTCATCTTTTCATTGAAGGAATCGCATTCTCAACCAGTTTTTCGATATCTGACCAAAGCGTTCTCCAAGATGTTACAAAAGTAGAGGACGCCATTTCTTGAAAGGCTATAACTAATATGTAGAGTCTTTAGTGTTAACTTTTTTAGGGTTTTCTAGAAGGCTCTTCACTTTTTGAATCTGAAACTTTTCTGAAATAAAGTTACATCTGTACCGCTTTCTTAAGTTTTCAATCACATGGACTGCATTAAACTTGTCACATTAGGTGAAAGGTACATTATATCAATTCTTGGAAAATATATCAATAAATTGAAATTACATACGTTGCGTATTTAGGCTAGTTGAATCGTCGGTAGGTTAAAGCCAAACCAGTTAAGGCATGTGAACTATGAGAGTATTATAAGCTGGAAAATTGAAATTTGGGAGAACTGTTAACCATATAGGGTAGTATTCGAATCCGAATTAAATTTTCGAAAACATTATACATCGTGTCTGGCACTTGGACGAAGTGGAAAAGGTGTCCAAACTCAAGTTTTTCAAATACAACAACCTACTTTTCTCCTTCTTATCGATTCGCTCTTACAAAAAAGTTTCATAATCATTACGTATCTAAAACTGATACTTTTCAAGATAATTAGGAAAATATGTATTGTAGTAAATTTCCTTATAAAAAAGCACTCGCTAATGCAAGCTCAGGTAGCTTTTCAAAACATCATGCAATTTTCGTGTATCGAAGATAGTCATGACCATTAAGAAACAATTCAGTGTTCATGAAATGTCACTTACAAACGAACACAGGTAACTGTGTCCCACCGATTTAAATGAAACTTGGTGAGTTTATAGACTGATGTAGTGTATGTATGTGTGATGTTATTTCAAAATTCAAAATTTTCATTTGCTAAAAAAATACAAGAGATTATGTATAATTCATACATATATATTAATCTTGCCAAAACATAGCTCGATTTATAGAAAGAAACATAACTCGAATATTGTATATCAATTTATACGTATTTAGTGTAGCTACATATCTATAAATAACGATAGTACTTATTGTTACTTATGTAAAAAAATCGTAAGTAATGTGGTTATCTAAATATCTTTAATATCATTTAGAACATTTATGCAATACATGATTCCTATTGTATTAAAATTTTATCCAGATTTAGTATTTGGATATCTTATATTATAAATAAATCCTTGTCAACTTTCCAAAAATTATGTGTTAAAGACTGTCATTGAATAATACTGCTTCTCTGATGTAGAGTTATATCGTATCCCATAAGTAGTACTTCATCTGAGAATGTTCTAACAAAAAATGGTTCAGTCAAGGTAAAAATTCAAAAACATAGTTCTTACGAATTATTTTAATACGGTCTCAGGAGCACGAATTGTTTTTGGACAACGTTATCTCAACGAATGAAATCAAATTTACAAGCTGCCAGACAAGTATAATTCGCGTTACCGGAGCAATTCAAATCCCCACGTATTTAGAACGAAAAAATTCAATGTTTCAGTAATGTTGGATGGTTTTCTAATGGTCATGACTAATCTGGATATCGCTGAAGTTAGCTGACATTTCAAAAAACTTCATAAACTACATTCTCATTGCTCTTTTTTTTTTGGCAGAAAATTGTGTTACAATACACATTTTCCTAAATATCTCAAGTGTTAGATGAGTAATGGATATGACATTCCTTTTCTTTTTTTGCAAGAGCAATTTGAAGAAAGAGAAATATAAGTAGTTGTATAAAAAAAGATAAGTTTTGACACTTTTTTCATTTGAAATTTGAGGCGTAAATGTCGAACAGGCTGTATAATATTTTCAACAAATCAATTGCATTCTCATATATTGATTGATGTACTTCACGGTGAGACACCTGTAATTGATATTATCTGATCAAATTTCTTGTGCCTTTCGCTAACCGCTGAACTATCACGATTTTATATGTAACATCAAGTATTTTTTCTCCTGTGTTTTAATAACTCCCTGTTTTTATTGTCTCTTGCTGGCGCTTTCCGATTCCGTGATCCACTAATAATTTCGGTTATTTCCTTCGACTCGTTTTTGTATTGTTCTCAACGAAATATTCTTCTATAATTTGTCTTCTCCTTCGTACTGGCTTTGTTCGATCAATAATTGTTTGAACCTGCTTATAGTGGCTCTCTTTTTCTATAACCTTCACTTATTTATTGCTTATGCCGCTTTTGATTTTATACGGTTTACATTGAGGGATGGTTTGGAGAACAGCACCCGGTTTATGTCGCTGCTTCCTGAACGGCAGGCATGCATTTCTTTGGCACTAGAGGGCGCCAAGAAATGTCGAGTTTGTCGTTTTGAAAGTTGTGGCATTAACTGTGAGGCAACAGCGACAGAAAGTAGAGATAAAAAAAAAATACTCTCGAAACCACGCTGATGACGCCGGGTAGGCAGAAACATGTCAGTGTGTTAGTGTATTTTTTTCTCTCCTTTTGTTGCGTTTGCCGTGAATTATTCCATCAATACCATGAGGAAGCTAAGCTATCTTAGCATTATATTTTTTGGTTGCGTTTTACTTTGTTCCTTAATTTTCTTTGCCTGTGTTACTGCTTTATATTGCTATTTTTTTTGTTTTTTTTTTACTTTACCTTTTATTAAAATTACTCCCCTTCTTGTGAAGTTTACGCAGTAAACTCTTGAACGATCTGTTTAAGTCTCCATTTGCCTTAGCGTACTCTGCTCTTTTGCATTAGGTAATATTTATCAATAATAATTTCATATAATATTTATATTTGAAGATGTTCGTGTTCGAAAGGTTAGTTGATCCACTGGAATAATTTTATTTGCCGATTACACTAGAGTTTAAGAGATCAGATATTTTAGCATTGTATTCGAGGTATACTACACTAGCTATTGAATCCTGCAGGCAGATTAATAGTGCAGAAGTCACTGAAAATTGTCTGCGTTGGATTAATAGAAAGCAAGAAAGAATATTTCACTTTGGTGCTCGTATATCCTCTTTCAAGAATCTAAAGGACGCAACTTTCATTTAAGAGCGATACATTTTATTTACACAAACTGGTTGCAGTACCTACTCTACCACACAAATATCGTCTAGCTACGTGTACTACGAGATATGAGCGAGCCAGTACCCTATACATTTTTGCTCCAGCGGCATTGTGGTAGGATACGTCTTGCTCATTCATTCGGAACGTTCGATATGCCTAAAATGCACATTATTGTCACACCACTGCATCATCTGTAATGTAGTTTACTTTACTGTTCTTCAATAGTGTATAGAATACAATGTTATTATTCTGTGGGTGGATATGCACAATAAATTGCTTACGTTGCTAATTTTTGTAGCTTAAATTATTTTTGAAGAATTTGTTTTACAACATCTAGAAGGATGAGAGATTCAAGGTATTCAACGGTGTATGAAACAAATTATATTGAAATAGGAAACTAAGAAAGAGACATTACGTTTCTCGTAAATAGGCACCTGACAGGTAAATCTAACACAATTCAAATAGAACTATTCGAAGAAACTTTATTTAAAGCTCTGTTAGGGCAAAATAAGAAAATAGTTCGATATATACGCAGCTATTGCGCAAGTTTGATGCGAAAAAAGCAGCAATTGGTAGCAATTTAAAGGTTGTGTATTACGTGCTAATGGATTCGATCCCAGTTTTGTAAATAAAGAAAAATGCGGCGAGGCAATATTCTCCTCTAAGTGAAATATACTGAGGAAACAACATGTAACTAAATGCCCAAATAAATTATACATATAAGCAATTTACATAAATGCTTTAAGATACGTGTAAAATGTGGCTTCTCAGAAAAAAGAACGAAGCATGGACAAGAAAGGAATTGAGAAAGAGTAATTCGTTCGGGTTAAAGCAAAGTTATGCTTTGTTAGAAAAAGGAGGTACGTAGCAGGTATACGTTTAGCTTTCACGTTATTGCGAAAATTCAGATTCACTGTTGCGAATTCGATTTTGTGAGTACAACACAGCAAAGACCGTCTCAGATGTCAGGACGCTCGTACGCCTCTCACTCGCACCAAAATTGTATGGATGAAATTTAAGAAATTTTCGAAATTCTACGAAGGTCTTAAATTAACAGAAATTGAGGGTCGTGAATCCGGAAATGTCTCTAGACACTTTTTCGGCAAATTAAAAATTGTTAGATGAAAGTTGTAAAACGTAGAAATGTAACTAACCTTCAGTCTTGTAACTTTTCACTACATAAACACAAGGTTCACGTCCTTCTTTGAACACCACTTCTTCAATATTATACTATTGAACACACTTTTGAATATTTTTAAATTGAACTATTTCATCAACATTATAAAACTCGGAGGAATTCAAAGTACAATGTGCCTGGACGACAGCTAGACATAAAGTCACAAATAAAACTGGTGTTGTTTTTAACCATTGTTAGATTACGTTGGCAATTAAATTAAAAATATTAAAATATACTATTATTGAAATAGATGCCGAAACGAACGATTTTTACTGTAGCATGATGCAGGGACACAACTGATGCTGGGATTCTGTGTTCTATGGTGACACTCTTGACCACATGCAATACTACAACGTTAATTAACTGAGAATTTAGATTAAACGGACCGAAAAACTTTTAATTGACAGAGATAACTTTTATACGACTGACGTATGCACTGGCACTTGCTGTAGAAATTTCTGCCATTAATTTGATGAAAGGAGAATGACAGATAAAAGTAGTTAATATAAGTCTTCCCCGTGATTGTCGTTGGCTGGACTTATATTAATTTTATTATTTTTACGCCCCTTAAATATTCGACTAAAAACAGGAATGTCTTTGTAGGGTTCGGGCTCCGTACTAACAGATGAACCCTTATACCCGATAGGTGGACAATGTGAAATGCCAAGAGATGTGTAAATATAGCTCTCGTGACAGCTAACCTTGTTGATACAGGATTGGTATCAAATTATTAGACGATACTCGAAACGGTGTAATTTGTAAACTTAATTATACCATGAATCTGGAGCACTTTTCTGGTATAAATAAACATTTGTTTTAGTAAACAACTTTTGACACATGGGCCGCTCTTGAATTATTCAAATGAATAAATAAATCTTGCGACACAGGTATATTGAAATGCTTATTCGTTTCTTTTTACAATGGTGCCAAACTTACTGGGATTTATTGCAAAAACTTATCAAAAACTATTTCCTGATGAGTAAAATAGGAAAAACTGATTGAAATGATACGATAACTTGCAAATTAATTGAATGCAGTGTTGATTTCCTTCACTTCAAACGCAGCACATTCCGCACTCGAATTATGCAGTAATGCATAATTCACGTATGGTTCCAAATTGAAAGAGATTATTAAAAATGTCATCAACCAGCATAAAACCGTTTATTCCTTCTAGAACAATATAAACTAAATATTTTGCACTCTGGGGTGTTAATACTGAGTAACGGTGTTTTCGGTAACCATTAAGGCGAAATTAAAACGTAGTTTATACAGGGTGAACCGAAAGAAATAGACCAAACTCCAGGAGTGTATTGTAGGCGTTATAACTTAATTACAAATAAACAAGACTAAATTTTTTTAGTCGTAAATAGGATTTCTTTTGATGTGGAAACCGTTGACGATATTCTTCAACGGCAGCTGTAGCATTCCCATTACAATAACTATAAACAAACACCGCATATTTGCATATTTTAAATTTTAAATTTTAATAAATGTGTGGCCTTTTCTAATAAAATAATGTATAAACTCGAAAATAAACATTAAATCACGATGACAGGGAATAGAACAACAAAATTATTGAAATGATATTCGGTCTTGAAAGCATCGATTCAGGTAGCCGATATGACATCTGATAAGAAGCGAAAGAAACCAGCAATGTAGATTTTTCGTTCTATATGGGTAGTTAAAGTAAAGATATTTTCATTTTATTTGAGGCTTATTAACCCGAAAACAAACGAAAATTTCATAAACAGTTCTGTTTAGCTAAATTGCAGTTTGCTAGATTTGAATTTCATTGATGAAGTTAATGGAGCTAATTGGTATCAATGTCTTGCGCAAGAAGTTTATCTACAAACTTATTCCAAGGAACTACAAAATTTCTAAAACTTGTTGCTCTGCAGTAACCATTTGATAACTATTTTTTTCTTAATAGTCAAGTCTTGGGGCTTTTCCATGTTTATTGAATCCATATTGATTGCAGAAATTGAATTTTCGACATATCTTGGTTACTTCAGATGTAGCATTTGACTTTAATTAGCGATTAACGCCAGTATACGCGAATCTAAGGAAATACCTTCCTGAAATAAATCTACACGAAAGCAACTCTATTCCACTTCCATCTAGCGTATGTAAATTGAAATATTCGCAAAGCTTAAGGAAATATTCATGCAAATAGAAATGCCGCTAACACTCATACTAATTATTTAATTTCACAATTTAGAACTTTCTGCGAAATCTCGAGGAAATGTTAACTGAAACGCCAAAATAAGTTTTAATCAAGTTAACCATACGAAAACATAAGTTTTTAGGTGACTACGATTTCTCTAAGAAAAATCTCTACATATATATTTGTAAAACCCTTTTGTAGTTCTAGCGTTGCGGGACAATTAATTATACAGTTAGCAACGTATTGGGAGTCTTGGAGTGTAACATCTGAGATATGTCAATGTACGTTGTAATTGCAACTATGCAACTAACATAATCACACTTAAGATAAAAAAGACAAGTAACTCGGATCGCTCTAGAAACGCAAAAATACGTCTTCTATAGATATTCACACTATCGGCCAGCCGAAATGTTTCCCTCTTGATCTACAGTCAGTTAATTTTCCACGCTACTGGTTCTCTCATTATTGCTCGTGCGAAAACAGCAGACCGCTGGCATTAGTGCAACGTCTGTTCAAAAGTTCTATCGCAGTTTCCCGACCCTCCAATTTCATTCCAAGCGTTTATGTACGGGCAACTTTCCAATAATATGGCGGATGCTCTAAACTACACATATACAATTTTCGAATTTATTTGTTATTCATATAGGTGAATACTACACTCACTGTTACATAAGAACATATTTGTGATGTTTACGTTTTGAAATAAATGTATTGCTGTTTCTGAGTGATTTACAATGTTATATATGTTGGTATAAATTGAAGTTATCAGTGCGGGCCTCTGTATCATATTCTCTGGTAGATAACAAAAAAAAAACAACAACAAAATATAAACTGTAATTAAACAAAACACCTAAATATAAAAGTTTATTTCAGAATAATAGTAATTCTAAATAATTTCTTTAGCACCGTATACAATGTGTGTAAGGTGAAGTGTATAGTGGAATGGGCCCTTTCACTACAATGATCATATATCACAGATTTTTTGGTTTTGTTATTTCACAATGTAACTCAACTATAAACTGCAATTGGGTGGCAAAAAACTAAAATGTAAACAAATCAGGGTAATCACTCAAATGAAATAATTAAAATTAACCTAATTACTTTAAAAAGAAAAAAAAGTACTACTAAAGATAAATTTAATTTCAAATGCAAAAATGAGTTTCTAAACGGATCTCTCGGCTATTCTAATTTAACCAGATGAAAGCACAAACTCTTAGTTTGTCGATGTATGGTTTGCCATATTCATTTTTTAAGCTTGTTTTTTTAATTGGATTTGGTTTTAATTTTTGTCATTACATTAGCTTAACATTTTATTTTTTGGTTCGTTTTATTTTCAGATATCAAAACCAATCGTAAAAAATAACCCTTTTATTTAATCCCGTATTCGATTTTCATAAAGCTCAACATCTTTGTGTTAACACATTAATGTATAATTTGACAAACTTAATAATATCGACAAAAAAATAGCCCTTCGCACACCAGAAACTATTGTTTACAGGAAAACGTTTTCTACAAAATATAATTTTTATTTTGGAAATATAAATCTCAAACATTTAATTATGTAAATTTCCCGCCAGTATTTTCAAACTAATAATTTTTATTGCCCACCGGTTAAATTGGTAATCTGGGATGGTATTAAAGAAAATACACGATCGTTTTACAGGACATATAATTCTGCGGAGAATTGTGTCCTAATAAAAATTATGCATGGAGTACACAGCGTTTACGATAGGTGTGTTTCTGCAACGATTTCAAATCGTTAGGGACAGGCGCATTACAAATATAGTGTTCGTGAAAATTTTCTACCTGTTTGTTAATGGTTACTCCAGTTTGAGGGTTATCGTCCAATGATCCATCAGATGCATGCCCAATGTTATATTAGTAACATGAAAAGTTGTGTTACAGTTTTTTTTTCTGTATGTTCACCCTTCACATGATTTTTATTCATGTCTGTGGTTTTATTACGAATTAACGGTTTAAGGTTGTAATTCCATCTAGCATCGCCCGTTTATTCCTGCTTTTGCTTACCTTTTAAAATATTTGAATGCAAGATAAATCTGCCGTTTTTGATCCGAAAATTTACATGAAAATAACAGAGAATCGGTTGTAAATATGTGACAAGCATACGTGCAGTTAAATTGTTAAATTAGTTTTAGTTCGCGCGTGCGTATATTAATCGAAATTAATCTCTGCTCAAACCATCAGATATCTGTTGCAGAAACAAAGCTAATACAATCACATGAACTATTACCGCCTCTTACCGATGCTTCAAATCATTAACGTTTCATTCCGATTTGAAACCTTCATCTTTCTAATGCTAAATTCTGTATTCTTATGCTAGCTTTACGATACCCTACATGACCACTGTTTCAAGAAATAAAGATATTTATTTGTACAATTATAGGAATTATTATCATTAGGTACATTAAATAGCTGAATTATTAATGTTTTCGGCGAGTCAAACGTGAGTGCTTTTAGCTATGGTATTCAAAACTGTTCGTCAAAGAAATTACGATGAGGTATGAAATGTAAGTAGAGTGAGAATTAGAAAACGTGGAAGATATATTTGACTGACTGATTTCGACTTTATTTCATTTACATTTATAAATGTACAGCTTTACATTTATAAATGTACAGCTGTATCAAACAATATCGGCACGTACGGGTCGGTAAGTTACAAAACCAGGACAGTGTATCTTAAAAACAGGCCCTGGTTCTCACATTTTTAGTTTTCGCTTCTAAAACCAGATGACGCCAAGTAAACAAACACAGCTATTCTTTTTGTAACCTGCTGCCGTGACTAAAGCGCATGCCGCATGGTCTTATAGAAAATAAAACTACATTTTGGGTGCATTCGATGAGTTACGGCGTCATCTACTACTAGCGCTATCTCTAGCGTTCTCCATATTAGTTGGCTGAAAAGAATTTCGCTAACTAATTTTGCGGACGCTAGACCTAAAATGGGATTAGCAGTAACAATTCAAATTCAAAAATATATTTTCTTTACTTCTTTTTACATCACTGCAGAATTAGACGGTAAATTGTGGAGTTTTGTAGTAGTTTCATTATGAACCTATTCTCCAAAAAATATTTGTAATGTCCATTTGTTCTTCATTTTTAAATTGAAAAAGTTTAAAGCAATTATTGATACAATACCATTGTTAATTTTGTGATGTCCTTGATAAATTAAAGTTAATGCATTCTTATTTCATTGTTAATGTTAAGTTCCAATGCACACGTGTAAAATAAATTTACGTTAAATTTGTTTTTTACCTTTATGATTTCTTTATAAAATGTACGTCAATCCTAAATTATTTCTTTTGACTTTTTATAACATACATGAATAGAAAAATAAGAATTTACTATACGTTAATTATAATGAGCGCATAACATTTATATACACTAACATCAATTCAGTGTAATGTACGTAGAGTACTTAAAGGTTACGATAATTCCAAAATTACCCCAGAGAGTAAATATTCCGCATGTGCCATTTTGTACCACACGGTGCTACTCCCCTGGGTTCTAGCGCCGTAACTCACTGAATACACCGACTGTATTTATCTGCCGTTCTATTTAGGATTTAGTGTGCAACTTACCAATTCCTAAGTTTAATTTATGTCTAATAGATAATAATAGCAAGAACTCTGGCGTCGTATGGTAAACAATACAAAAGTATCGCACCACAAAAGTTGAATTAATTAATCCGGGACGGCCGTTTCGAGGATACGAATAGTCCACATCCCGGATTAACTTGTGTGGTGCCGAGGTTACCGATACTTGTGTGTTGTTTATTTCTGATAGAATTTTGTTAAAAAAGCAACAGATTCTTAGAAAAGGTAACAGATTACATTTTCAGCAAGTTTTATTAGATTTTTAGAAAAAAGATCCAAACATCAAAAATACTTTGAAAGGAATTTATAAAGCAGGAAATATTTGTTATACATTAGTTCCTAATTTATTCACCAAATGTTATAATCATGAGTGACATCTATACGCCCAATTCATCTACCTCATTATTATAGAGAAAGTCTGTACTTAAGATTTTCTTAACTAACCTGAACGTCAGTTATGAATGGATGATTCCTACAAACATAATGCCACGATACGAATTTAAGGGTTAAAAGTATTTTGGTTGGTTCTGACAGAATGTAATAGGGCAAAAGAATTTTCAGGAAAGTGATAGATGTACTACCAAAGTAATAGACGAAATAATACCAAGCACCAAATTGTATCCCGAGAACATGGTGAGATGGATTGCGAGAACAGGGATGCGCATATCCTGCAAAAATTAAGTGTTATATTTTGGTTGTTTCACTATTCTACTTTGTAAAGCATTTATGAACGCAGCCCATTTTGCTGAAAACCGTCCCTATATAACTTTTACGAAAATAAAGATAAAAAGATAACTTCTAAAGGATCAAAGAAAATTGTTACAAAATAACGGTCCTTTTTATTAACAGTTCAAAATTACAATAAACTGTTCCTTGCCGTGGGTTCTTCTGGATCCTAGTCCTGCTTCTTCCAGTTCCATCGGGTTGATGATCTTCCTGGGGTCCTCGGTTCTGGTTGTTTGGATCTCGGAGTCTTCTTTGTGGACTCCCTCCTCGGTTGCTAAAACAGAAACGTACGAGTTAGTAAGGCGTTAGTACGCGCTATGGGGATACTCATGCCAGCCTACTCAGGTGGTCGTAGGTGGTCTTGTGCCTCGATCCCGAAGCTGTTCTTCGGGTGGTGGCGTTCTCCATCGCGGGATTCCCGCTGGTTAGCGTCTTCTGGAAGAAGTTTTTGTTGAGACGTGCCAGGAATTCCTGCAGCCGCTCGGTCTCGCTCAGGTGTGTCAGTGTAGCCAGCGATGTGTATCGGGATACATGGAGTACTAATCGCAAGCAGCGATTCTGTACGGTCGAGAGGGAGGTAATGTGGGTGGGTGCCGCCGTGACCCAGACGGGACTGGCGTAGGAGAGGATCGGGCGTATGTGTGCCTTGTACAGCATGACGCCCGTTTTAGGGTTGAGGTGGGAATTTGACAGGATGGGATACAACTGTCTGGCTGCACCTAATGCCCTGTTTCGAGCTCTTCTGAGATGCTCCGCGAAATTCAGCCTTTTGTCTAGGATCATTCCGAGATACTCGATCTTGCTGTCCCAATCGATCTCCGTCGCTCTGACTTTGATCTTGGGGAGCGGACCGTGTCGTTTCCAGGAGAACGCAATCGCTTGCGTCTTCCTGGGGTTGATCGTGAGTCCCTGGTCATCGAAGTAGTTCGAGATTCTGGTCAAATGCGCCTGAGCGAGTTTGACCGACAACTCGGCGCTACGCGATGTAGCCAGGATTGCTGTGTCATCTGCGTAGATGGCGTTCAGCACTCTTTGATCTTCCGCTTTCGGAATGTCCATGACGTAGATCGTGAACAGGACCGGGCCTAACGCCGATCCCTGTGGGACTCCAGATATCATGCTCCTCTCTGAAGATTCCGTCCCATTAACAATGGTGTGGAATCTTCGGTCCTTGAGGTACGATCTGATAGTCTTAAGGAGCCTCGGCGGAAAGCTGGCCTCCTTCATCTTCAGGAGTAGTCCTTCATGCCGGATCTTGTCGAATGCCTTCTCCAGGTCCAGGGATACCATGACGGTCGTCTGGTTCCTGTTGAAGGCAGTGGTGACCTGATCCGTAATCCGGTACAACTGGAGAGTCGTGAAGTGGTCTGACCTGAAGCCAAACTGGTCGCTGTCCATTAGCCGGTTATCTATTAGATGGTCGTTGATTCTGGCCAAGAGCAGAGATTCGAGAATCTTGCTGATGGTCCCGAGCAACGATATCGGTCGATAACTGTCCGGAGAATGGGGATCCTTCTTGGGTTTCAAGGCTGGGATAACCCTGGCAGATTTCCACCGGGTCGGGTAGTACGTCAGTCGGAGCGCTCCGTTGAAGATCTGCGTCAGGTTGACTAGCAACCTGAGCGGCAGATTCTTCAACGCTCCTCCTGTTATACCGTCCTCGCCGGGAGCCTTTCTGCCCGGGATCCGCCCGATCACTTGCAGGACCTCCTTGGGTGAGACGACGATCGGAGGACCCGCCTCCATATCGTCTATCTCCCATAAACTGTTCCCAGATGGAATAGTCCTTTTATACAATTCGATTTATAAAAGTCCGCTGTAACAGTAACAGTATCACGCTGCTAGTGGCCAGTGGCTGTAAATAACTCGCAGAGATAACCAAGTATCTTCGGAGTTGTTCGGAGTCAACTACTGAAGATAAATAATAAAAAAAAAAACCCGATGCAAGCAATTACCGTTGGTATCAAAAAAGGTGAATTACCAACATAAACGTTATATCAAATTGGTTCATTTTAATTTCAACATCTTTAACATTTGTGATAAAACTTTTCGTAAGACACCTGTTTTTCAGTTATATAAAATGTTGGTCGTGTGCAATTCGGATGTGGAGGAATGTCTTTTTCTCGGAAATATTCACTCATTTTTGTAATGTGTTCTCGAAATTTGTGTCATTTTATGGTACGAATTAGTCCAGTTTCTATATATCTAGGCATAAGTATATTTATGCACACTATAAGTTAGAACTGGTATGTATACATGACGTTTCGATTTCCGTATGAATATAATTATGAATTTTCTGCTTAGCAATGTTACAATCTGCAATAATGTAAATGCTTCACTCCGCGGTTAACTTAGTACACTGATGTACTAAACAACATGTAGCTGTTGTCATGTAACATTGGAGCTAGTATTTTCTTATTTGAAAGATGAAAGATCAGAAATATATCTGTAACATATCTAGAACATTGTTGTAAAGTGTGATTTACTACTGTTAATTATTATTAATGATTATATTTAATGCGATCTTGGTCAGTTTAAAATAATGAAATTAGCAGAGAAGCATTTATTAACTGAAGAATGCTCATAATTAAATCCACCGTCTCGGAGAATTATGGAGTAGAGTTTATTAGGACATGTCATTTTATTTGAAATTGTTAAATATATTTCTGAACACACTGTGTATAAGGTATGGTTGGGGAACGAACCCCATCCAATCAGTAAACTACTATATACGAATCAATGTTTTTAACTCTTTTTCTTGTGTTCGTGTTGACAAGTTAACTAAATGTAGGTACAAAAATGGCGTCTAACGAAAACCTTACGATATTCACACAATTAAAAGACGATATAAATTTCGCAAACTGGAAGTTCCGTATTATACTATTGTTAGAAGAAAAAGGTGTAGCAAAAGTTTTGAAAACTGAGATAGAAATTGATAAAACCAAAGATGCATAAGTTAGATCAATTATAGTACAATGCTTGACCGACAAATATTTAGAATATGTGAAAAAGGTAAAGTCTGCTAAAGAAATGATAAAATGTCTGGAAAATGTCTTTAGTAAGTTACATTTAAGGAAGCAACTGTTGACATTAAAATTCAATAAAAATAAAAAACTACAAGACCATTTTTTAAAATTTTGCACAATAATAAACAACATTGAAGCAGGTGGAATGAAGTTGGAAGATTTCGACAAAGTATGTCATTTTTTATTAACACTAGCTGATTGCTATGATAACGTAATAACAGCTGTAGAAATTATGAGTATAGAACGTGGCATAGACTTAGATTTTATAGAATCCTGCCTTCTTGATGCTGAAATTAAGAAAGAGGATAAGCAAAGGAATATAAAAACGGATGAAGCTGCATTTAGTGCACCAAATCAGATAGAATGTTTTAAATGTCACAAGAAAGATTGCAGAACAAAATTGTCAAGAGATCGTGGAAGAAGTAGAGGTTTTTGTAGAAGAAATAGAAATACAGGTCATCAGTCTCATCTAACGGAAGGACTTAAGTGTAATACTGTTGAAATAAGTAAAAATAATATTGAATTTATTATAGACTCAGGTGCAACAGAAAACTTAATAAAGCAAGACATGGAAAAATATATGAACAATATTGTACAATTGGAGAATGAAATTAAAATTAAAATTGCAAATGGAGATAGATTACATGCTACCAGAAAAGATGTAATTACAATGTACAGCGGTGGAAAGAAAATAAATGTAGAGGCATTGACAGTTCCTGGATTATTTCATAATATTATATATGTAACAAAGTTAACGAAGAAGAATTATAAGGTAATATTTAGTAAATGGAATGTAAACATAATAAAGGGTTCGCAAACACGGGAATGTGGCCATAAAAATGGATTATTTTCATTTGAAGGAAATATAACTTGTGAAGAAGCACATACAGGTACATGTATTGATAATATTTTATGGCACCAAAGGCTAGGACACTTGAATAGACAGGGATTGAAGATACTGAATCTACCAATGTCCAGTAAAATTTGTGGTCCATGTATGAGGAGTGAGGCAACAAGATTACCATTCAAGTCAATAAGGAAACCAAGAACTAGTGGTAGTGGAGAGTCAATATATATCGATATAGCAGGACCTATCACACCCACTTCAAAGGACGGTTACAAATATTTTAAAACTATTACGGATGACTATTCACATTTTGTGAAGATACATTTATTAAAAGAAAAATCAGAGGCAGCAGAAAGCTTGATAAACTACATCAGAGAAATCAATGCACAGAAAAAGGTAAAAGTAAGAAGAATAAGATGTGACAATGGAGGTTCTCATCGAATAATTTTCAACAATATTGTCAAACGAAAGACATATAAGGCAATACATATCGAATACACATAGTCATATTCTCCACAACAAAATGGCGTATCCGAAAGGCTTAATCGCACACTATACAATAAGGCAAGAACAATGATGGTAGAAATAGAGTTACCCAAACTTTTATGGTGTGAAGCAACAATGTGTGCAGCATATCAGCTTAATCGTTGTCCATCAGTAGCGATTAACAACAAAATACCTACAAAAATTTATCTAGGAAAATTGCATTTAAATCGGTTAAAAGTTTTTGGAGCGAAAGCTTGGGCAGTAATTTTACCCAAAAATAGCAAGCCAGAAGAAAGAGCACAAGAAACTAGAATGGTTGGATATGGCAAAAACGGCTATAGACTGTGGAATCCAATTACAGATGAAATAATTACATCAAGAGATGTAAAATTTGATGCAACGCAGAACAAATATATAAAAGAGGAAATTGAAGAAACTAATAGAATTTACCACTACGATGACGGTACAAAAGAAACACAAGAAATAAGGAAAGAAAATGAAGCAATGAAAAAAGACGAAAATACAACAGAATCAGAAGTAGAAAAAGAAGAGAGTGAAAAATGAAAGAAATACAGGAAAGAAAAGAACGACAACGAAACCACTACATCTAAGTGACTATGAATTATATACAGCTTTTTGTTGAGTGGCAGCAGATCCTAGAAACTATGAAGAGGCAATAAAGACAGATAAGGGATGGCAGAAAGCAATAGAAGATGAATTGGAAGCACACAAAGAAATGAACACGTGGACTGTAACTACTTTACCAAAAGTAAAAAAGGCAATAGAAGCAAAATGGATTTTTAGGACTAAAGACGATGGAACCAAAAAGGCGCGGATCGTTGCCAGAGGTTACCAAGAAGATTCTAACTTTAATTCAACCTTTTAACTTTTTTTTTAACTATTCACCAGTAGCTGGACTAACAACTGTGCGATTATTACTTGCACATTCAGTATATTCAGATATAAGGTAAGGCAATTAAATTATAAATCAAATTAAAATAAATAATGAAGTACATCTGAAAGTACCAGAAGGATTAAAAGAAACAGATGGTAAGGTGTTAAAACTGAATAAAGGAATATATGAATTAAAAGGTTGGAATAGAAAGTTTGATAGTTTTGCAAAGAAAAATGGACTAAATAGATCCATGAATGATTTTTGCTTGTATATTGGACACCATGTTTAGTTGATAATATTTGTCGATGATATTCTAATAACGGGAGAAGAGAACGAAATAAACGGACTAGTTGAAAACTTGAAGAAAGAATTTAACGCGAAAGATTTGGGGTATTTAAAGAAATTCTTAGGTATGAAAATAGAAAGAAAAGACAACGAAATAAAAATTATACAGAAAAGACAAATACAGAAAATGATAGAGACATTTAATATGACAGGATGCAAAGGAGCAAAAGTACCAATGACGAAAGGTTTTCAAGTAGATGTTAATGAAGGAGAAGTTGAAGTACCTTATAGAGAATTAGTTGGAAGCTTAATGTTTGTAAGTACAGCTTCAAGACCTGACGTGTCGTATGCAGTAAACTATCTAAGCCAATTTTTAGACAAGCTGAAGAAGAGTGCATGGATAGAAGCAAAACGAGTGTTAGGATTAATTTATAAAACTAGTGATAAAACAGAATTAGAAGCGTTCTCAAATGGGGTCAGTAAGCCTTTATTGTGCAAAACCCATAGCATGGTTTTCACGAGAACAAGGATGTGTGGCTTTATCGACAGCGGAGGCCGAATACATCGCTGCATCAACAAATGTATGTGATTTAATGAATATACAAGGACTGTGCAGGGACTTTAATGAAGAAATGAACAGTATTCTATATGTGGACAATATAAGTGCTATAAAGATGACTCAATCTTACGAAAATAGTAAAAGAACGAAACATATAGACATTCGTTATCACATTATTCAAGATTCAGTGATAAATAATAAAGTAGTTATAGAGTAAGGAAAAAAAAAACAATTTAGCAGATATCATGACCAAATGTTTGAGCCATGAACAATTCAGTATACTTAGAAGTAAATTAAATGTAGCATAAGTTTGTAAAATTAATGTTCATGCAACTTAACGATTTTTGTAAACTGCAAATCGAGGAGGGGTGTTAAATATATTTCTGAACACACTGTGTATAAGGTACGGTTGGGGAACGAACCCCATCCAATCGGTAGACTACTATATACGAATCGATGTTTTTAACTCTTCTTGTGTTCGTGTTGAACGTACTACCGCCCAATTTGATAGATGTAAAACTCACATTGTTTGATTTGTTTGTTATCAGAATGGTTGTCCATTTACTTATACGTAATTTCTAATAACATTACATATGAGTTAATCTGGTGTTGTATTCCAATTTGCGGATGAAGTTAAAAGAAATTAATAAATATTTTTGCATCAATTTGAAGTACCCAATGACGTCACTAACAATTTTTTAAATGACAACTTCCACTTTTTTTACTTTAATAAATTAGTTTAATACTTCACATAAAATGTTCGAATAACAAAAAGCAAAGATAAATGTTATTATTCCAGAAATGAAATTACTGTTTTCTTTCAAGTCAATTGCTTGAAATGCTATCCGTCTGTTCATAAGTTTTTACATGTCAAGAACGTATGAATCAAAAATACAGAATAATCGGTTTTATACATTATCATGAGCTAAATACTCGTTATACTTAATTTTACAGAAAAATGAACTATAAGTACGGGTAATTTAAGTGAAACTCAGTGCAAAGGCAAAGGCGCATTTCAATTACAACAGAAAATTAAGTTTCTCATCGATCAGTACTACGCGTATTAAACACAGAAAAATACCATCCTTACAAAATAACTACTCCAAGAACTCAGAGAAGATGACCCTAATCACGGAATACAGTTCTGTGATATGCAAATTTTATGCAACCCTAATCTACGCTTAATACGCCAATTCTATTTTCACTCCATCTTGTGTGATTAATGGAACAATAAATCGACAAAATTGTACATGTTGGAGTAGACAGAATTCTCGCTGGATTACTAAAGCACTCAACATCCTTGCAGTTAATACGTGGGTGGGAATAGTTGATAATAGAACCATTGGCTCTTCTTTGTCTGGAATTTTTGACTTGCTCTTGCAGAAATGAAGATAAACCCGACTTGCCAAATGGCGATATTTGGTTTTGAGCAAGGAGCAATAATTTCATTTCTTGAATAACAGCATTTATCTTTGCCTTTTGTTATTCATAAAATTTATGTTTTCCATTCTTTAAATGAGTTGCATTCCAAAATGTTTTAAAATATTGACGGTACTATTAATTATCTGTTGAAATAAAAAGAATTGGGAGTTGTCATAAAAAAAATTGTTGTGAAAACCCGGAAGTAAGACAACTTCAACTGAAATATTAAAAAAAATTAAATTAACCAGTTCAAAGAAGTGCTTGCTTTGAAAAACATATTGCTTCAAATTTACTTAATCCATTCCATTATTTTGCCGCGCACATTATATGAAAGCTCACAGGAAGTTATGTTGTTAAAAAAAAATAAAGTATTCGCTAAAATTTTTTATTTTTGTCAGGTTTCTACAATGATTTACACATTACGTCTTATGACCTCTCTATCAAAAAAAAAATGAAATATGTCGAAACCTGTACCAATTGTCATGTGAGAGAGACATGACACGTCAATAATTTAAAAATTTTTAAACCACAAAAAGCCAATCCCAAATATCGTTTCGGGTTCGACAAAAACTTTTTCTAAAAATACAATTTAAAACTTATATTCGGTTCACAAAACAAAATCTTTTATATTAATCGTTTTTAGGTTTTATAGGTGTTTTTTATTAATTGCATTTGTTTATTGTTATGTTCAAATTATTTTTGCTTAATTTTTTTATGTCACTTTATTAAACTATTGTAAAAATTAAGGCTTTTATCATTATATATGAATACAGTTACCTAAATATGAACACGCAACGACCAAATTAAGAAACTGTATAAAAGCAACACTAAGGTTTTAAAATAAAATATAAACTCATAAAAAAAATACTAATTCTTAGGAGCATAATATTGCGAAGAACTACGTATTATGTAAAACAGTAGCTTCGGTGTAAAGGTTATAGGTAAAGCACCTCTCAGATTATTCACAAAGTTGATCATATTTCGGTCGTGAAACATGACATGAATTGATCTATGGTACATGTGCAAATCTAAATGTGATGGTTCTTGAAGGACCTACGGTATAAACTATTTTGGGTAAGCGGTGTAGATAAACGGCCCTGTGATCCTTTGCAAGTCAACCGTATTTCGGCGATAGGTTAGGTTGCAAATCACTGTATAGAAAATACAAAATATTCTGCAACAAATAAAATTAAAGCGAATAAATTTAAATTAAACAAAGGAATCAGATTGATAAGCTATCCTATCTCTACCCATAAGTTATACCCATTTTGTCAGTTACGTATACCTTCTCTGGATGATTTTCTCTTATGATGCCCTATTTTAACATATCGTCATACATATAAGAAAATGTCAGCTTCTTTCTAATTTGTCTCGTAAATGTTTTTGCATATGCACTATCATGGTAACAGTTACTGTTGGATTTTTATGTAAACAGTTTACATAAAGTATTTTTTCTTCTAATTTGGAACGGTTACTTGCATTGTCGAGATCAATCAAACTTGATTAAAAAAAAATAGAAATTGTTTCTCTTAACTATTTTGCAAATGTCTCTGTACACGTATCATGGCAATAGTTACTTTGGAATACTGAGATAAACAATTGCCCATTTAGAGTAGATATTTTCGCTTATACTCCTGCTTCTATAACTCTTTCCTTTATAGCAAAACAGAATTCATACTACAGCATTCTTCGATAGTACTCTAAAATTATACAAATATATTAATAAAGCCTTTGTTATTTACTTATATTAATAATACCTGAATTCTACAAAAAAAGGAGAACATTGTCAAAGATCGTTAATATAACTTACGAAATTTCGACTGCTTTCGAAATACATATAGTGAGAGATTAAGAATAGATTTAAGATTAAGGCTGTGTTCTGTAAGTCTTCAAATGTACAAAAAATTTACCTGTTCTTATTGCCAGTTCAGGAATTGAATGCTTACGGGACGCAGAACCTGAATTATTGGTTGAAATAGTAGACTTACGGAACTCATTGTGAAATACAGAGACGGTTCAGTACTTCCTTTGAATTTCCCCACAGAATAGTGAATCAACCAGAAGTGAAACACTTTGACTTTTTTTAGATAAAATATTTATTCACAACGGGCGTTTAAAAGTATTAACTTATTGTGTAGACAATTATTTTCTTTGCTCATAATGAATTTGGATCGAATAGAATGTGCAGTACTCGCATGATTTATTTTTAGTTTCTATTAATGTTTTTGAACGTATAAAATAATGTTAGTCAGCAATATAATCGAATACAATATTCATTCGCATGGATGCGTGTTTGAGCTGCCATTCTTACAATGTCTTGTAGTAAAGAGGTGCCCTCCACGTTTTCTTCTCTTTATGAAGAAAGAAGAAAAATTATTACTAATGTGCACAATAATTGAGCAGATGCATCTATTATAAATGTCACATTACTATCTTAATCAACGCCATCTTTTAGCGTCTAGTTTAATTGGGAGTAATAACGATAATAAATAGTAGGTCGGATTCTCTCTCATTAATTTATTCTAGGCTCTTTTATAGCTTTCGTTCATCCTAAACTGTAAGGGGAAAATTAAGGAAAAGAGACCCATTAAATAAAATATCTTATTTATTTTTTATACTGTATTCTACACAAGATATACGATATTTTTGTAACACTTTTCAATGAATAGCATAGTGAAACATTACTTGTCCCGTGGACAACAATTGGACCCAGAGAAAAAAAAATTGTTATAGCTATTTATTGTTTTACACAATATATTCAAATTTAAATTTTGTTATACTTAGACATAGCAAGCCCTAAAAATATACCGGATGTTCCATATTCGGCACCGAAATTTCCGGAATTCAAACATCGGAAACATCGTCTTTTAAATGGCATCATATATTTCTTCGGCGTTTAATATTGCTTGCTTACCAAGACAGCAGTGTAGAGTTGTGTGTAGAGTAGAGTAGATACTACTGTTGACGTTTTTATATTAACTCTAAATGTTGGACCCTAAAAACTATTTCCAGTCAAAGCCAAAGAAAGCAAAGACAATATCGTAAAAATTCGAAGTAACATTACGAGATGTAAACATAACTTTCATTTTGAAATACAAGATTTAATTTTAGAACGACGATATGTAATCCAATTTAAATTTACTCTGAATAAACTTAGTAACCCTTACTTTAATTTGCTTTGCAGGAATCATTAGTTATTATATATTTTTGCCAGACCGATGCGTTTTTCAAATTCTGTACTACTCGTTTGACTGTTTGGCGATGATTTCTGTTTTTGTGGATATCGAGGAGTATGGTCTTGATATCAATTTATCGCATTTTCCATAAATAATAAGCAAATTTAGATATTCTTCTTTCTACGAAATTTCAATTTTCCATGTTAATCATTTTCACAGTTATAAAAGATCACATGAACTCATCTATTTAGAAAAAAAGCGAAATAATTCAACTATGATCAGAAATAGTTATTTTGTCAACCTAACCTTAAAATTGAATTAGGAATTCGAACATGTAATGACATATAGAGCGTTCTATTTAAGATAGCAAAACCGACAGCTATTTCCGGTATAGCCGGAAGTGGCAGATTATTAAAAATATTTTAGTTCAACAGCACATGTGAGCTGTACCGACAATTGAATGTTATTGAATTTTCAAATTCAATAACATCTAACCTTTAAGCCTTTTAAATACACAATAATATATATTCCAGTTAAAACGACAGTTGAAATACGGTAATCTCAGTGATATTCGAAACACTAAAGACAATAATATGCAGAACCTTCTATGCAAAATGGAAAAGTGAGTGCCTGATCCGCTACTTGTTGATCAGCCTATATATACAACAATATTACTTTTAAAACATTCGTCAAAATGTGTCGCATAGTAACAACTCCCTTAAAAAGAAGATAAAATTCAGTTCCTACCTATACCGCATCGCAAACTCAAAAAAATTTAAAATCAAAATTGCCGAATTCTAGCGCTGAAACCTGTATATTTTAAATGATAATATACATTCATTCTATACAAAGGTACAGCAGTGCCCTTCTCAAATATAAGCACTCTCGGAGAACTCTCACTCGCCCCTCACACACACCTTTTGTTTGTTGCGTACGGCAGTACTGACAATTGAGATGGACAGTGGTTCGTTATATCTAACCTTTCTGGAAAACAATGAATTACACTAATACCCAAACCAACAGTTATTTACAGTCGAAACCTCACATGTGGATACAATTGTCTAGTTATTTTCAAGGAATAATATTCCTTCTTATTATAATAAGACACTCTACACATTAGGCGCATCTTACCCTGTACAATGACCGCCATCAAATGGGAAAAATGTCTATATTTAACTTCAAGAGAATTTACCACGGTAATGGGTGCACTGTTTAGCCCCTGAAAGATATACCACGTCATGTTTAATTATAATCGATTTTTCAAGAATGCCAAAATCTAAAAAGATTACGTTTGGGAAAACAAGCGAGATTAATTTTTTTATCGTGTGGTATTTTTAGCTACTGGAATAATCTCAAAGTTAGATTTTATTTCCTTTAACGTCCTCCAGATTTAATTTACTATAATTGTTTGAATTGTGTAATCTAAAAATTCACATTATTTTGTATGGCACCTTTAGGGACTTATAATTGCAATAAACAATGACGATTTTTAACTTTTTAATTATTTTTTTTTATTTAACTAAATTGGAAAAAATGTTTCCCTCTAACTCTTCACAGATTTGAATTATTATAATTGTTTGAATTGTTTATTCTCAAAATTCACTTTATTTTATATGACACCTTTAGTGGCTTATAATTGTAATAACTAATGAAAATGTTCAATTATTTAATTAACTATTTTTTGATTTAACTAAATTGGAAAAATTGTTTCCCTTTAACTCTTCGCAGATTTGAATAATAATTATTTCAATTGTTTAATCTCAAAATTTACTTTGTTTTATGTGACACCTTTAGTGATATAACTGTAATTTTTTGTAGTATTTTTTTTTATTTTAGCTAGCCAATTGACTTTTTGTATTTATTTTCAAAAGCATCTGTTATCGTCTGGATTTGATTTTCCACCAAACTATAATTTTGTTTTCTGTTTCCATTTTCCATTGAGGATTGCTCAATATCAATTGGTGTTATGAAATGGAATGAAATGAAATGTCCTTGTCCATACCATTTTGTATCTTGCTTCCAATAAGCGGAGTACTTGTGATACTTACTACAATAGTTTATTATGCAATTTACTTCGTATACTATTCGTTGTGTAAATTATTTCTTCCTATTCTGCTCGGTTATTTTGGAGTTAAAAACATATTCTCTTTCGGATAAGTTGCATTATCTTCCTCACAATTTGACTGACTTTGTATTTTCGGTTATTTCAAATCTCACAAAGTAGATCCTGAGGCACTCATGTCTATTCATTTTCTTGTGCTCTGGTTTTGTATTTCTTTCTGTATCGCTCTGTTTTGGGATTAACGAAATCTTTTTTTCACATGAATTCCTTTATCTACTCCGTTATTAGACGGACATTTAATATTTTCACTTTGCTGTGATTACGGACAGACATTATCTTCTGCACAGTTTGGTCGACTTTGTATCTTAGGTTATTTCAAATCTTACAAAATAGATGGTGAGATACTTGAGCCTATCTATTTCTCTTGTGCTCAGGTTTTGTATTTCTTCCTGTATCGCTCTATTTTGGGATTAATGATACCTTTTTTGTCACATGAATCTATATACTTTTATTTCTGTCGGAAATGTATTTAACTATTTATGCGGATGATATATCTATTTTAACTGTTGACCGCGATGCTTCTAATATATCTAACCGTCTATTAGAAGTTTTAATACGGTTGTTCTCTGAAAACAAGCTGTCGCTTAGTTTAGAAAAAACAAAGTATATGATATTTCACACAAGACAGAGACAAGTGAATCTTGGAAACTTGATAATGGATGGTACCCGACTGCAGCAGTCTTATGTATCTAAGTTTCGAGGTATTACATTCGAAGCCAACCTAGGCTGGACGAACCATAAAGATAGTTCATTATATATCGAGCAAATTTTTTTCGTTGTATACGATCACAGATTGCACCACCTTGCCTCAGATCACTGTATTTTGCTGAAATTCAATCACGACTTCAATATGGACTACTGCTATGGGGTTCTTCGGCAGTTGCGAAGGAAGTGTTTCGCGCAGAAGGCGGTAATTCGTAGTATGGTGGGTGTTCACTACACTGATTCCTGTAAACTACTGTTTAAGCAATTTAGCATTCTGCCGCTTCCGTGCCTTTACATATTTGAAGTGTGTTGTCATATTTTCCAACATCAAAAGCAGTATATCAAAAATGCAGACATACACAATTACGCCACGCGAGCCAGAAATAATTTGCATGTTACTGATACACTGCTGACTATACCTCGATCAGGCGTAAACAGCATCGGCATAACTATATATAATAAGATTCCTTTGATTATTAGGGAGAGCGGGACACTCTTTCATTTTAAAAGCAACCTGAAAAGATTGCTCTTAGAGTCCTTATTTTATTCCATTGATGAATATTTGCGTACATAAGTTGGTTATATATTTATAAATATTGATAACATTTTTTTTCCATGTTTTCTTTGTTTTTTGTTTTTCCTTGACTTGTTATATACACATCTGTGTCAAGTAATGATAATAAACTATTTATCTATCTTCTCCGTAATTAGTCGGACATTCAATATTTTCATTTTACTATGATTATGGACAGATTACAAATGCCACATGTACATCAATAGTCATTTCCGTAAGTTAAGTTTATTTCTATTTATTTCGCATCCCATATCTAGGTCGTATATATAGTTAGTTATTTCTTCCTACTCGGCTGGATTATTTTGAAGTTAATAACGTCTTCTCTTCTCTGTACTCTTTCTCTTTCAGATAGATTCTGTTATCTTCTCTGTCCTTGGATTGGTTTACACATGCTATTAATCTAAATTTAATGGTATAGGTAGTTGTCACTGTACATACTTTAGATTATTTCAAATTTTACAAAATAGATCGTGGGATACTCCTGCCGGTTTCATTTTTTTCTGTTCTCAGTTTATGTTTTTTCCCAAATTGTTCGGTTTTGGGAATAATAATATCGTTTTTCTCCCATAAATTCCCTTATCTTCTCTGTAATTCGTTGTAGATTTAGCACTTCGACATTATTGTGATTATGGGCAATTACAATTGACGTATATACCAGGTGTGTCGGTAATTCTTTTCCGGTTTTTTCGCTA
>LR737431.1:358872-394981 GCA_902655005.2 Marronus borbonicus | reverse complement strand
TTTTTTTTCAATAAAGTTGCATTTCGACGACTAATGGGTTATATTTTTCCCACTAAAAAAGTCTGACTGGGATATATATGTCCCATACAAAATGGCGGACTTTTTTTTCGAATAACATTTTAAGGTGTTTATTTCACTTACCTTCATCTTGTTGTTGTTTAAAAAAATTACAATCTAATCAGGATTTAATAATAAAAAATCCGGCTCGAAAGGGTTAAATTTCAAGAAACCCTTCGATGTGACACCTCTATTCGATTACTAATCGTTAACTTTTTAATATTCGTTTGGACTTTTTCTATATTCCGCAGAAATGGTCGCTGACATGTATGGAAACGGTCAGATATTTCTTAAAGTACAGAAAGCAGTGAAAAAAGTTTTAAATTACATCTTTCCAGATTAGAACAATATATATACAAACTGAAATCAATATGACAATATAGTAAACGTATTCTTTTCAGTGGAACACACTGCAAAGGAAAATTCTGGACCGTGCATGAAATTCTGACTACATTTCCTATCTCGCATGCCCTATGTCTCTTTGCGAATAGAATCAATTTAATTACAAAGTTACGTGCGATATTTACAGTAAGGAATCTTTGGTGAAATTTATATATTAATTTGCATGAATAGAGATTATTCATACCAGTAATAAGTAATGACGTATAACCATATTACTATATAAGTTATTTCAATACCCATACAGATATGTGTGTATATCAATAAAAACTCTGAGCAGGATGATCACCAAGTGGCATGCTTTTCAAATTTCTGTATTACGAGTGATCCCAGTTTCCATACGAGCTGAACTAATAGTATGCAATTTACTGTATGAAGCTTTTTTATATGATTATGATTCATTGGCAATCTAAAAAATAGTTTATTGTAATTAGCATAACATCTTCAAAGTCTTCTTCTTGTGTATTACAAAATAGTCACTATTGTATCACCGTAGCAGTGACAAAATCGAGTACATACAGTTTGATATCTTTAGGTAATATTTATATTAATTAAAATCAATTTCCCATGTTCCCATATTCAGAATTATTTCATCCAATGTACCTAAAAAGGTGTTTCTAATAAATTTTAGTTATGATTCAACTTGGATAATATCCAGATTCTAGAAAATCTATAAAATTTTCGGTAAAAAATCAATTTTAAGGTAAACACGTCAAATACACTGATGTACAAAGAAACAACTTCATACGCAGTACAATCGTAAAAGGCCGTATTGTCACCACTTTCCTAGATGTGTAAGTCAATATTTACTTCTCAATCACCATCACCATAAAATTGATTGTAATTTTGTGAAAATTGGCAGTAAATGCAAATATGTATTGATATCGACGCCCTGGAAAGCGGGCACATTGAAAAATATTTTAAAAGCAAAGGTAATAAAGGTTCCTTCTTAAAGACAATTGTTTTTTTTTTTGCATTTTGGTGTTTCAATCGTCTTTCCAGTTGCATATTTCTAGTATTATTTATCCGCAAGAGTCACTTTCCTTCACATTTTCAAGCATTACGATTTTCAAAATGACCTTTTTATTTTATTTTTTATAAGTGGTATTAAAAAGATTTTCTTCATGTAAAAGAAAAGCAATAGGTTGCCTTCAGAAGGCAACCGTTGGTTGTTATCCAAACAACTGAAGATGTAATTTTTTACAGAAAGTAGGAAATTTATTGTCGACTAACTTTTATATTTTTTCCAGCCGGTAGCATTTTAGTAGTTATAAGCAGCGTTCATTTTTGCCAGGTAATGACCGCATCTATGTCAGTATACGTACTGAATTCTAGATTTCCTAGATTTTAGGTTCCTTGGTTATAGAATATACATTTCCCCAAACTGCGTCTGAGGATACGGTATATATAGATTTTCGGTTCAAAAAACAGCACTTTCATTTTATGCAACGAAAAATAAATTGAACTGGACCTTAATTTGAAATCTTTTAATACTGTTACGCTCCTTTTTTTAATTTGGTTCGTACATTTTTCAGTAAATCTTAACTCGACTGTATTTGATGTAAGCTCTAAATCTATTTGCTTCTAAGTATGCACAGCCCATACAGGTCAACATTTCTTTATCTAAACGAGCAATGGTCGACTGTAAGCGTCTCACTTAACTATCTTTATCTAGCATTTCAAAAAATATTGGAAACACTTTATTAACCAAGCTTATTTACACTCATATTTCCTTCTTTTCAGTACATATTTTTTTTGTAATAATGTGTGACCTAGCTCTAGTATACGTGCTTTGGTTTCCTCAAAGAAGAAAAACTGCGAATGCGTTATGTGTTGAGGCCAGAAATGCTCATCGTGAGCGTTTCTGACCTCACTCAATGAAACTAAAGCTTTTGTCAATAATGAAATTAAGAGAGTTAGAAAATTAAAAGATATCCCGAGGACTGTACGAAATGTATTTCATATATAATTTATAGATGCTTACAACTTTATACATAACTATTTTGGATAAACCGAACACTTATATCCACGCTACTTTTGACAATATTTTATACATGTTTGGCTTTTTATTATATTTCATACACTGCTTTACATAACGCATATACGCAAATGCGAATGTCGGCGCCACACAAGTGTCAATTCTGTCATTGATACAGTACTTGTACAATGAAATTAAACTGTACATATTTCTGCAGTGAATTACACGTGTGATGATTTACAATTAACGGTTTTATTTTTTAATTTTTTTATCTTTTTTTAATTATTCATTTATCATCGAAACATTTTGTATATTTTATATTTTCCTACTAATACATCCAAGACTACATGAATAATACTTTTATCATTTTTATACTTTGGCTGTAGTTACTTATTCATTACGTAGAAACTACTGATGCTGTAGCGGCCTTCATGATAGCTAACGAACCCCGGGGTAAGAAACGCTTATTTCCAATTTCCTATGATTTAATACATACCGTTGACAATTAACTCAAATTTTAATCGTATTTACCACATGTAACTTACATACAATGAGGTGGGCCGTTTTCGGCTGAAATGCCTAATTATATTTAAGTTATTGCAACTTTATATATGTAATTTAGTAGTATTATCCGTAGGTTGGAGTACTTTCAATCATTGTTCCGTGGTTTAAACACTACGATTACACGTCAACGGTATATATTGTGTAACGAACCGCTAGTCGTTACAGATTCAAAGAACTTTTACTGAAAGAAAGAGACAATTTATTATTAAGATAATTTTTGTATTCATTCTTTGAATCATTTTTGCAAATGTTTAATTAAATGTATTTATTTTCACGTGAACAAACTTTTGGACGACTCTATGTACTTCTTCTAGATGAAGGTGCGTACGTGCATAATCTTTCAATTCATATTCTCGACTTGTGTTTTTTGCACCGTACGTCATCCAAAAGAAGTCTCCGCGTCATCGCCCGGAATGGTATATAAACCGCTCGAAAATCCTATTCGATAGGAGTCTCCTCCTGCCCTCTCCGTATCGCTGTCGGTGCTAAACACTGGCCTAGGCGGAACCTTCTCCGTATCGCTGTCGGTGAAAGACACTGGCCTTGGCGGAGCCCTCCCCCCGTATAGCTGTCGGCGCTAGACGTTGACCTAGACGGAAGTCTTCTCCGTATCGCTGTCAGTGCTAGACACTGGCCTAGGCGGAACCCTCTCCGCATCGCTGTCGGTGCTAGACACTGGCCTAGGCAGAGCCCTCCCCGTAACCGTGTTATTCTTTTCTTTGCAGCGTTAAATTAAATCTTGTTTAATTCACGTTAAAGTCCGTAAGTTTGTTCACCGTTATTATCAATCTGTACTTTGCCGAATTTTCCGTTTACTGCTTAGATTGATAACCGATTTTTATTATTTATCTTAACACATTGAATATCAAAATACTGTTTCTAATTTATATATCTTTTGTACGTAAAAATGTATCCCAATTCCGTTTGATTTCATTTCTCGTTCAAGTTCCTTACTTGTTTTGTATATAAGATTGTCACAGACTTTAAAGATTGAATTCCGTTTGATTTATTTCTCCGAAATTATTTGTTTATTTTCTTTTGTAAATAAAACAATTAGTTTTCCTAAGTGTACTCTTTTATTTCCGACGAACCTTGGACATAATTGCTACCCAAAGGTTGATTTGTTAATGAACGCACAAGCATCACGATAAACTACTCACTTTAATTTATTAATCAGCAAAGTTAATTTAACACTCCACGAGGTAATTACCATATAAGTAACATATGACAGTTAGAACATACCGTAACTTGTAAGCATATTAAGTACCGGCGTCACTTATTGATGAGAGACGCAGCTGCAAAGAATAAGCAAATACCGGCCGCACAGATGTCTTCTCGTTATCATAAACTTTGTCAAAGGTAGTAAAAGGCAAAATAAGGATAAATTACTTTATTTGTAGACAAGCTACTAATTTGCTAAAATTAATTAACCTTAATTTTCCGTATTTTCGTGAAACCAAAATTTACCAGAACCCATACCCGAATTTCCGAGTTTGTGAGGAGGAGTAAAAACACACTCGCCGAATTAATGCGTTACAATTGGAACTTATTATTATTCATTCTGCTAGTTACCTTAGTAACACTTTGGTAATTCGCTGTTATTTATTTCATATACACAAAACAGTTCCCTTCATAATAACTGCTACTATAACTACAAATAAGCGCAAACTGTCTTTAAAATCCATATATCTTTTAAATCTACAGGAGCGAGAGTTTTAATTTTTGTATTATATTACTTTTGTCAATTTTGGATTTTTATAATAAACTTTAGGAATCGCCAAGTCACCGTTCTTAACTTACAATTTCACTATTGTATGTCCTGCTTTAACTGAATACACATACATATGTGCTACTACAGTAGTACTAGTTTCACCGCATGATGTCGAGGATAAGGTTTTTATAGCAGAAAGCGCATCGCTTTCTGCATATTGTGTCCATTGAATATTTACGTTTAAGCTAAACTTCAAATGTAAATAGTTTAGAACAATAAACGCAATAATCAAGCCTTTACCATTAATTATTTCATGTCCTATATAGAATTAGAGTACAGTAGTGCTTCGTCAGATTCTTTTACAGGCGCCATTTGGTAATGTTTGGAAATAATTTGTACATTTTTACACATTGTCGGCTTACTACTGTAACAGTGACAAAGCCTATTTTTCAGTTATAAGGTTTTTTCTTTGTGACTAAATTATAGTCAACTGGAATTCATAATTTTTTGGTTAACAACAAAAATTTTAAATAAGTAGTTTGGTAATTTTTGCCGCAACTTGCGAATATATTAGCAAAATATTTATTACACATACCTATTATTTATGAATGTAAAACACATACATAATTATTCCAACTGTGCAAACAAATTAAGCACCTAATTCTGGGCAACAATCACTTCCTCAAACGCAATGCTACATATAATCATATCAAACGCTTGGTCAAGTTCTTCAACCATAAGAATATTTGTATTATTTATATTCCAATTCGTCATCTACAAGCTAGTCTAAGTTAACGTAGCGTTCGTACAATACTACGGTATCTTCACATCTGTGACAAAGACGATCACATAGATTGGCCTCACTGCAGTCCACAAATCGAAAGGGTCATCAAAGAGATTCCACACTCGCAGACAAAGGTCTCTCCATCTTCTTTTTATATTGGTACAAACTACTAGACCGTGGAATACTAATCCTGAGCGATTAGATATCTCCTTAATTCTCTCAACACAGTAACAGTTGCTAAAATACAAAGTGATTATTTAAAACGACAATGTAACGGAAAGGTAGCCAAACTGATTTCAGTGTCAGTGATTTAGTCGTTATATGAGCCCTGCGCACTGCAGGTAGAAGACCGAATAAAGAACCTTTCTAGCATTCAAAGGTTCACATGTAATTCCGGAAAAACAGAATATTGTAAGAGATATTTTCACAGTAGAAGATTTATGTCCTTACAATTGCTCTTAAAATAATCCCGTTTCTAATGCTTATACGTTTAAAATTAACGTTCTTGTATTCATTTGAGTTAAACATTAGTAGTAGATATTTCCTAACTAAAAGCAAATAGAATTAATTAAAAAACATAGTCTTCACATTCCCCTCTTCTTTCATACCTTCATGAAAACATGTTTCATAGCCGCAGAATGTTTTCTGGCAGGCCCAGCATCGAGATTAGCTGTAATTAGCGCCACACATACATCACGCTTAGTGATTTTAGTTCGTCCACCCGTCCAAAGTAAAGGTTCCTCTAGTGACCGTAAGTTCACTTTTTAGTGCAGTAAGTCTTTTTCTGGCCTATTATCTTTCGAGCGTGGGAGTGAGGGGGCACTTTTAAGTCCAGTCAACGACCGTAGTGATGAAATAAGACAACAACTTTTTAGTATTCCGACTTCTCATCCCCCACAACATTCAACTTAATGTAAAACTCTTTCTAAAACAATGTTCATTGTAACACTAGGCATATCTCAATGTAAATTTGTTAATTAATTATGGCTCGATTCATAATCATAAAAAATAAAATTTCACGTTGTACAGTTGTCTGTGGTGCAAAACGCCATCAGAAAGCATAGAATCTACGATACAGTTGCGTCCCTGCATCGCTTGCACAATGCTACATCTAAAATTAATAATTTCCGTTTGGGTCTCGGCATTAATGTATTTTTGGAAAATAAAATTTGTGATTTTAAGTTTATTTGTCAACGAGATAACTTGTGGTGGTTACAATTCCAATTGAAAGCTGTTTAATTTCAAGAATTATATTCGCATTTCGAAGTTCGGGTCACTTATGGTGGTAAGAAAAAGCTGAATTCTACAGTTTCACATAAACATAGTGTTTGTGTGAAACTTTGGTAAAATATCACTGAACCAGGTGAGTTTCATTTAAAATTTCCCACGACACTCCTAATTTCTACGAACCCTAAATTTATCTACTCTCATAATGACTGGTTTTCATTTTTGGTGCGTACTGTTTATTCCATACGGTCTATACAATCTAAACATCTCTTCTACCTCAGCAATTAAGGCTTAATAAGAAACAATTTTAACCGTTTTCCATTTCCGCTTGTCGTACGTTATATTTGAAACTTCTTCGTAGTGGTTTTCTTATTATACAGCATCTCTTTGTCTTGTATACTTCCCCCCATCCTCCTTTCATTTAACTTTGCGTTTTGCATTTATTTTAGGAACATTTTAGGAAAGGATCACAACTAGCGTCCTCTTTAAGAACCTTGTATTTTTATGAAACTGTTCAGTTTTGATTTATATGAGTTGTCTTGCTATGACGACTATCATTTTTTGCAAATAGTTTATTTAAGTTGCTTGAGTTTTACTTTACCTACAATAAATAGCAATAACAACTTACGCTTTCAGCATTCAGATTTGGCAATCTGGAAATTGTCAGGAATACATTGTTTAGGAGCGAGCAGTTCAGATCAATGTAGCGCCACGGGAAATAATCTGGCGCCTTTTCTTAGCCAACTTTGAATAACACCACAGACAGATTATCAAAACCTTTATTGTTGCATATCGTAATACTTCTTATGTGAAAGTATAATCCAAGTAATTAAATAGCCGATATCCCTTAAGATTAGTTAACAAAAAATAAAAATCGGGCTATCTTCCTTAAAATAGTAATTTTATACATATATGTTGTTCGGTAGCATTATAATTTAAGTCATCGTTGTCACTCTTTCTGTGACTTTTCCTATTGTAATGTAGAAGAAACTATCTCTGGAATGGAAAACTACAGCAGAAACAGTTACATGGAGAATCCCGAGGTGTCTCTTGAGCAGATGTTGAGTTTCATTTTTCTTGTTTAAGTTCGGCGCCACTGAAAATTGGGTCAGAGTTTCAAATAAAGTAAAAGTATGTGCACATATGAAGATTTCTTAAATGCAACGCTTATACGTACCTATTTTTAGACCGTGTATTCTCTCATTTTCGTCACGTTTTACATTGTTAAAAATGTTGGCGTACAGTGCAGAAAATGTATGGGTTAAACATTGTTTTAATATGTCGCTTTTCGATTATTGCAGTTCCGGTGCATTGAACATAGGCATACACAGCACCATACATGTTATATACGTCTATATGCTGAGGAAATTTTATTTTGAATCAACTATTTGCGTTGGTTTACAGTTTATTTAATTACCTGCAGGCTAAACTGATTATAACGAAAATGGTTCGGACGCTGTTATATCGTTTAGACTTTAAATTGCAAATATTTTCAATATATTCCTCAATAAATTAACAAAATTAGATTAAACATAAGTTGACATGCTCATTACCACATCATTTATTTAACCGTTATTAAGTTAGTTATTTAAAAAAATAGAAATAGCTTTATGACAATTTAGATAAACTGAAATTACGCAAGACTTTCAAATATTTTACGTATTATTCGCAAACAGCAGCAACAAAATAATTTCTATAGAGTCATTATGTACTTGTCTGTTAAATTATTAATAAACGGCTCGTGAAAATCACAAAAGCTTTCAAAGTTTCCATTTCTATGAAAGTATTGGTTTTTTAGTGCAGGTTGTGTTTGCAACATTTTATATTGAAGAAGATCAATCTTTGTTCAATTTATGACACGATTCTCAAGCTCGAGGAGGTCGCTTGCGAGAATTCCTATTCGGAAACCTTCGATGTACACTCACGTAAACTATAAATACAGTTTTACGTAAAACTTTAGCCTCTAGCAGAAGCAATATTTTTCTATATCCCGTCTTTCAGTAGCACACGAAGTACGAAGTGCATACCTACTTTGCAAATATTTCGTTTCTAAGCAAAGAATGCCTTTTGCCCACTACCTGCTTTACTGCACTGTTTTGTCTTCCTTCTCCTTTCATACAAGGTCACCTCTAGGGCCTCGGAAGATTACGCCTTTATGAATGAAAATTTGGAATAATGTTTTTTTTCTTCATATATTTTGGCTTTCGTTGGTGAAAATCCGTGATTTCCTAGGTGTACGACGTAATTAAACATTGAACCTGACATCTTCCGTTTGCCGGATAGGCGTGCTAACTACTATTCCACGCGGGCCTATGCCAAGAACGGTCACTTATTAAAAACTTAGCGGTAGTACGACTTCCCGGCAAACGAGGGATGTTAGGTTCGATTCCTTACCAGAGGAGATTTTTTCAAGTTTCTTCTTGTTATGACACCTGATTGCAGGCCTACAAGATGCCTGATAAGTTTGTAGCTATCGTTTTTCTTTAAATGGAGTGTGCTGTATACTATTGGATATTTGGAATCCCAGTGAAATTAAATAAGGTATTATTATTCTAAATATAAATGTTTCAGGGAGAGCCTTTTTGAAAAAGTGTATATTATTTTGGTTTTGAATTTTTGGCCAGGTTTTAGACAAAGAAACACTAACACGTTGGTGCTCTAGAACTATTTCCTCATTATAGCGATCGTTGAAACTAAACCATACATATGTCACACACCATATATCTGCTATCTTGTATTAGTTTCTTCTGAATTTGTGATTTATTTGGGGCGCAATGCAAGTGATAAATCACTGGTCAGAATTGATTTTGGTGCTATTCAGATATGGGATTTATTATTTAGTTTTAGACCGCTGGGACTGTCATTAAATGTGGCGCAATTCAGTATTCTATAACATACTCTATTTCAAAAAAACACAACCTTGAATTGCCACGAACTTGCCCACAATCAAAGGTCATAATAAAACACTAAAATTTCTGTTCATAAACGTACAATCTTCCGAGCCGCGGGAAAGTCGATTTTCGACATGCATTTAGTCGCACTAGTAGATGGGTGAAAATATTGTAGAATGCATTATTGAAATAGCCTGAAGAGATATGTTTCCGCTAAAATAAATTTGTTGGCTTGTATCATATCCTACCACTGCGGCCTATATATTTGCTTTTAGCCTACAAAACTAACTTCCTTTTAAAGAAAATGCGAGATGGTACTCAAAAGCTTCCGAAATTTGAATTACGAGCGTGAACGAACGTAGTTACTATCAAACGTCGCTATGCGGAATTATGTACATTCATTTTGAGTTTTTGTGTCAACCAACGTCACTTTCAGTACAAACGCTCCTTATTGGATAATTGTTGTGCCTGCTTCTGTTTGTTATTTTTCAACAGCCAATTTGAGAGAACAGTGTATTTGTGTCAAGTTCTGTTTTAAACTCGGTAAGACTGCAGCACAAACACACGAACTAATGTTATGTTTTTGTTTGTTTGCACTTCAAAAAAAATGTCTACAAATGATGACCAAAGTAATGCTAATATAGCCAATAGTGTTGATGGAATCACTCACGGCAAAAGCGATGTGATGAGAAAAAAGTACTAGTCAACGGATATGTTTCTGCCTACCAGTGTAATTAGCGTTGCTCTGAATGGTGTTTCCTACCTTATACCATTAGTTTCCAAAAAACAACGATCAAATATTTCCTGATGCCACCTATTGCAAAGAGATATATAATCATACCGTCTAAAAAGTAGTGACGGAGACCGAAAATACAGATGCCAAACTACCGCCCGAGTTCTTGGACCACTTAATGCTAGACGGCGTGTGCCTGAGTACTGTGGTACCCGCACATGTAAATGATTCCTCAGGCTTATCATGATATATCAAATACACGTCAACTTTTTCACTTTTTTATAATGAATAGTAAATTCACAATGCTTATTGTTTTGTAGCGTTGTTTTTCAATAATGTAATGAAAGGAAATATTAATCTGCTAAACGCAAAAATATGCTGTTTAATTTTAGAAAAGTTATTGTAACTCACTTCACATTCAATTTCATATTCTCCTTCTAACAATTTAGAAGGAGCTCTGGTCGACCTGATATCGGTCGTGGATGCATTTAGTATTCAAATAGAAACGTACGGTGAAGTTTGCACAAGATGCTAACTGCTACCTACGGTTTGTTCTATGTGGTAGCAGTTCATCCTATGACAGCGATCCTCAATAAGGATCCTGATAACGCGTCCATCCCTGCGGATGCGTTGTGTGCCGTAAGATCGTTGGCTAATTCCTTGGATGCATGTTCCTACAAGAGGAAAAATTGGATTAACAACAATTGTGGCTCCTTGATTAAAGCTGAAACAAATCTTTGCGCTGATGATTCTAAAATTCACACGAAAATCAGTGCAGGAATCTACCGCCGCAAACTTCCAACTGGACAGAGTGTCAAATGCTGGTCGATAAACATTTTCTCTGACAACCACACTCGTAACTGACAGTAGAAATAATCGTAATGTTGTAAGTAGCAATACAAGGCTGTCCTCGTCTGGATACCAGGACACATTAGCATTGATGGCAAGAAGGTAGCCGCCGTGCTTGTCAAAACAGAGGCTGAATAAAATCCGATGTGATCAGAACCTCTCGTTAGCATGTAATGTATGTTACTAGCTGAATGGAGCGGGAAGTTATAGCTTCTAACTGAGTCCACGGGTCTGTCTCATGCTAAGCGTTTACGCTACTCACTAAAGGCAGTGCCAAGAAGGTTCTTGAGATTTGCAATAACCTGCCAAGTCTCTAAACTGTAATCCTTACCAGCTCAGTTAAACAAACTCTTGCACAAATGGGGACTCAACAACTCAACAGGGTGTTTAGAAGGAGAAGACAGCTGAATACATTGTTTGCCCCTGTCAGTGCACAATTAGATTTCCTCTGCTCGATGTAGCTTTGGCTACACCAGAGAGTCTGAGCAAAATTTCACTGAATGAATTTTCGGAAGTAGGATTATAAGGCCGCTCTACTATAAACCTTATTGGTCGGTGTGGAATAATCCGCTCATCTGACATGTACATATTCCTTTATAAGAACAATATGTTCTTTATCCAACAAAAACACAATGGAAATGTGGCGAGTAGCAAAAAAGTTTTGTATCAACTGAATCCCTAAATGAACATATAAGTGGTAACTAATCAGATATGCTTCAAGAATATTTACTTAAAGAGCAAAATGCTTACTACAAGCACCCGAAATCCATTAAATTAGCAAATACCGTGTGAAGCTCATATTTCATCTACAATCGATATAGATATAACACGGCGCTACACTATGTAAATGTAAATAGCAGGAAAATGTATGTACATTTAAGCTCCGTTTACCAGGAGATAGTCAGTGGCAAGGCGGGATTCAATTAAACGGTTTGCTTAAGAAAATCTAGATTTTTTTTGTTTTCATGCCGTATCGATTCGGTACCAGGTCACGTTATGGCAGAACTCCGCTATAATCCAAACAACTTAAGAAGGAAACGGAATTCCCCGAACCTATTTCTAGATGAAATCGAACATCCTAGCGCAATTTAAATAAATATCTCAATAAAAGTTTAAATTGACGTTCCATTGTACGTATATAAACTTTTTTTCTATATCGGCACATGAGAAAGGCTGAGCATGTATCGTAAAATATATATGAAAATGCTAGGGTTGGCAATAAAATGTATATTGTAACGTATAGCACGTCAAACGTACGAATCCTACCGTTTTCCTGCTATACCCCAGAGATCTCGGGCTTTCACGCAAGGAAGCAAGCCTCACCACTTCATCACGAATAATTGAATTGGGGACTAGGGTGGTATTTGACGTAAAAGATATATCAAATTTTGTAAATTTAGATTGATATTTTTTTCATCAGTAAAGTACAGCAAAATATTAGCCCTGCAAAAATTTGTTTTTAATTCTGTTGAATATTATGTTTTAAATTTTTGCGAAAAGTGTAAACAAAGATTGCAGTTCCAAATAAAGTTAAAAGCATGTATTGCTTATGCCTTTCATCTTCCGTTGAACGATATGACATGACATGACAGGGAGTTTGGGTATTGTACAAGGTCTATTGAAAGCAAATTAGTTTCGTAGCATGACACAATGGTTGCAGAGACACATAAATGATACAGCGGCGTCCAATCTTCAACTAAGTCAAAACGTCGTAAGTCAAAAGAGTAATGGTAGTGAACTAGGACACGCTGATAAAGATCTAAGTCTTCCACAGGTCGTTAATTCTAGTCAAAGTTTTGCAGAGAGTTCATTAATAAATGTTTAACGGTAAAGGTTATAATTCTATTCAGTTCTTAAAGCCTTTAAAACGCTTGGTTTCCTGCAAATCCGATGTATTTGAATTGTTAGTTATAATAAACTATCATTACTCAATGAGGAACTTCTTTGGTTTGGTATAGAAAATTTATTTGAAAACTTTCCTTTATTTGAACTTTCTTAACTAATATTGAGGTGAAAATGTAAATGAAAAGTAACATAGGGGACGATATTTTCACTGGCAGGTATGATTCATCGAGGGGTATCTCAAAAGGAAAATATTCCAGCAAAAAGTAAGAAATTACAACACCTACATGATTACCTTTAGATCAAAACGGTGAGGTTTCATTCGCTAACCATGCCAGTTTGTGTATTTTGAGTAATAGTTGACGTATATATCTTTAATTCCGCAAGTTTTCACAAAGAAAGAGTTTCCAAGTCTAACAGTAAGTGGATATATTTTATCTGATCTTATGATAGTAAGCGAACTAAATAATAACATATCTTTATTTTCAATAAAGCATACACAAATTGCTATATAACACGTATGCAACAAAAACGTCTAATACAAACATACACACTAGGTCTACATAGTAGCGCTTCGGCAAAGAAAACCATTTATGCAATTTCTTTTTCACCGGAATTTTAAACGGTGTGCTAAGGTGGCATGTCCTAATAGATATAATGTCAGCTTAAACCCAACACATTGCATACTTCATCGAAAAATGTGGTTTGTTTTAATTTGACGTCAGTAAATAATCGGCAATTCTAATATAACTATGGGTATTAATATTAATTACCTAGCATATTTTTAAAACCAGCACACGGAATCTATAACATGTATCTCATAATAGACCAGTATTTTCATCTTGTCCTATATCATGTAACACATGTACTGCGTCTCTCTAAATATATCAAAGTTGCTTGGCTATGGCTAGACCATTCCCATTGAATCAGTCTATGTTAGTGTTTCTGCAAAAATGGAATATCGAACCGTCATTAAATTCTTGGTTTTGAAAGGCAATATTCCGTACCTTAAGCGAAATAAGAAGGAGTTTTAGCGTCCATTAATAACTGTAGATGAAACTTGGATATACCTGTATATTTCTGAAGCCAGGTGACAGTGGATGGCGAAGTTCAGTCGGCTCCGAGAAAGGCGAAAACTGGGCCATCTGCCGAGAAAATGACGGGAACTGATTTTTAACAATAACGGAAGCATACTACGCATCATTATTTCATAAGCCAACGGTACACATTGCGAAAAAACGGCAGCGTTTAAAGAAAGAGAGGGTTTTGTTCTTCCAAAATAACGCATCATCTCACACTTCAGTTGTCGTAATGGCAAAAGTTCACGAATTGGGTTCCAATGAATGAACTTTTAACAAGATCTGGTCCCTATTAACCAGATCTGATCCTCATCGACTCTTTTCTGTTTCCTAAGCTCAAAGTTTTGCTTGGAGAACAGAGATTTTCATCGAATGTAATCATCACATTCGTCAACACTTATTTTGGAAAACAAAATGTCAACGATTATTTGGGAAAGGGTCTATAGACTTATTTTGAGAAACAGAATTGAACCTGACAAAAAAAAATGTTTGTTTCTAAATTCGAGACAATAACACCTCAAAACGCTATATACTATATACTATATCTTGAGTATAAAGTGGTGGGATTTAGACTACCTGAACCGCTAAAGCTCCTCTAGAAGGCTGCTAGTCGTTTCACTTTCATCAATTGCGAGTGTGTTAAATTTGATCTAATTTCTAACATATGCTTAATCTGTTATTGAAGTGAAAAGTATTTCGAAACGAAATAAGTGATAAACATTTACTATCCATACTACTAGCAATAATTACTAAAATGCTTAATTACAAAGCCAAATAGCTAATTAGTTTGCAATACTGCAGTATGTAAGCCTACTATTTAATATAAAGACGCACTATAGACAAGGATCCTAGAAGATATTATGCTTGTTACATTTCCAGGAAGTACCATAGAAAGGATTTTCCATCCACTATTTCCTCGCGAAGACAGATCAATGTTGCCTTTCTGTTGCATTTCGCCTTTTGTGCTCGCTGCTATAAACATTTCCCGGAAACCTAAATTCTATTATTGTCTTGTTAGATGTTTCTTTCCTGCTAGCATTTTTCTTTCTTAAAAAATCTGCAGCGAATAAGCTTAGCCTTTTTTTATATTTGCAGCGATTCGCTACAAACAAATAGCATTTTCTGAGACTTATTTTCTTACAATTTCAAATCTAACAAACATTTTTAAAAATTCGTTTATCCTAAATCGATTTACCAAATCATCCTTTATATGTTCAGGATTTGACAGGTACGACAAGAAAGGTAAACTTAAATCATTTCTCTTGCTTTCTTTTCCCAAATGTTTATGTTTTTCGATCTTTGAAAACAGTTTTCCTTTTTTAATATAACGAGGGAAATTTGGATATAAGGAAGAACCTGTTAATGTAATCGATGCTGTAACTTATGCTGTCCATGTACGTGATACCACGGTTTTGGTTACTTCTTCATCTTTCACATTAGAGAAATATATATTGTTTTATTTCTTGATTATTCTACTAATTACTAAGTATTCTAATGTCTAAAATGCCATTAGAAATCATCAAATTTTCTTAAGCACTTTTCTAAAACTACTATTTTTCAAAGTTTAAGACATTTTTGCATAAGAAATTACAGATAATGTATTGATCAAAGCATATTTGTGTCTGTATTTATATTTGAGGAATCATATGTAGTTGCTTACAGTTGCAGATCTATTTTTATGTATTTTTCTTACTAGTTATGGCAAGAGTACAGAAATGTGATGCCAACCCCTCTTCGGGAAAGGCTGCTGACCTGTCAAAGTATGCAGCCGATTCCTACCAATAAACTAGGAACTCCTCGCACGAGTCCGATCAGTGGTCAGTCGCCTATGTTAGAGAAGTTCCTTTCTCAACCTTTGATGGATAACGGTCGGTACCGATCCCTCGGAACCTACCTCACATCTTGTCCACTGGGGCCGCGCAAGGCGACAACTATCGACCCGTCAGAGTCTAATGCGCCCAAGGGCAACAACTATCGGCCCCTCGGGGCCTAGACGACTGGGCACTGGCAACTATTGATTAACGACGGAAACTGAGCCGACCATGAGGTACAATCGACCCGCCCATGATTGAAGGCTATACAACGTAGATGGCCTGGCCAAACCCCTATCCAAATCGTGCCTGCCGGAACGTGCGTTACCCAAAAACCTGGGATTGTGCCAAACCACGACGGCCAATTCCGGGGCTTAGGTTCCAGGTAAGGGGAGAATGAATCAGAAGAATTCCCTACCCAGCCAGAATACGGTCAGCGCAGCCAAAACGCTGCCTCCTCCCCTATGTCCCCGCTACGCTCGTTACTCTGGGACCAACGAGACATTGATAGTGAAGCCGCAGCAGTTTATAGGTAAACGCCAGAGGGTAAAAGCTTACCCGTGGTAAAAGTACAGTCAACAACTTTAATGTGTAAATTGAAATTTAATAGCGTAAAACATAATTACATTGCTTAGAATTAAAACTGTCAAATGTATTCAATGCTGGTCCTGTTATTCCCATACAATATTTGAAATCCTAAATTAAACATGGAAACCATATCGAACTTCAAAATTTGACATGGGTTGCTGTAGAAGCAAAACACTATTTGGTGTACAAAATAGAACCACAAAGGTGTTTATTTTATTTTACGAGGTTGACATTGAGTTTGGAAACAAAAACAATAGAATAAGGGATTGAAAAATGTTTGTAAAAAGTTTTATTACAAGAGTAATTGCAAGAGTGTTAATGAAACTTATCTACAACGAATGAAATTGTAGAATCCTATAGTGGGTGTTGTTTTTCTATTTAGTTTCTAATACTGTGCTCAAAAGTGCAGATAAAGGTTGCCCTGTTTGCTCATTTTAATGTCGTAGTTTCTTGTATAATCATATTATACTTCAACATTCTATAGTTGATTTGATACCTGTACAATAATATTAAAGTTGAGAGCATCAAATTCCCATTTAAAACACTACAAGCAGTAAGAACCCCTCCATTGTTTGTATTCTGATGAACATCCTTTGGAAGCCGAACGTTCTACGGTGCTGTTATCATCAACAGTTGTTTATTATAAATCATGTAGTCTTTCGCCAAGTGTTTCTTTGTAATAATTACGTTATTTACATAATATACATTTAATAACGAACATAAACCATACACCTTCTGTTATTTACCTGTTTAAAGGGCTCTGATAATACGCAGATGTACCTTCTTCTTCCAAAATAAACTTTCATAACAATAACGGGGTATAAATTCGGTTGTGTTCTATTATATAGGAAAATATAGTAGCAAGCGAACGCAAGTACTTCCGATGAGGACTGTCTAATATATCTTACATTGTCTTCCAACTGCAATGTTCTATAAATTAGCGATACGTTATTATGGGTAGAAGCACACATACAGTATTTACATATGATTCATGGTATAAAATGTATGTTAATTGGGTAATCACTTTAATATATTTCCATAATGGCATCTATATATACAATCGTTGGCAAAGTTAGCACTATTAGGAAATTATATGTAAAGCAAATCGAACCCGATTTTTTTGTACTACTTTATTAATAACTACTAAAATAAACGAAAAAATACATATACAAGATGTCACGAAATTCGCGGATGATGACGTTGAGCATCAGAGATCATCTCACCGATAATTTTCGACTTACAGTAATTTTAAAAATAATAAATAAAGCATGTAAACATTTTTTATATTAGACAACTGAAAATGTATAACAGTAGTATATAAAATTTAGTCAAACTGTCTTCAGCCAGCAGCTAAACATAATCCAATTATTTTTTGCAATTATTTATACATACATAATAACAAATGTGGTGCGTAAATAAATAACTGGAATTTCTAATATTATCGTTGAAGGAATACGGTTTTGCATTTTAACGTTCGAAATAATGGCTCAAAACTACTCAAATTGTGTGTATTATGATTTGTTGATGGTTCTTTGGTGCTTTAAATAATAACACAGGTCAAGTAGCGAGATCACATGCGACGCAGTTTCCTGTGCGTCGTTTGTCAAATCCTTAGAAGACTACAAGACAGAATTTCTTTTTCATCTGGTGAATCATTGATTTGATAGGAAACGATTTTTCAAGAAGAATTAGGCGCGCTGCGAGAGAATTGAGAACAAATCAAGTTTGCGTATGGCATGGTTTAAGGCGCGACCTGTAGTAAACATATAATCTAATCAGGGTTCAGTATTTAGAAGATAGATAGAAGTTTACTGGATAAACGACTGATCTGTTGTAACTACTTTCGCATATATTTAGTTCATCCATATTTTGCCATACCTATTGCATAAATGCAGAAAATTATTTAGATTTTCTGCAACAACAGCTTCCAGAATTTATGGATGATGTGCTTCTAAGTCTCCGGCAAAAAATGATGTTAAAGCACGACGAGGCAGTTCCTCACTTTGCATGACTTGTATGAGATTTCCTGGCCTGACCGTTGCATTGGCAGAGGTGGTCCAGTGCCTGGGCCACCTCGATCACTAAATCTGACTTTGCGATTTCTTGGTATGGAGCGCTTTCCTAGCGTTAGTTCTCTAAACACCTGTGGTCAATGTTAATAAACTAGACAACCGCCGCAACAAGTAACACCGCACTGTTGCGTAACGCTGTTTAGGTAATAGCAAGGTTTGCTGAAGTATGTTTAGCTGCTGCCGGAAAACAATTCGAACAAATATTATAGTGTGTTGTTCAGTGGTATAAATTTCCAGTTTGATTAAAAAAAAAATTACGTTTTAGTTTTCTTTTTTGAAATTGTTACAAGTCAGAAAATATTGGTTACATTAAGAAAAAGGTAAAGGAACATTCGCTTCAGTTTTTGATGTCATCCCTTAGTCAGTACCCGCGAATTTCGAAGAACACTCTCTATATACCTTTTGATTTACTAACGGCAACTATTTTGCGTTATTAATTTTATTTATAGCCGGTTGCCGCAAACATCCTTAATATTTTCCATTAATTCCAAACTTTTCAAATAGATCCTAATCCATAACGCGGAGAATTACGATGCATAAAAATGCAAGGGGTGTTAGTTTCATCAAAAATTTCAATATATGACAATAAACAAATGTTTTTGCATTGTTTCTGGTTAATGGTACCGTTTACGAATACAGTGGATCTGAACTTTTTATAGTTGGTCGTGCATCATCAACTTATTACACAAGGTGGATGTTTTTTTCTGTTTTTGTGATGCAGCCCTCTTTATAATAATTCGATTTTTGTTTCATAACTAAAGTTCCCCACTTTCCGTGCGCTTCACGTAATTAGTAGAGACTAAACATACTCGTGTTTTATCAACTCTCAGTAGGCAATGCGAACCCATTCTCATAAGACGAATAAACAAGAGTCTGTCTAGTCTCTACTAATTTTGTAAGCGCACAGAAAGTGGCGAACTTTATCCATGGCTAAGCACAATCTGGAGAAAATAAACAATATGTTCAAAAATTACGCCTATTAATTAAGCTATTACAGAAAATATTGATCTTCACCTTTTCCCTATCGTTTTGCTGCACTGTTATATTTTTATCCGGCTGCGCACAATTGTCTCCGAATTGTGATAAAGTAAGATTATATCTACAAAAATGATTTTTAAAGTGCCTTTGTAAAAACTCAGTATTATGCAACAGAACCTTTATGTTAATGGGAAAATTACAACTATTCTTCAATACCCTAAGATTCAAGAAATAACAGAAATGTTTAGTGGCGACGTTGCGTGCAGTTTGTCATTGGCGTTACGTTTGGTGGCAGGCTAAGTCTCTGTGTAACTCGCCACGTAGGAGATAGGCAGAGAGCGACGGCAGTGCTGGCCAGTACGTACATAGTTAGTAACCGAGTGGAGAGCATCGTAGTGACGTTCAGCTTAAAATATCGTTAGCATTACATTTTTTAGGTGTCCTTTTTGGTATGTTTTGTTTGTTCATTTATTTCATTACTACCCTACTTAAAAATTTTTGGTTTTGATTTATATTGTTATATATGGTTTATATTGTTAGAAGTGTCTTTTTTCGTTTATTTCCTTACTGCCCTTTTTTAGAAGTTTCATTTTCGGTTTATTTTGTTGGGTACTCTCATATTTTTGGAGTATTCTTTACAGTTCATATTTCATTTTATAATTTTATAATATATTTGATCCTTATTCAATATTTACTTGTTTCGTATTCTTTCGTTTATTTTAGTAGCTCTTAGTTTATCCCAATTTTCCAACAATGCCGAGAATGTCAATCATTGTTTCAGAATATGGCACCATTTTCACTGTCATTAACAAAAAAAGAAGCTTTGAAAAAAGATGCTTTGCACCATTTGTTCTGTGAAATTAGGATTCAGGGGCATATATACTCTTGAGTGGCAAAGGTATTTCACATGATAAATTTGTAATTGATTTATGGGCAGCTTTTCTTGCTCAGATGAAACGACAGACATTAAAGGAAGGTGCAATGGTTGGCACATTGCATACCGAAAATCTTCCAATGTCATTTTTAGTAGCTGCAAAAATCAGATTGCGTGCCACTGCAAACGATATTACCGACATTATCATTAACAGCGTAAAAACGTAGCTGATAACGACTGCTTAAAAGTTCTACTCTTTCTCTCAGATTCTGCAAGCGAAATGTTAAAAAGAGGTAACGAGCTTAAAAAACGTTTTCCAGACATGTTACATCTAGCATGTGCTATGCATGGAATACATCGCATTGCTGAACATATTCGTGAAGAATTTCCCGATGTTAATTCATTAATTAACTCATTTAAAAAGATTTTATTGAAAGCACCAACTAGGATAAAGTTATATAAAGAAATGTACCCGAATATACCTTTGCCGCCAGAACACAATGGGGTACATGGTTAGAAGCCTCATTTTTTGTATACTCAACACGTATTAAAACTTTTTGTATTAAAGTTAAAACGAGATGCTTCCACTGTTACAGCAGTCCAAACATTAATCGTAAAACAAGATTTAGTCGAGCAATTAGAATTTAGTAATAAACATTTCTCAAGCGTAACAAAAACGATCGAGTTTATAGAAAACAAAAATTTTAAATTAACTGAATCCCTTCAACACTTAGAGTAATTTAAAAAGTATAGAGGGATCTATTGACGAAAAGATACGGAACAAAATTAATGTGGTTTTACAAAGAAATCCAGATTATGTGTTATTAAAAAAATTTCCAATAACACTTTTACTACCCAGAATGAAAGTTTATGTTTAAAATATAAGGATTTAATTGCATACTTCCATTTTTGCACCAGTTACTTCATGTGATGTAGAAAGATCTTTCTCTAGATTTGAAAATATATTAACTTACCAACGAAATCAATTTACAACGAACAATTTAGAAAAATATACCGTAGTTAATTCCTATTACAATCGTATCGAACACGTACTTGACGATTAACAAAATCTAACTTTCAATTTATCTACGCTATTACATATACCCGATCGATGCTTAGCTGACTAACACTCGCTAGTAAACTGCACCGAACGTCCTCACTCTATTAATTAGTCACAAGTTAGCCACATTAAACTTACTAAAACCGGCGCTACGGCAATGTTGAAAAGAGCGAGTGTCTCCCAGGTCTTGCAGCCAAGCACGCCTTGGCGATTCAGGCAAAAGGTGAGTGACTTTCCACTTCAATGCAAATGCAGCGAGTTGAGCACCGCAATGATAGCACTGAAATGGTCCTACATGTCCTAAACACACTGTGATATTCAGCTGCACTCTCTCGCCTCACTTTACCTTAGCCTTTCACATCCTTAGCACCGCCTATTGAACTGACCCTGCATTTGGTTTCCTAGTTTTACTCGAACCTTTCACTTCTTGGATCAAATTTATATACACGACACGATATATGAGAATATGCGAATATTTTTATTATGACATTTTCAGCTGTTGTTGTTACTGTTGTCTTTGTAGTCTCCAATCCATTGATATTGAAATATTGCTTCTGCAGTTTTGTTAATGATGCGCACTGCTATACAATGGCTGACGTCATCTCAATAAATTTGATTCATCCACTTTATACTGGTATTACTTTGAGGATGCATTACTCCACGCCACGTCTGCAACAAAGCTAACGGAAAAACGAAAGTACATGAATGCTGTAGAGAATAAGCGTATTTTGGAAAGAATATGACAAACTGTTGTCAAAGATCAGACCAACAAATGCAACCAATTATTTGCAAGTTTTGGTTATAGCACCGTGTAACAAAATCCACCGAGACCAATATTAGGTTACATATTACAAGGTCAACTGTTATGTTTAACTTGGCTTCGTTTTGTTTCGAAAAACGGATACATTCGTTATTATCGTTGCACCGGTTGTCGGATTCCATGGGATCGTTGTTTAGTTTTCTCTTGACGTTTCGTCCACTACTATTAGTAAATGAACTTTTGAAACGGCGATCATAGGTGTATACCAAACAACAGTGGAACCCCACAACCGATAGTTGAAAGTCGTGGAGGTCTAAAATTCTATTTGATCCGTTCATATCTTCTGTCTATTACTGGTTTTAGTTGTCATTCAGCTATTGCTATCATCTAGCCGACCCAAGAGGCATCTAATAATGAGGGCCTACTTTTTTTATGATTATATGCCAATGCGGTCTAAATACTAAGACAGCAGTAACAGATTTAGGCGAAAAATAACGTAGGCCGCCTTTAAAAAGGTTGACGACGATATTCACAGCTCATAAATAGTTGGCGCCACAATTGAAGGAAATCATAGACAAAAATAAAGATATATCTAAAAGCTAATTACAGGAAGTTTTTCAGTTCTTCCGAAAGGGACAACAAATAGAATAAATCAAATAAACAAAAGAAATAAAACAAATAAAACAAACAAAATATATAAAATAAACAAAAAAAATAGACAAATAAAATGTTAATTTGTTTTTCTTTGGGAAAGGCAATTTATTTGGATGAATTAAAATACTAGTTTATTATGTTTATTATGGTATATTCTATTAGACAGCATGTGGTGCGCATTGTCGTTATTTTTCTAAAACTGAGCAAAATATATTTTTACTAGATTTCAACTTTCTGATATCTATCTATATTAAAACTTATAGAAATTCATAAATTTATTTTGCTTGCATTTATTTAAGTCATTTCATTATTTCACTCATGTTTCAAGTTGGACAAAGAATAAGTAAACCTGCAGCAGATATATTTTAAGGCGCTAAGGTTCAATTTGATAGAGAGTACCCGATTGTTGTCAGTAGATGCATCGGTGTCCTCAAAGTAATTAATCTTCATTATGAATTATATTTTCACTTTCTAATAGTGTGGGATGTAAACTAATTGCTTTCACGTCACAGGACATTTGCGTTTGTTGAGATACAGAAGTTCTCAGAAGAGCAAGAGAATTAACAGCGTAGCAAATCAGTATATTACAACATTAATGGACTTCCACATTCACTGCACTTACCTTCTGTTAGTTATATACAGCAATAGCAATCGAGTTTTAAATGTATGATATTTCATTTTAGTTATTTTCAGAGGAAACTAGAGCCTTCCCCAATATCAAATTTAATGTTTATGCCGAAAACACTCGAGAAGCCGAACTCGTTATTAGTTCTCACAATTACATTATTTTCCACTCGGTTCATAAAAACGGTAACATAGGGCATTTATATAGGGTTTTAGTATGTATTAGTTTGCCTGACCAATCGAACATCCCCCAGGTATCACGTAAAATTTTAACGATTCTCTCTTTTGTTCCAGGCAGGAGGGCCAGGAACACCGAAGCAAACGGAATTTCAATCCTCGGAGATTTTAATCACGGTAAGCAGTTACCGTAAGGATAAACGATAATATCACCGACCTGTAGGGGTTATCTGCATTTATGTACCTATACTCGTAGGTCAGCGTATGTGTTTGTACTTTCTGCAATCACGCGTCCTCTGTTACGGCTTCTGAACGGCAATCGTAGCGTGCCATAAAACTAGAAGCAGAGAAATATAGACGCATAAGATGTGAAGTGGATGAGGGGAAGAATATGGGGTCAAGTGTAAAGAAAAATCGACTACTATTGCTTTCCCATAAAGGTCTTATATGGATAATAACAGGAGGGAGGTCGGATTAAGGTTGCCGAAGGTTGCGAACTGAAATGGGCTAATGCATAGCTACGCATTGAATACACAATATTCTGTCGCCCAATGTCGAATCAAGCGTACAGGGGTGATTTTCCTGGGTGGTCGATTGGTTCACTCCGTAACATTTTATAGAGATTCGCAAGCCAAAAGTGGGAGAGGGAAACGCAGAGAAGTGACAAGTCAAATCCAAAACGGCGGGGTGGTGTTCGATGTCTCTAGAGTCGCTGGTCAAATATATTGACATTGATTGAACATTCGGCGGTATTTTTTTACGTTTCGGTAGCCTGCAAACTTGAAAATCAAGTTATTATGAAAAATCGCATCCACTGACAATGACAAACAGCATTTTCCCTAACTTAAATGGGTAATCGAGCTGGTACATTTCTACGAAATAGGGTAATGACGTGCTATAATTTATAGCACGACAGGGACGTTATATATACAAAACGAGAAGCGTTTGTAAAATATTATGCTTCTCTTTGACGTATTCCATTACGTCGTAATAATCTCCGCTTTGAAAAAATATTTTGGGAATTTTTTAGGCCAAGCCGCACCTGCGCTGCTCTATAATGGCCAATAATTCTTCACCATCCTCATTATTGTGTATTTAAATGCGTACTCGCCGTTGTAATGTTTTTTAATTTACCTACTATCTATTCCTATAATAATAATTTTTCGCTTGAGTTAGTCTACCTATCTTTCTGTCAGACAACGGTTGTTAAGGAAAGTAAACAAGTGATGCCGGAAAACGTTCTAACTATAACATTCAGACATTGTCAGCGTCATAATGAAGAAAATTAATTGTTAAAATAATAACAAACACAGCAATAACCGATTGAAGGTATATTTAGACAATACTAACTAGAGAAATTTAAGGTGAACAGGTATCATTTCGAAAAACTTTATGATATATCCAAATAATAAATACATGTATACATTTTTTATACTCTTTCAGAGTCATTATTATTTTACCACCTTATTAATTAATCAATACATTAATATTTGGCTCAACAATCTTATTCTAATTGTAAGTTTATGGACGGCTTTCAGCTGACCTGAGTATAAGCTGTCCAGCCCTGTCTGATAACAATGCTTTTGTTATGAACACCACTAATACTAAGGCATACGTCGAAAATTTTCAAATTCTGTTAGTCGAATATTGGGAATTTATTACTAACTGAACGTCCAACATTTGTTTTTCAGAATTTTTGATACTGAACCTTCAAAATAATAAAATTTCCGATTATACCGGAAATGAATGCCATCTTGCTTATTTTTAATAGAGCACCTTGTATATATTCCATTTTCTAATAGCATATATTATTCTACATAAGTTCTGTTGAGGTTTCTCTGTACGTATCTTTGATTTCAATGAATTTTGGCGTTTTATTGATACCGGAATTCGCTCATTTTAAATTGAAGACCATAAATGTTGTCAGCACATGTGCCTCGTGTGACTATTTTTTACAGATGTTAATTATCACTTCCTATATTTATCTCTACTAGTTCATGAGTTATTTTGAATCTTCTCGTGTTATGAATAAATTATGATAATTTTAGATATAACGATTAAACGATTAAGTAAGTAAGAAAACTCAAACTATGTGACTATCCGAACTAAGAAAGTAACAACCAAACAAAATAAAATTCTTCTTCTTTCTCGAGGTACTGGTACCTTAAGTCTATCGAGTACAAAATGGAATAAAAGAATAAAATTTTGTTATAACTAATAAAAATGCCCACCGATAATTCTAAACATTCATAGATTCCTTCTAAATTGCAATGACTTCTTTTCATTCGAAATTATTGTAGTTGATTGAACATTCTGAAAAATTAAGATAAAGAAGTGACTGTTACTTGGAGCTATTTATCTTGAAACCTTGAAGACAAATTTTCAGCATTCGGCTAGTAATAATCGCCTTGTATAAATAACTCTCCCACCTACATACATATATTATCAATACACCAACTATTTTACCAACTTTTTTTAATTTTTAAATTCCTTTTAATCATGTATCAGTTTCTCCTCACGTAGTTTCTCTACTTACTAATATACTTCTACACTTAATTCGACAAATTATTATCGAAAATTGGGCCATAATAACGCAACATTCTAATTCTACCAAATATGAATTCATTTTTGATAACATTTTGGATAATAGTTCAGTATTGCTGCTGAAGATGATAGCTTAGCTATCGAAACGTACGTTCAGTGTCAGTGAAGTATTTGTGGTTAAGGGTCATAGTGAAGTGTCTCAATGTTCTAGTGCCACAGTATTCGAGTAAGTGACTTAATGGTTACTTATTCGATAACAAATTTTATGCTATTTTATAACAAATTTTCGATACACCAATGGGGTCACTTCTTATCCCATTACTAGCATAAGATCCAACAGGGTTTTATTAGGACGTTTGTGGGTGACTCTTTGTGCTCTTTTGCGGGGCTCATGCCCCGCACACATGTGTGAAACTTTATTAAATACATTTAACTTCTCTATAGAAAAAAAAGTAAACAATTCAATACCCTTCCATGATATGCACCTTATAAGAACAAAATCTAATATGAGGTAAGTGAATAAAAGAAAAAGCGAAGCGAGTGAATAAGTGAAAAATAGCGCAAATCTCATAAAACTCTTCAATGAATAGCTACCAGCTTCGAGCTACGGACAGCACATCGCACGGCCAGCGTCAAAAAGCAGGTACAAATTGCTAAATTAATAAAATTGTATCTTAAAATGGTAAAATGTATCGCCGTAACAGAATTTTGTGTACATGGACAACACTCCGTATAAATTTTTGCTTAACTTGTATGTAAACGATTCTATTCTTATATCACCAGTGTCAAGATACTTAATTTTGCCGATTTATGGATATCCGCTAAAGTTTTGTGGAATAGGGTAATTTTTACTATTGTACATACGGATATGGATTGGATGCAGGATATACTATGTATGCGAGTGGGGATAAACTGCAATGTATCCGTATCCACACTTAATCAATTTTATTTGTAGTATTTCAGTTATCCGTAGTACGGCATCATAATTACGCATATCAAACATACGAATATGAGGCGATGGTGCGGTTCGAATGCAGATAGAAAACATGCGAATGTGGATAGGAAAAAAGTACCCGTACAGGCATGTTGCATTCAAAAGAGGTATTAATTGTTAAAGAAGCAACAATATTTCGTAAAACTCTCAAATTATTTTAGAAACTAAGTTAGGTAGGAGAAGGGAATACGAAAATATAGAGAATGCACCGATTAGAAAATGAAACTTATATCATGTGTAGCGATAACTAAACAGCCTGTATACTTGAACATAATTTTATGTGTTGCAGTACTTGTCTATTATTATATATTTTTTAAGCAAAAGTTTTTCGTATTGCTCAGGAAGTTATCTTCTGCCCGCGGGATGTGTGGTATATGAAACAAATTAATTTGTGCAACTGAAGAAATTTTATCAATCAAATGCCTTATGAGATCAATATTCAACCACTCCCCTTATGTATTCGTACTACTGTAATAACGAGATGTGTCACTACAAACTGACTTTATGGACAATTTAACGGTAACTCGGCTTCTGAAGAGGATTTGCTTCTGGGAGAAGAGCTCAGAAAAGTTGCTACTTCACGTAGAAAACTACCAACCAGGTAATATGTGATGAAAGGAAGATATGTTAACAGTATTCTGAAAAGGATGTTAAAAAAAGTTATTGTACAAAAAACAAAAGAATAAGTAACAAAAAAATCTAAAGCTTACTTTTTGATGATCTTTTCTATAATTGAACATAACGAAAATTGAAGTTACATAAGGAGATTAGAGAAGTATAAGTAATTGCTACAGGATTACGATTGCAAATCAAGTTTCAACGCGATGTACAGAAAGTAGAGATGAATACTCTACCACTTTCGCCAAAAATTGCAAAAGGTAAAACAGTTTCAGCTCGATTATCATTCAAAATGTAACTCGAAAAAAATATGGGAATTTGTGTTCAATTTGTGCCGTGTTCAAGTGGGAATCCTTCGCCTTGGATATTTCTTTTACCATGGCGTAGTGAATGCCGGCAAATTTACAATTCTAATTTCTAGAAGGCTATTTTCCACCTCGACGGCTCTAGACCGAAATAATTGTGTAAGGAACAATATTTTGTGGAAAGCAAAACCAGTTGTTGCTGGTGTTGCTATGCTCGCTCGCGTAATCGAAACTTGAAACGCGAAAGAGGAATGAAATATGGCGTGAGAATCTAGATAATAAATGCCGCGGAGTTAAAAGACGTCCGCGTGAAAAATATATTTTCATAATATTTATGTTCTGAATTTTTCATTGTTTTTAACTGCCGGATAATCTTAAACTCTTGTCAGACTACAGAGTAAATTGAGACCAACAAAATAAATCGCTTTTGAGCACGATGTAGCGGTACTCGAAAATTGTTTCTATACGCGACGTTATTGTAATTGTGTTTACAAACAAGACTGCTTACTAAATCTATACACAAGAGATTTTCTTCATTATTCTAACGGAATGTATTTAATTCTACTGCCAGTTATAATATAATATACTTAGTTATGGTAAAACTTTTACCTATCTCTTAAATTTAAAGTAAATACTTATTTATAATCACTAATGAGACAATGTCGTTCTTTGCGTTGGACTACTGTAACTAACTAATTATTAGGCAGTTTACTTCCTATATGCAATAAACTGTATACCCTTTATGTGCTTAACTATCGAAATCTGTGACTTATAGTGGCCGCAAAAAGTCGATCTAATTGCAACTATTCCTACTAAACCGGAAGTATAATTTTAGGCATGAGTAGCTAAAATTTACTTATATTGTACAATTACTAACGATTTTCTGAAATATTAATAATAAAAAGATTTTCCATTTGGTGCCACTATTTTGCTCAACACAGTTCATTAACTAAATAACGAAACATATTAAGTAATTATTTTGCTTTTGGTAGCTGGACTACATAGACCTTGAGACTAGAACAGTGCTGTATCTGTAAGCCTTTGTTTTGTGAACCCATACTGGTATGGACAAGGAGGATTATACATTTCTAATGTTAGTCGTGACGTTAGGCAATTCTTTTTATTATTTTCCGAAACGAACTAAGCAGAGATACTGGTCTGTAGTTACTTTATTTGGGGAGTCTTTTTTTAATAACGGTACAACAATGGCAATTTTTAAATAGGAAGAAAATCGTCGATTTTCAAGTGATTTATTATGATAAATGTTAGTGGTCCGACAATTTCCGTGTTCGATCCGTGCGGAACTTAGTGTAGCGTATATGCATTCACATCTGTACGTACCCTGGAAAAAATACCCGACATTGACATCAGCTTAGTATCCTACAATTATTCGAGAGCTCGAGTCGTTACGCTGGCCAGAAAGCGACTTTCAAGTAAATTAACCCCAAAACGCTTCGATAATGACACAGTTTGGATGAAGTCCGATATGCCCGAGATAAAAAAGGGTACTCTTTTGTCCTTTTTTGAAATAGAAGATTAATATTAATTGCCAATGTAATTTCTTTTCTTTGACATCTTTTTTTTCTTTGACGTCTTTTTTTCCTTGGACGTATAAGCAGGGTGTATATAAAATTGAGAAAAAAACTACACTTGGTGAAGTTGTTACAGAGATTCTCATTAGATTTGGTTAATAAGTACAGGTACAATGATTCTTCTGTATAGAAGGATTGAAATTTTAGTAAGTTTAGAAGCATTTTTTTAGCTGCTGGTTAAAAAAACTGAATTAGAATTTGTTTTAGAAGTTCTTCGTATAGTTCTGTATTTACAGAAACATATGTGGCAACCTAGTACACTAGTTCATCAGAAGCAATAGCTTGCCAATGGTTGGCAACAATTCCGATGAACGATCACTGACATTACCAGCGTGGTGCGACCATGGTTAACTAGCGGTTTTCATACTGAGAAGCGTAGAAAATGTGTAATTATTGCTGTCATTTCATATGACGTGTATTTATGTAAAACAGCCACAGCTGGCAGGTGCTTAAAGCAAAACGGCGGCATCGCGTTCAATTAGCAGTTACACGAATCGTAAAGTGAACGCAATCGTATTCATAAATACGTTCGTTTTGATGAACGCGGCCAATGCAATTCCATTAATTTTGACAATTAAATTCGACAAATTATTTTCAGGTTCAGATTAACTTTTAGCAATTTCGTGTTATAATAGCTAGGTATTGAAATGTTCCCAAATGTATAATTCCTTCAAATGGTTCTTATGGTAAAATGAACATTAGCATACATATTTTTTTCGTCACTTTTTGCGCACCCCAATGTGAACGAATTTCAGTTGTCACTGAATTTCACTATTGTAAGTCAGTTTTGAAATAACGTGCTAGAGAAGAACTATTCTGTAGGTTCTCATTGCTCTTTCTTCTAATTATTATTTTCTATTTAATTATTATTTTACTTTGACCGATTTTTTCAAGAATCTTACAAAGGTAAGTATCAAATTGTTTTAGTTATTTAGTGTTAGTATTTTACATTACAGAGCCATTGGTTACCACCAGCACATTATAATCCTCTCATCATTGACATTATTAATGACCTCATGCTATAGGAATTTAAGAGCGCTCCCTATGAATTTCCCATAGTTAACATTTTGCTAGCCAAGGCCAACTATGTTGTTGTTGCCTATTGAGTTTGTTATTACTAAGAACTGCTGCCGAATAAATTGGAATTATTCTATTACAAAAATATAAATACGAGTTATTAAATAATTTTACTGTTACCAACATTTTTTACGGTAGAGGATCCTATTCACAACCAAAGATTGACTGAGGAGGGCCCACTGGTGCTGGTACGGAGCGTGCAACTCTCTTTGAATCACTCCTTGGATAGCCTTCCACAACTAGGAGACTGGAACACCTTCTCGTCGGAAGAAACAATATTACTCCAAAATTCATTTCCGTCTATGCGCGGCAGTAATAACAGCTAAGCTCCATGTTGTAAATTATAACACTATACTATAACTTACAACTTTTAATCAAGTCATTTAGAGGCAGCGAATAATATATAAGTGTTATTAATGTCCAACTTGAAGTAGCGCTTACTGAAATGAAGGCTGCCAAACCCATTAATCAAGAAGATGGTGGATACTTTAATTAGTACAGTAGTTTCCTCTAAATGAGGTCGAAGAAGGAAATAACCTAGCAAACCTATAGCCGTAATCGCTTGTAGCTATGAATGTCGCGATTCGTATATGGGGCTGCGATGTGCAACTATTGGCATGTCTATTTATATGGCTGTTTATTATGTAAACGAAAATACAAACAAAGAACAACAATAACAGCTAAGTCCTATCGAGATATGTTTATGGATTATTTCCAAGAAAATGGTGGCCGCGGACTAGTTAAAGATTTAATATACAGTACGTATAATAAATATTTCACACCTGTTTATTTCTTTCCTTCGTTACTACCTTCATTGTTACCGCCATATCTATTTACCACTTCCTACAATACCGTTTTTTCCAATTTTTGTCGGAATAGGATGGGCATTTCATGTTCCATAGCCGATATGGCAGTCGCTCATCGAAGTCGCATGTCATTTATGGTAGTATGCGATTGCAGTCGTGTGCGCCTAGCAGCTTGGAAAATCAGCCTAGGTTCACCAATAACAGCAACGCAGTCGCATTCGATTTCTAGAGTCATGGTAGTGCTAGAGACCATACTTCTAATCTGACCATCACTGAGACGATATTACAGTCTGCAGTACTTCCTTTCCTTCAGAGTGCCCCAAACAATATTTGAATTACATAACTCTGCTACAAGAAGTCGTCCAGTTCACCTAAAATGTCACCCACCAAAAATAAAAATTTCATTAAATAAAGGATGCACCACTAACTACAACGAAACCAGTTACAGAAAAAAGTTGAAATTATCTTATACTACATTGAACTGTGCTCCTTCTCTTATGTATCGTATAATCTGTAGTACTAGAATGATAATGTTGGTCTATGTTGCTTGCACAAGTATCTCAAAATATAATCCGTTGGTATAAATAAATAAAGGGTAATCTAGATAGATTTAATTAGGCTTCAGACTGATTATTAAATATAATATTCATTTCTGTAAATCAAGTACCTGTAACAACATACCACACTTGGTACATGATACCATTCCCTAGTGAATCAGTATGTGGAAAACTTTTAATATACCCATTATTTTTAATTATATAAACTTGTTTTAGTCTTTTACATTATTTACAATTGTCTGATAAAGAAAAGGTGAAAACCTGGCAAATTTTGCTAGCACTATATGCGATATGGTGTATTTTAATAGAATCCAATAACAAGAACATCTTTTGGTAGGGTACTGTGCTTATAAGCGTGAGCACCCGTTACGAAAATAGAAATGGCATTTGAATAGCGATGGTAGTTGCACAGAAACTGACCCCATATAATCGACCTAAATTAGTAAAATTTATCTGGGCTGTAAAGGCTATATAGTTAACATTTCGAGTGAATTTATAGTACTCGTGATGGGCACTTGATGGAACTCGAAACCGATCTAACACTGGGATTGCGCGCGCCTCGACGAACAAAATGAATGTGTCGACACGGTGCAGTAAAACTGTAACGCATGCACGCTAATAGAAATTTGTATCGCTATTATTTACAGTCGCCTATATAACGCGTGGTATATACGAGAGCTTTTCGACTGATGGCCAGCGGCGCGCAACTTATGCGTTGGCATTTATCAGTCAACATGGAAAACCGTTATTTCGGCCGACGATATCCCGAATTATTTGGCAGTTTACATTGAGCTGAACAAATTGAAACGTTGTACAGCCGGGTGTATCGACGCGCCTCGCCCTGGCGGCTGGAGGCCTCCAACTTAATTTACATATACCCGGAAACGAGTGATAAATACACGGTCCGATGTGAAAACTGCGTCCGGCCACAAATATCCACAATCAACGCTGGTGCTATGCTGACCAACAGCACGCGGCAGGATTGGGGTCTTAAGCCAATTAATGTTAATTATATACGACACTACATTTCAATAATCCTTGATACCTATAAATCCATTCGTTTTATTAATACTACTGGAATAATTTTCAAATTTTGGTGATATTCTGACCATAAAAATTAAATAGGTTGAATAGACAACATTGACTAAATATACATACTTACCTGTTATACAATGATGCTAATTCAGATAATTGTGTAGAAACACATGGACTAAAAAGCCTTGTATACTGCTCATCATTGAAAATGCACCGCCTCTTAACGTTAAACGTATTTCGGTAAAAAGAGATTTATAATTATTCTAACAAAAATAGTATTTAGCTTTTCAAGTATTTTATGAAGTATTATTGCATCAAATGTAAAAGAAAGGCATTCACATTGTTATGCCAAGGTAATTGTGTGGGTAGAGGTTAAAATTGGAGCACTTATCAGATACTTACAGCCGGGGACCTCACACTTACTTCATCACGAATTTACGGGTGAGAATAATTACACTGTTTTCCATGCATCAATTATTTAAATAACCTGGAAAGTTTGGAAATTCTAAGACAACTGACTAATAGACATAAGTTGCTTAATGCTCAATCTCACCCTCAAGTGACACCTACATTCAACGTTTTCCTTGATACTTGATTTTTCCATATATGGTTTTTAACTCGCATTAATACATAGTTTAGAAATTTATTTATAGATGTCAGTATTTGTTTTGGATAATTTAACCAAAACCTTATTTATTGCATCTAATACTTACACGACTATCGTTGGTTGTCCGGCACTGGGTCCATCTTCCTCCAATACCGTCTTCTCTCCTGGGTGTATAGGCCTCGGAGTCTTCCTACGAAATTAGCAAAGACTAGAGAGACTCGTGCTTTGTCGACTCTCGGGGAAACCAGTAGGCAACACAAACCCATTCTCATGCGACGAATAAACACGAATCTGTCTAGCCTCAGCTAAATTCATGAAGCGCACGGAAAGTGGTGAACTTTAGCTATGAATGATGATACTTTTGCTAGCCTACTAGATAGCCGTAGTATGCCTCGCTCCTGAAAGGGTTCTTCGGATGGTGGCATTCTTTATCGCGGGATTCTCGCTAGTTTGGGTCTTCTTGAAGAAGTTTTTGTGGAGCCTTGCAGGTAATTCTTGGAGCTGCCCAGCCTCGCTCAGGTGTGTCAATGTAGCCGGCGAAGTGCGTGGGGCTACATGCAGTACTAATCGCAAGCAGAGATTTTGTACACTCGCAAGGGAAGTAATGTAGGTGGGTGCCGCCGTGACCCAGATGGGACTGACGTAGATAAGCATCGGGCGTATGTGTATACAGCATGACGCCCGTTTTAGGGCGACGGTGGGAGTTGGAGAGGATGGGATACAGTTGTCTGGCTGCACCTAGTGCCCTCTTTCGAGCTTTTCTGAAATACTCCGCGAAATTCAGCATTTTATCAAGGATCATTCCAAGATACTACGATCGGTAGGAGAAACGCGCATCCAAGTTAAAGACGACGGATTCGCCCTCCGACGAACTATGGAGACTTTTGTCTACCTGTACGGACGATGTCGACGAATCGTCGTCTCTCCCTCCGACGAAGTTGCGGGCTACGATCGGTAGGAGAAACGCGCATCCAAGTTAAAGACGACGGATTCGCCCTCCGACGAACTGTGGAGACGTTTGTCTACCTGTACGGACGATGTCGAGGAATCGTCCTCTCGCCCTCCGACGAAGTTGCGGCCGTCGATCCGTAGGAGAAGCATTTTTCGTTCCTAGACGAAAAATCCGAGAATCCGATCTACTTCTCCGACGAAATTACGAATATGTACCGGTATGTAACCCTGCACCGGTTATAAGTTGCCGAATGGAGGATTCGTATCCCATCCTCCGAAGAAGTTACGGCACCGGATCTCCGTATTGTAGTAATATACTGTATTGCTGTTTGCGAGGTATTCGGAAAGTATAGTCGGACCCTTGTCCCGCCGTCATGCCGTCCGGCCATACGGCCGTTAATCGTGCGAGCGTTACGCACGTCGAGATACCGGGCGTGACGCGCCGTACCCGGCCGATCGCCGAACGGGCTCGCACGAAAGCTGGTTCGCCGCGCTCCCGCTATATTGTGGTAGGATCGGTTGTCGAAATGCGAGTTGTACGAGTATACGATGCAAGTGCGACGGCATTCGTGTTTCCCGGTCCTACGATCGTTCTCGGCGTGTCTTGTGCTCTTAATGTATGCTTCGTGTATTTAATAAGAGTGTGCGAGTTGCCGTTAAGTCGTCTCTCGTCTTTGGACGAGAATTATATATCGGCGGTGTGTAATATATCTATTTTCCGTAGATAATTATCTCCGTCGTGCGCACAGCGTGTCCGCGGGCTACGAGGACATTACGAATGTTCTAGTGCTCCCTATGCGGCGCAACCGTTAACTTGCGGTTTATACACTGTTCGTTGATGGTGGTAGTGTTACCTTGACGGAATGCTACTACTACTCAATCGACCGTGCGACGACTCTCCTCGTACCGAGCGAGAATTTTATAGGATGCTCTCGTCCGTTACTCTCTCGTAATGTTGCAGCCGAGCTCTGCATCGCAAGTCGATTTCGATCTAGCGACGGGTGCCGAGAGTATGTTCGAAGCTGAATATTTCGGAATAGTGTTTCCGTTTATTATTGCGATAAAGCGCACTTTGAAACGACGGTAGTTCGCCGCCGACCGGTGGTTATAACCGACCGGGAAGAGGGCCGAACGTCGTTCGTGAACTATATCGATTCGGTCGACGAGAGCGGTTAGTCCGCCGTCGACTGTACGTACGCTCGCACGCACGCACTCGCGTCCTCCGATATCCGTCCTCCGCTTTTCGGTAGATATATCTACGTATACGACGTGTATGAACGTATGGACCGTTAGTAAGCGGAGGAGACGCGG
>LR737431.1:281655-328872 GCA_902655005.2 Marronus borbonicus | reverse complement strand
ATCGACCGTGCGACGACTCTCCTCGTACCGAGCGAGAATTTTATAGGATGCTCTCGTCCGTTACTCTCTCGTAATGTTGCGGCCGAGCTCTGCATCGCAAGTCGATTTCGATCTAGCGACGGGTGCCGAGAGTATGTTCGAAGCTGAATATTTCGGAATAGTGTTTCCGTTTATTATTGCGATAAAGCGCACTTTGAAACGACGGTAGTTCGCCGCCGACCGGTGGTTATAACCGACCGGGAAGAGGGCCGAACGTCGTTCGTGAACTATATCGATTCGGTCGACGAGAGCGGTTAGTCCGCCGTCGACTGTACGTACGCTCGCACGCACGCACTCGCGTCCTCCGATATCCGTCCTCCGCTTTTCGGTAGATATATCTACGTATACGACGTGTATGAACGTATGGACCGTTAGTAAGCGGAGGAGGAATACGCTGCTGCTGATGCTGCTGCGTAAATTTCTGCTCGTAGAGGGGACCGATCGATCGCGATACGCGAGATCCGTTTCGCGTTTGTCGTCGATCCGATCGGCGCGCCTCTCTCGAATAGCAGCTCCCTGGTTGATCCTGCCAGTAGTCATATGCTTGTCTCAAAGATTAAGCCATGCATGTCTCAGTACGAGCCGTATTAAGGTGAAACCGCGAAAGGCTCATTAAATCAGTTATGGTTCCTTAGTTCGTACCCACATTTACTTGGATAACTGTGGTAATTCTAGAGCTAATACATGCAAACAGAGCTCCGACCGGAGACGGAAGGAGCGCTTTTATTAGATCAAAACCAATCGGTGGCGGGTCTCGTGCCCGACATCGTACACCTTGGTGACTCTGAATAACTTTTTGCTGATCGCACGGTCTCGCACCGGCGACGCATCTTTCAAATGTCTGCCTTATCAACTGTCGATGGTAGATCTTGCTGTTCCAATCGACCTCCGTCACTTTGATGTTCATCTCGGATTTTTGGTCAAATGCGCCTGCGCAAGTTTGACCGCCAACTCGGCGTTCCGCGATATTGCCAGAATTGCTGTCATCTGCGAAGATGGCGTTCAGCAGTCGTTGATCGTCTGGTTTTGAAATGTCCATGTCCATGATCGTGAACAGAACTGGGCCTAGCGCTCATACTTGTGGGACTCCAGATACCATATTCCTCTCTGAAAATTCCGTCCCTTAACCATGGCGTGGAATTTTCGGTCCTTGAGGTATGCTTTGATGGTCTTAAGGAGCCTCGGCGGGAAACTGACCTCCTTCATCTTCAGGAGTAGTCCTTCATGTCGGATTTTGTCGAATGCCTTCTCCAGGTCCAGGGATACCACGACGGTCGTCTGGTTCCTGTTAAAGGCAGGAATGACCTGACCTCTCTGGGTGAGACATGACCAGAGGACCGGTCTCCTTGTCGTCTATCTTCTCCAGGGTGACCCGGATCCTACTCTCCTACTTTGGATCGTTGCATACCGTTGGCGTGAAGTGAGCCAGGAAGGTGGGCAAGTGCTTCCCCCTTCTCCAAGTTCGTCAGGCAGCTTGTTTGGCTATTCTTCCGGGATAGGTTTTTTGTCTCGCTTCGGGATTCTAGCAACCCTGTGGGGGTCTCGTTCTTGGCTGGTCTCAACTAAGTTTTCCCATTTCTGCAGCCTGTGCGCATCGATGTGTCTCTGAATCTCCCTACTTAGGGGGTGGTGAGTCTCCTTAAGCAGTTGCTATTTGGTTCGCTGGAAATCCCTCCTGATTCGATTTCGCTCCTTGATCTTTTCGATGATTTCCTTCGGCAATGTTTCCGCCTCGAGAAACTTTGGTTTAAACTCCGACTTTTTCAGTGCCTCTCGGATCTGTCACGTGGTGTTGCAGACTTTCTCGTCTAGGTCGCTCACAGTCTCAATACTGGTAATTGCTTTCATCGTTTCCAATACCAGTTTCCTGTACAGATCCTGTTGTGGTTCCTCTTCACTGTACTCGATGAAGGAGTCGCCAGTGTTAGGTACGTCTTGGTGATCACTGGGTAGTGATCTGAGCATAATTCCTGCGCCGCGTGGCACCCCAGAAGAAACGTCCAGTTATTTGGGGTCGTGATGTCCAGCACATCTGGGTTGTAGTGACCCTGAGTGGAGTAGTGGGTGGGTTCGCTCGGCGAGGCATCCTCGAACTTGTCATTTTGGTCGAGCCAAGCTCTTAGGAGTCTACTGTTGGCGTTATCAACTCTGGAGTTCCATGAACGGTGTTTACTGTTCACATTTCTCGAGATGAATACGGGTCGGCGAGGTCCACGTTCCTTTCCAACTCCAAGGCATTTACGGTTTGCTGGGGTTTGTTGTAGCACGCTACGAACACTACCCTCCCATCGACTCTTCATAGCAATCGTGCTCGCTTCCGCTATCAGTCCAGTGGTCGACAAGGAACTGAGTGAAATTGAGTTTTTTGTTTACGATTCCTTAGGCATTCCAGGTTGCGATTCAGAGACTTCTTGGCGTGCAGTTCATGGTGCAAAGATGGATTCCGCCAGTTCCATGAGAAATTGAAGTTTCTCTATGGGGTTCAAAATCCTTTGGAGATTCGTCAGACCAAAAACCTTCACCCTTCTCTGCAGCCTGCTTCAGGAATCTGAAGCACCACCCACATCGCTCTTTGCCTTTTGGCTTGTATTACTCTTCTTTAAGAACGACGAACCAGGTGTATCTCTTGATGCCACCTTGTGCTAAGAGATACACGCGCCTGTCGTCTATAAATCAGCGACAAAAAACCGGTAGAGTTCCCCAACACACTCCCGAGGAGTTTTTGGACTGCTTAACAAGAGAGAGCGCTACACGTGAGTGCTCTGGGTAGCTGCACGTCCTCAGGTCTACCATAATAATTAAAAACACATCTAAAAATGCCTAGAAACAATCACAAAAAATTCTGTATTCTGTGCATTTCCTTTACAAGATTAAATTGCATATTTAGCTCTATCCAGCTAAGTAGCTACTTACGTAATGAAACACACAAAAAAGAATTGATACATATCACTAACCTACGAAGCTAAGCATAACGCAGACATTCCTGATTGCAGTTTAGTGTACTAGGGAATGTACAGAACAGTTTTTCCAGATGATAACGCAAATGTATCGAGGCGGGGAAAAGAATTTCGTACATTTACTGTAACAACTATTGCAGTAAAATTTGAGTGAAGATTAGTAAATTTGGTTATTGTATATCTCAATTTTGTTGCTGCTTTTCGGAAATTTCTTGCTTTAATTTAAATTTGATGCTGACATAGGTATCCTTAGAACAGTTATTGTTGGGCTGCATAAGCTCCTATTAAAATATTGGTTCCCTGTCCTCTTTCGTTAAGAAGTATTAGCATAATTGTTGCTTCATTTTTATTTCTACATCAACAGAATGAATGTTTCCAATAGCTTCAAATCTTGACAAATGTTTTCTGTTGCGGACATCGTCAGTTAGGATAGCGTAACTTATACATCCTAAAATCCACCATTACTTTCACGTTTTTCGTAAGTTATGCCCACTACCTAACTCTTCTGTACATTAACGTCAGAAACCATTTCCACATACTAGAAACCCGCCCTGGACTGCCAATAGCTACTTGGCCTCAATATTTTAAAAAGGGTAATGTAAATATTTTCTGTTTACCGTAGCCAAAACAGTATTAACACAAAAAACCACTTAGCTGCAATAGCCAAATATACGACTCACATTTAACTCCAAATATATCTTTCAATGCATCATTACACAAAAACGCTAGAGCTATACTGTGGGCATAGAAAAAGTATACTGTGTCATCTAAAAAAAAAACGTTCTCGGTGTTTCAATTTGATACAATTTGATGTTGATGAATACTGAACATCATGTATATCTCAAATTGCCCTAACACCGAGTCTAGATAGAGTATGCTCATCTCTAAAAATTTACAATAGAAAATATTAGCATTTCAGATCTTTTTTGAAGTGAACTGAAATTATAAAGCTATATACATGTTCTACTCAAAATAATAGAGTAGGTACCCTGACTATACGGAAATAATTTTCAAAGGTATTCTACAATACTTGTTATGGAATCGAAAAATCTGGGTTTCCTATTATTTACACAAAAGGCGCAATTTTACAATTCCAGATGGTTGGACATCTTATATATACATACAGCGCATCTGCCTTGCTTCTTACACTTTTTGTAAGATGTTCGTGTTGACTTAGGTTGAAATTTTTAAATGCGCAGTTGATCGAGTTGCATCAGTCATAGAGCTTGGTATAAATGGTTAGTTTCTAGAAAAGGAATTTGTGGAATTTGGCAATATATTCTCTCCATTTCTATTAGAATTTGAGAATTAATTACTATTTTAAGCATTTGAATTTAGTTTAGTAGCAATTCGGTTCCTATAAGAATAGTTTAACTATTAGTACTTACTATTTCCTTGTACACATTCTAATTATAAATAGGAAGCTTTATAGCTTTTCTTCTTAGATACATACATTATATACATAAATATGATAAAGAAATGAATAAAAGTCGGCATGCGACCGCGTTGATTTGGTCTACCACGCGGCTGCAACCGCAGAACTTATGAACATTATCATTATACTCCTATAAAATTGCAAGTCGTGTTGGTTTGGTGACGCTCAATACGACATTATATAAGTATTTTGTACTACTTCTTTTTTCTAACAATCTTTCTGTCACATTTCATCAAAGTTGGCGTTAAACCTTAAAGAGCAGCTGATATATTTATATACATGTAATTTAATCATATTAATCACCAACGTTTACGTTTTTTGTCTGCATAATATTTTCCTCTATGTTTCCTGGCATTCATTTCGCAAATGGTTATAACTGTTACGTATTGTTTCAACCTATTAATTTAAGGTGTGTATCATACATATTTTACAGTTATTGGTCGATATGTGCACAGTCCCTTTTCATTGTTATTTTAAGCTCATATAGTTACGTAATTTACTGGTGGGTAGTTCATTTCCTTGTAACAAATTATGTGGCGCTCATTTTAAATTCTTACAAACAATTAGATTTTAATTTTGCCATTAATATTTTCTGTTAGTTATTTATCTCCTTCGTAGATATCTCTTTAATTTTGAAATTAGAGGTACAGTTTCAGGTCGTGCGGTTTGGCCGTTAGTTAACGCCACGTATTTTGTTGTGAATTTATTGGTTTTCTCTTTACATTTCTATTTGAGTAAAATTTTGTCATTAACTGCTTTAATGTTGGTTATGTTGTGTAATTATTTCTCGTTATACTCCACTCTTACCTCGGTTTCGTTCTCTTTCCTCGTATTTCTTAGAATATATTTGAGCACCTTATTGTTGAATAGTTTCAAGCTAAGACATTCTTCTTTTGTTGTGTGCGTACAAAGTTCGATAACTAGCTCCGAAATTTGGAATTTGGTTCTTGTATGTTTTAATCGGTTATGAGCAGTTTTAAGTTTATAAATTGTATTAGCTATGAGATTGTTGGATAGTTTGGAATTTGGAGCTTTAATGGTATTATGAAAATGGACACTGAAAATCTATAATTTCCTTGCTCAAAACACCCAATCAGGTACAGTATTGCAAATGCAGTTTATGATATTTTCAAGTATTTCTCCTATTTCATTTGTATCCCTTAGAGTTTTATGTTGTAATCTTAATTATCCTTCCTTATTGTTCTGTTGGTTAACTACTTGTTGGCGATTTGCTGGTTATTGATGTAGTCTACGTTTTGACTCGAAACTTGGATATATTAGAAACATCTACTCTACACGTCTTTGTGGAATACCAGTTTAAGCTTCTGCCTAGAAGTACTTCGTTTACCTACTGTGAACATATATTGGTTATCGTGGAAGCTTGAAACAGCTGTCGTTGATGCAAGACAGAAGAAATATCCTCTCATTATGCAATATTACGGTTCGCATTAAATTAGTAATCAATATCTTGTGCTATCGTCACCATCGTTATCACATTTTGTGATTATCATAATACTAAAGTATCGGCACACTCCGCACCACACAAGTTTAGTAATTAATCCCGGATTAATTGCTAAAATTGTGCATAAATACCATTGCTTGAGATTGCTTCAGACGGAGAGAATTATGTTAACGGATCATTCACCTTTATTAGAAGGTTACCGGGTATAATAGAATTTTGAAAATCGACTTTTGACCAGTTAGAGAAAACTGATAATCGTACATTCAGAAACAAGCAATATAGTGACAAACTAATTCGATCGCCTTGTATATTTTTCAATATTTATGTAAGATAATATACTGCACCAACCAACCTTTTCATCAAGTGTACAAGTTGATGAATTCTATGCCTAATTTTCAAACATTTGTGTATTCATTTAATTACTTTACTTTACTTTCAACATTGGGAATGTTTTTATGCTGAGAAGTTATACCTAAATATGATTTTCTCTTGAGAAGGCTTTTGAGTGGGATTTTTACAAATTTTGAGAATATATTGAAATATGGAAGGGAATTTTGTAAATCCGGAATAAGGCGAAATGTGGCAGATCACCATCAGGTACATAAATAAAATTTAGGATTTTCATATATTAATATATAAAACCAAGACAATTTTCTCCGCTTTATTTAGATTCTTGCTGCCACTAAAATATATCCAACGCGTGAAACGTATAGTGACGTTTAAAAGCCGCAGGAGTTACAGTCGTCTTGATTAGGTACCTCGAGGTTTTTTTCTCTCATACATGAAATATTTGCCATTAATTCGACGCTTGAAAGTGCTTTAAACCCCGAAAGCGTTCCCTTACATTTATTTTTTTTTGCATCGACCACTCACGTCGTCATAAATAGACGTTAGGAAGCAACCCTCGTCGATCCGGCTCCGCATTCCGATTTTCCTTCTTTTCTCAGTTTTTGACCCTGACTCCTCGTACACTGATTATCGGAATTCGTACGAAAAGTAAGGTCTATCGGACTCCAATAAAAACAACTATGTTGAAATCAAAACGTCCGAATGTGAATTTCAATATCAAACGTTCCAGTCGTTTTTATTGTCTCCCCTTTTCAACTTCCGTTTGGATGAACTTGCAGATGCAGCGATCGAACAGAACTAGAGCTTTAAATTCCGCTTTGCTTGGATATTTACTTGGTAAAAAATTTAGAAATACGAAATCGATTCACTTGTGGATGGGAAATAAAATTATCGAATTACAAAGAAGTTGGAGAAAAATGATCTATAAAACCATATCTGTCATATCTGACTAATTCGTTGACTTTTGGGTTTTATGCGGAGAAAAAATTTTCGGTAAATTTCGCGCGGTGAGTTTTGGTTATGTTTATTGAAATAATATAGTAAAAGCTACACTCTAAAGCGTGTTAATGTGCACTCACACTTACACTTGTGCAAAATGTTCGAGGATAAGGTAGACCGCTGTGGACACCGACCTTCGTATTTTTAAAATGAGAATAATTTGTAGTAAGAGTTACTGCACGCTTATAGTAATAATAATAACAATAATGATAATAATAGCAATAATAATAATCCATGCCTTCACATCCCCCAACAGCTTTCGCCTATTACAGGAGACATCGAACGGTCATGAGTTATTATTGCGCCGGTACTCGTAGAGCGACAAATTTGTGAAATGTTGAGTAAGGAAAACTGAGGGTTTATTAATCTAACAAAATATCTAGTTTCGCTGATAAAAAATATAGTTGAATTCAAGATAAAGTGTTGTTGTTATATAATTTACTGTAAAATATATGAGATCAAATAAACACGGTATAGTTGTATACCATAAATTGTTTTTATTTTAAAAATACGAGGGGGTTGCTGCCCCAACATTTTTCTCTGTGTAGTTTGTGTTTTTTGTTGTACAACAATTGTCTAAGTACTACTGTTCAGACTTTGCCATGCTTATTGCATTAACCTTCCAAATGCGGACCCCTTTCAACTTTTTCTATTGAACACGATAATTACGTTTCCCGCATAAGGTATATTAAATGTAAATCCATAAATATGTACTTACACTTTTGTTTTTCTTTTTACTTTCCGTTTTTACAATCCTCATAACTATTATAAATGGCGAATAAAAATAGTCCGTGTGTAACAGCACCTTACAGTGTACCGAGACAATAAAATATTTATAAATTTCATACATTTTACGATGACATTACATTAAATTTATCTAAAGGTATATTATATCAAGCGAATTATGAATTACCAATTCAATTCATTGAATTTGAAACAATTAAAGTATCAGGGAGAGAAAAAATTCTTAAGAGGGTCTATGTTAAACTTGTAGAGGCTGATATTCTGATTAACGAATGAACAGAAAATGAAATTCACATTTCTCCCAAAACCTTTAAAGGCAAAGATGAACAACCGATTTTCATTATGCAATGAAAGAACAAATTCATGTACATTTACATCAACTTTTACACAATGAAATTATTAGGCCTGTCTATTCTTCTATTCTGTGGGGTTCGCCCATAAATTTTGTTAAGAAAAAGCAGATGCAAGTAGAAAAAGAAAGACTAGACTAGAAAGACTAGTGATTGACTATAGAGCAATAAATGAAAAGACTGCTGATGATAGATATTTCATCAAATATAGAATACATACTGAATAAGTTTGGGGACTGGTTATCACCAAATTCAAATGCATCCCAAATCAGTCGCTAAAACAGCCTTTTGTATGGAGCATGGTCACTATGAATTTCTTGGAATGCCTTTCAGTTCAAAAAATGGTCCGGCAACATTCCGAGGCGTTATGAATAATTTATTAAGAGATGTTTTAAATAAATGTTGGTTGATATATTTATTATCATCTTTTCCCCGTCGTTAGAGGAACATATAAAAAATGTGAAATTAGTATTCGAAAAATTACGAAATACAAATTTAAAATTATAATCAGATAAGTGCGAATTCCTCCGTAAAAGAACACAATTATTTGGGAAACATTATTACGCCCGATTTTATTAAACCAAACCCTAAAAATATTCAAGCCACTAAACATTTTCCGGTGCCTAAGATTCAAAGAGAAGTTAAATCGTTTTTGGGCTTGTTAGAATACTACAGAAGATTTATTCGGAATCTTGCCAAAATTACAAAGCCTTAACTAACTCCTTACGAAAAGGAAACAGGAACACATACTCCGGAGTTTATCAATGCATTCGAGAAAAGTTTTTTTATGTAATAATCCCGTTCTAAAATATCCCGACTTTTCGAAACAGTTTAAATTAACCGCAGATGCTTCCAATTTTGCGGTCGGAGTCGTCTTATCACAAGATGATTACCCAATTGCATATGCTTCAGTTGAAATCAATTATTCCATAATTGAAAAATAAATGCTTGCAGTAACATTTTCGGCCTTACTTATATGGAAGGAAATTTATTATTAAAACGTACCACAACCCGTTGCAGTGGTTATTTTCTATAAAAGATCCAAATTCGAGAATAACAAGAAGGCAGTGATTATGAAATTTCTTATAAGAAGGGAAAATCAAATTAAGCAGATCCACTATCGAGAATAAAGCTTACAGAAAGATATATAAACACAATAAACACTGATTTAGAATCTTTCCTAGTTAATACTGACGACACATTAGCTGAAATATCTATGGAAGAATTAAATGAAATTTTAAACACTACCCCCAGAAGATGTCCGAATGTAGTAATATTTTCCAGAATAATTTATTAACAAATTTAACATTCGTTATCAACGAGCAACAAATTATCTAACAATTAAAAATAATAAACGATTAGGTTCGGAGTAATTTGGAAAAGACAAAAGAACAAGCTTGCGGGCGGGCGAACAAAGGCAGAAGTGATATTGAGAATGTTAACGTTGGACAGGAGGTATTCGTGAAGAAAAAGTTTAGAAACAAGTTAAAGCCAAATTTTATAAAGAAAAAGTTGTAAAAGTAAACGATGAAACAATTGAAACGGCAAGGGAAGCGAAATTATACAAAGATGTAATTAAAAAGAAGAGAAAGTTTACAAACCAACCTGTGTTGCAGGATGAAGAAGTTATCAATAATCCTGATGGTAACCATGATGAAAGTTGTATCTAGCCACCCGAAAGTTCAGTTAATTGGCCAAAAATCAAGAAATAATAAACGAAAAAAAACGATAATTTAACCACACACATGACATGAATATAATTGAACAAATAGATCGGACCAACAACATGATTTCCAAACTACTTATAGAAATTCAAAACGCTGTAATATTCGCAAGTACACCTATGGATAATACCCATGAGCGCTACTAAATAAATAAATAATAGGTTAAGATCCATATATACACTAAGCTAAATATTAATCTTAAAGAGTACTTTCAATTATTACATGTATTTTAGAACATAAAGTTATCCAGAAGCTAGGGAAATTATGTTTAGGATACCTACACCTATATTATTTAGTCCCACATATATAGTTTTCCACCCAGTCGTATATGTTAATAGAGAAAATAGTACATATGCCTTGGAGACAACAGTATGTACAAAAATTGAAGATGCATTCATATATAATAAACGCTCGATGCTGAAAACTGAAAATTGTTTGCTAAATTTGATGAAGAATAAATATACATGTAATAAAATTCAAGTTCGTATGGAAATGTTAATATAACAAATGGTTGTGGAAATTTACCAATTCATGCACCTGTCAGTGTTGATGCACATTATTATTGCAAGAAAACTGGAATTTTGCAAATTAAATGTAAGACTTATTAAAATTGGAACCGAACTATTCTATTGTTATAAACAAGAAAGGATTCTATAATCAAGAAGGAGTAGTAAATTGAGAAATACTTCATTTATCAAAAATAGAATCACATACAGTTCCTGCCGGAGACAACTGCGTCATATTGTAATCATTTATAATTTATAGAAAATTATGAATTGCTTATGCCAATAGAAAGAGGGAATCAGCTCAGTTCCACAGAGTGAGGTAACGGTTCTTTCCGAAAGACGCCAAGAACTTTTCTAGGTAACAGTGTAGGTGCAATATAGAGCGAAGCTTTGTGTTGTAGTGTACCTTGAAATATTCGTCGCAAAAAATCAGTACTGTATTGTATTTGTTAATCAGTCTCTTTGTAATTATCATAGAGTAAACTTACCACCAAGCATTTTTTTTTAATTACGAAATAAATTCTTAAAGAAAAAACAAATAAAGTGTCTTTTTTTGGCTGTGCTAATTTCACGATTTTATACAAAAAAAGAATTGTCCGCGGCTGGAGGGTTAATGTACTTGACGCTTCAGCAAATATGCCGCCAATTTTTTTAGAAGACTTCTAAATATCAAGTGTTTGGCGCAAAGTATCTGCAAAAGTCTACATAATAAATCAATATGCGTTGGTGCAATTCAATATTTTGTGTTATATCCCAACAAGTATACCTTCTATCTCTAACTCGGTTTATTCAAATCGTTTTTCTCTTATATAGGAAATAATTACGCGAAGGCATCGATCTGCTCCTCTGTTTAGAATAAATCTTTGAAGGAGATTTTTTACACTCCGAAATATTTCTAATACCAGCCCAAAATGCTCCATCAAATTGATGTTTGCAACAATATGCTTGACTACATTTGCATGTTAGTTATAACACTGACATTTTTACCAGCTACCTCATAAGTTCTACACGAGCCAATTTCAAACTCAATATCAATACTTCTAGTTCTTTGACACTTCTAACATTCTTAGAAACTTGTTTGATGTGACGGTTTAAAAACCAGATCATCGTATTCTGAGGGCAAATACAAATGGAACATTTCAATATAAAAGTAATACCTTCCATAACGAGGGGTTCGTCAAAATAATGTCTTTCTACAACAAAACGTGTTATGGGAGGACCATTAGCATGAAACAGTACATGTTACTATTAAGTAACAGTTATATTTATTACTAAAATCATGGGTTTCCATTGTTTGTAAGGAACAATAAATAATACATAATTTCGAATCTGTTGAAAGCAGACACCAAAGAGACAATGTTCTGATATAATTAAACATTAGCGTAATTAATGATGTGTACATATCGGAACCACTACTAACCACAGCTGTGAATTCATTTTTAATAAAAATTATCATAGCAAATTGTGCTGTAAGGATCCAACACGTTTGTGTAATATTTTTTTGGTGTTTCCCGAAAAGGTATATAACAATCGCTTTTCATTTAGTGTAAAACATGTATGAGTTTAGGCTTTCGTTTGTTTGATAACGATAATCTGTATTGAGCTGAGTAGTGTAGATTCTGATTCTGATCTAGATTAACTACAGCATCATTTGGAGTACGGAGTTTCCCTATTAATTTTGTGAAATTTTAACGAATTGCAGTATCATGCCATTGTACATGTACTAATTAAAATCTATGATTGATGTCGTACTGATATATATATGTGTGTAAACAACGTATTTATTTCATCGGTTTATTCCGGTAGGCCAAATTCAACAGAAGCTATTCCGTTTCATCGAATTATTTTCGCATTTGTGAAAATGATTTAAAATGGTTAAAATTATCCCACTTGTATCTATGTATAAAATGCTTTTCTATTCCTCGGCTCTACTTATCTATCAAATAACGCAAGGAATGAAAACAACTATTTGTTGTATAGCTTGATTAATACCTACTATTTATTTAGTAATTAGGATAGCTGTCGAAAAATATAATAGCAGGATAGTTAGTGCTACCATACAATTGGGAAGGAGGGAACCGATATACCTAGAGTAGAATACGTGACTTTCATGACTACATAACGATAACACTGAGCAACAATGAAATTGCGTTTTAGGTGAAAATACCCAACTCTGAATGAAATTAACGTGCCGAACACGAATACCACTTTGAGAAAAGTTGATTGGTTCTCGTTGCAAAGATATTCACGTCGTCATTCCTCCTTTACATATCAAGCGGGGCCTCACCAGAAACTTGGTAAAAACTATGGATAAGAATGAGTCAGCATTCAAGTACCAAAATTAAAGAGGGCGATTTTGTGGGGCTTCATTAATTTAACAACACTTTAGAGATACCAACTTTGGAAAACTTATTGAAGATAAGGAAATACAGGTTCGGGATGCGTTCTGTCAAGTAGCAAAAAGTTTCCCTGAATTCGGCTGCAATACGTCCTTAAAAATTCACTTATTTCCCTCCCTCTGTCTTTCTTTCCTAGCAACTGTAGGAAAATCAGTGATGAGTACGGCGATCGTTTCCATCAGAACATTGCTATGATGAGAAACGATACCACGGTAAATAGTCCCCTCAATGCTGGATGATTATTGTTGAACGCATTCCTCTCATCAATTATAAGCGTCACTCCAAAAGAAAGCAAAAGTTGTAAGCAGATTAAAGTATTTTTAAATGTATTAAAATATTTATATATTATAATATTCATTTTCTTCTGAAAATCCGTACCTATTACAGCAATTCAGCTTTTTCTTAATCATAATCGTGTTCAGCATCTTGCATTAATTAAGGAATTATCAGATGCATAGACTTTTCAACATTTTGTTGCCCGATGTAATTATTATAATCGACCCTATCCTTCTCTAGCTGGTTTTCAGCGAAGTACTCCCTTCCGGCTTTTGTAATGTGTGCTCATAATGCCTTTTGTCTTTAGAAAACCTCTGAACAAACTAATAATATACTCAGGAGACGCCAAATACACTAGTGCAATAATCACGACAAAACCCGAAAGATATACTTGGACAGTTATCTTACTACGCAAACGCATACACAAAAAGAGGCGAACACTATTAAGTGTAATACATAAAGGTGTATCTTATTCCATATCTTTTACACTATTGAGTGTAACATGTATTAGGGCCAAGATGCACGAACAGCTTGAAGCTATCGTTGTCGGTAACAATTGTGCTGTCAGCGAACTGTCCGTTGCGATAGCTGTCACCAGTTTCCAGTTGTCAAGTCCGGCAGCACTATACTATTAAAGTGAGCAGCATTTTCGCTTGCTACTCATAGCTATCAATAAAAAAATTAGTGCTACCAAGTGTATTTAAGAAAGTAACAAAGATAATGTTGTGTACACTGAAACTGGTTTTTAACAGATAATCGCCCTATTATGGTATCAAACATGGCACTGGTTGGTGCGTTGGTGCATGTTGATTCTCGGATCATGAGGTAGTGTACTGCGATGTTGGTGAGAATTCTAGGGGTAGGGGTGTGCCCCTGGATTACTGACGTTGTCAAAATGATGATGTCAATGAGAGAAAGTGCCAAAAAAAGTTTCTGAAAGCAAGAGCTTCCCATAACTGGGAATATTATAAAGAACTCAGAAACTACACAAGACAAGCTATCAATTGTGAAAAGAAAGCTTACTATGAATTTATTTTTAAGTCAAGGGATTCACGGAAAAAATTGGAAAGAACTTAAACTGCTCAATATTTCTACCGAAAAACATGCGGAGTTACCATTGCAGCTAAGAAATCCAAATAACGTTAACGCTCGTTTTAAAAATTCTATTACTACTCATTGTGTACTTAATAACGACTTGATCTGCTTTTATTTGACACGAACAAAAAATTATATTTCTGCTAGTTTCTTCTTATAATTAGATACATAAAAACAAAGCCAAAAAGCTCAGTGGTGATATATAATACCAATAAAATAGGTGATAGGGTATAGTTAGAAAATCGTTGTGTAATAGTTATAAGGAGTATAAGCAAAAAAAGATGTGTACCAGCAACACACAATTTAGAAAATCAATAATAAGTTAGATTAACCTTGAATATTTCCTCCTGATATATTCAAAGTTAGTGCACACAAATTGTATCAATCCAAACACCATACAACAAACTTTATAAGCTGTCAGGGATAATCTGGTACCATTGAGTCAGCTTAAAAATAAATGTTATATGCAGCCCTAGACAATTTCTGTTTAAATTTTGTTTGGATTCACATTTTGTTTCCTTTTATATGTAGAACTTTATCAGATTGTCCTAAACTAACATAAAGTTTATAACCTCGCGGCGCTTAAACGCGAAATCCCTCTAACATACACACAAGTTCAACAAATCGTATATATGCAATTGAAATTATAAGTGCTATTAACACAAAAAAACTGTTTCTGAATAGACTAAAGCGTTATTGACTAGGAGGAAGATTTTTAGTGAAACGTTAAAGGAGCGTGTTTGCTTAAAGTCCCTTATGTTTTCCCTGGAAACTCTTTATTCTACCCCGTCTCGTTTCAATTTGTCTACAGTCAACTGCTTGCTATGTATTCTCGTCGGAGCACTAATAAAGCAATAATGAATAAGAAAGTAAGCTACTTTTCGTTATTATCTTGTTTACACCGGAAAAATGTAAAAGCAAGGGAAACATAAGGTAAATTCGTAACAGCGCTGTCCTGCACAGAGAGGCAGGACGAAAACCATTATTCCAAGCATTTCGTCTGCAAAAAATTAAGCAACGAGCTTGCTAGTTATTAAGACTGGGTCGAAGCTACACAAAAAAAACTAATTCTAATTATGCCTATTAGTAAAAGATCTATTATCTTTTGGTACATATTTTTATCATGTGCAGATTGTAAGTAAAACCGCTCTATCCCAAATAAGAACAAAGGCTAAAATAAAAATATCTTTGGCTGTGCACACTGAAATAATAAAATTTGATAAATCATGTTAGCTAGAGTATTGTCTTATATGAAAACATTAAGTTATTAGCAATCCCCCCAAACGTTCTTCCGCCATTTGTTGGTGAATTCTCGGTCAGATCTCCAACCCTCAGTTAAACCACTTAATATAATTTTTTTGTCCTTGATTTTTCTCCAGCCGTAACAAATTTAATGTAATTATATTTAGTAGATCGTTCTTGCTGTGTTCACTCTAAGGGCCATATTTCCCAGTCCTTTACCGACAGAATATGCGAAGAATCTGCTTAACAATATGTATTAATCCTATAATAAAATTACATTTCATTAACATTTGTGTATATAATCGTAAGATATAGCGAGACGTGTTTACCGAAAGAAGTCACTTTAAATACAAGAAATAAGGACCGAAAAAGATCCATGCGAAGGGGTGTTATGCTGTCGTTTCCTCGGGATCAGCGCTAATATCAACGCTGAAATATATTTGCCCAACGAGTAGACAAGACGGGGTCTCGGCTATATAAGCCGAATCAAAATAGGCGTCGCTAAAGCGTTCCGTTAACAGACACTACTGGTTGGACAGTATGAAAGTGGTGTTAATGACGGCTATATTAAATGTGATATTTTTAACATTATCGTGTACAGCAGCTAGAAACAAGTAAGAGATATAGTACACAGAAGTTTAACAACTAACATGGATAGAACTGATCGCTGTTTCATGAGACTTCTAAAACCTAAATGCCTTAAACCTAAAGACTTCTAAATGCCTTTTCTGGCATCTACAAAAATTTCAAAACGGGTTGATAAAAATACTGAATTGCACACAATTTGGCAATGATCACAATAAAATGACATTATGGCAGATCTAGAATGAAGTGGTTTCATTAAGCAGAAAGGATATTCTACGGCTAACTGAAGGTGTGAAAAATCACGTTGAAAAAAGTGAAGAATGGATGGCATACTTTGGAACAAGGAATACTTCTTATGGGAATATTCGTCTACTGTGGATAGCTTTACATACTGATGTTAAATTAATATTCGCAATATAGCCTCTTTAACTTCACATCACCCTTGTTCAGACAAAAAAAGGAATTAACGGTGCTTGTTTCTATCATATCACTGCACGTAGAATAATAATAATAACGTTACCCAACAGCAAATGCCAATTAAAGGACAAAAAAAAAAAACTGTAAAAGGGTGTAAATATTCTATGATACAACAAAAATTCCGCTTATTTGCATTTTTCAACATATGACAGACAGGTGCTTTCATAAAAATGTTTGTATTTGCTCTCGGAACTCAGAATGTGGTGAAGAAGCGACAGTTACATGTAGCCACTGCAAAATTTATCAGTGACAAAAGGGCTGGAAAGTCTATCTTGTGTTTAAGAATATTCAAAAGAAATTCGACGCTTTGTTTTTCCTGACGGTCAGCGAGGGAAGTGAAATCATGCCTGAAGACTAAAGTGCTGAAATAAGTACTTCGACAGGAGTATGTGTTATCTAGGTTGAACGAGAGGTTCTTTAGAAACCTTTTTTGAACACGCTCGATTATTAGACCTTAATGTAAGTAACAGGAATACCTCACAACGGAAGCGTACTCAAGCTTAGATCGCACTAGAACATAATACAAACACTTTATCGAGTTTAAATCTGTGAAACGACTGCACGAATGAATAACAAAGCCCAAAAGCATAGAGGAAGCAGCACACATAGATAGGTGGCCGGTAAACTGCAGTTTACTATCGAACAGGATACCCATGTCTTTGGTACTCGAAGTATGTGGAAGAGGAACACCACCGACATTTAATTTAATGTTAAGCTATTATTTGTACTGTAGGTGTGAAAGAGCTCCAGATTGCTTTCTATTGAGCACAGTCAGAAAAATTAGTTATGGTTGTATATATTATAATATCATCTGCATAAGCCAACAAATAAGTGTTCAACAAAAAAGCAAGTCATTAATATATAAATTAAAGAACGATGACCCAAGACTGGATCCCTGCGGTAAGCCTAATGTTGGAAGGAAGTTAGCTGAAGAATATCCATTATAGTACACGTAGCACTATCTTCCAGTCAGGTAAGATCTAATCAAATTTAATAGGTTAACATTGAAACCATAATTATAGTTTTCGTGATAAAATTGTGTGATCAGTGCTATCAAAAGCTTTAGGAAAATACACGTAGATGACATCAACCTGCTTACGATTATCAAGTGCCTCACTAATATATTGCTAATGCACGTTAAGTTACTAACCGTAGATCTACCCGCGGCTTAACAAAGCCGTGCTGATCTTCAGAAATTAAATGACGTAGGCTGCTATATATGTCATTATACAATAAGTACTCAAGCACTTTAGCAAAGTTCGGAATTATAATTACAGGTCTGTAATTATGAACATCCGAGTGATTGCCGGACTTAAACACCTGAGTTACTCTACTTATCTTCCAGGCATTCGGGAGGCACGAGCTACTTAGTGCCAAATTTAATATTAGTGATAACGGTTGCGACAAAATGGGAGCACAATCACGAATAAAAAAACTTGGTAAACCATGATGTCCAGTAGTTATATTTGATATTAATTTCTTTACACTATTTTGCACTTCACGCTCACTAAATGGACCAACACAAAAGTTGTTATAGGTGAACGCAGTTAATGAAGTCGCATTTGGAAGAGCTGGTTTGTAGATATTATAGAAGGCGGCCGTAACAGCATCCACCATCTGCTTCGGGCGGATAAATTCCACACTGTTACTCACCACACCTAGGAATTCTGGAAGAGTTCCTTTTGCTGGATATAAAACGCCAGAACAATTTGGATCTTCGATGACACCACGCTCTACTTCATCTATGTAAGCGTCGTATGCATTTTTTGTTTCTTGTTTTATGAGTGAACGCAATCCCTTATGAATGTACTACAGCATTTGTTTGTTTCTATTTCTTAAAATAGTACTGCTTAAGTTTAATAAGTTTTTTAATTTCGGTGGTAAACCAAGGAGGAAAAGAAGACGCAGACCGTGTATATTTTGGAACAGCTCGATCAATAATGGTGTACAGTGCATTGTAGAAAGCCTCAACAGGTAAATCAACATTGTCATACTCATGTAAGAAGCTCCAATCGGTAGTCAGAATATCCTCATACAGGGTGAAGAAGTCCGCCCTACGGAAGTTGCATGTCACATTATCTTTGGATGGAAAGTTCACATATTCATCAGGTAAATTCCAAATAAGTTGAATTTCCAAGGGTGGATGAAAAATATTAACTCGCACTAAAGGATTGTCGCTGCGACAAACTTCAAGACACATTAGTGAAAATGAGATCCAGAATATTACCACGTTTATTTTTAATGTTATTCCACTGCTTTGAATCAAGCATGCGCACGAAAGTATAAAGCGATGCGACTTTACCATTGAACCATATGAGGTAATATTTTTCAGTATGATATTCTGGACAGTTGAAGTCGCCCATTACAAGAAACGTTTCGTACTCCTCAACCTTCATATCAACAACGTTGAACTTTCTGTCAGCTCTAAAAATTGTATACCTTGGGTCAAGTATTTCCGAATCATTGATACTAGCATCCAACCATGTTTCAGTAAACAAAATTATATCAGCGTCAATGATAGCATTGATAGGATGTAACGCAGCTAGTTTGGAACGAAGGGACCGGACATTTTGGTAATACAGATTTAAAGTTATATTACCGTTGAGCGATTCTGGTTTTCCGACCTCCTAACGTGACTCATGACCTTGGGAACCCCACTTACATATTTAATATGAAGGTCAGTTTCGCCTTACGATATAGTTTTAATTGTAAAGCTGTTTTGTCTTTATCCAAATAAATTGTCTAGAATCTGTCAACCGTCTTCATTTTGTGCCGGTTACGTATAGCTTTAATTACGAACTCACAAACAGGTAAACAAACCTTGAGCGGCCGCTTCAGATTCGTACGTGTAGAATCAAACCTTTCCAGCCTAACGGTGCGAAAGTTTTCGGTGGAAATGTCCAACGTTCAAAGAAGATCACCAACCATCTGTACATCGCCGGCAATAAGGTCACCTCTGCAACTCTGAGGGTTCTCTGGTATATTGTACAATATACAATCGTTCTCTAGAGCATGCACTGTATTTGTAAGTAATGCAACTTAGCGAGCCGCAGTTTGATATCAGAATCAGGAGAACAACGAAAGTTGAGTTTACGATTCTTGGTCATGTAATGAACTTCGGTTATAGACAAATCACTGCATGTGGTATGGATGCAACCCCTACACATATTGCAAACAATCCACGGATTTGCTCTTTAATGGTTCTTAAGGAACAGCACATATAATATAATAAATGTAAATTTCTTCGCATTTCCTTTGTACTTTACTTTAGGACTACATTACAACAACAACACGCTTTCACTAGATCGCTTAATTTTAAAGACGCCTTCGTTCTCGCGAAACTTTCGGAAAAGCCATGCAAAGTATTTTCTACTAGGCAACATCCGGAAATGTTTCGCTGTTACACTCCCTCAACCCTGTAATAATAGTAACAACTGTAAAATGCATAATTAACTCAGAAGTAAGGATTCAAAAAACCGGAGGTAAAGAGCGATTATTTTCATTAATAAATTCTCTAAATTGATTGCCCGTCAGGGTTCAAAAAGCAACGCTAGCCTGCTTTGATTCACATTTAAAATCTTTCATCTTAGAATTTATCAAATCCCTTCTGTCTCTCATTTTGGGGCCTTATAAGAAGAGTAATTTATTTAAAATATCACTCTCTATCGATTTGTAGAAAAATGTATAGACTGTTATAAAAAAACATTATTTAACCCAACTGAATTACGACACTTATTTTTTTTTTAAAACACCGTTTTATTGAGCGGAATAGATTTCATATTCTTTGTTTCAACTATCTCAATAGCTACTCTAATAACAAAGTTATTACAGTTTCAATTGTCTAATGTCAATTTCATCGTATCTCTTTTGTTTTTTATTTTATAGTATTATAAACATACTTTACGGAAAAATTCCCATCGAATAATTGAAAAATATACAGGATGTTCAATTTAAAGACCCCATTGTGATCAGCGGGAAAATCACTACATCGTTGGTAATTTAACATCGTAATAAAACCAAAGCTACCAATAGTAACCCGATAACTATCAACAGGCCGTATATTTTTCCTGTGAACTATGACTCTTCGACATGGCTGTATATTGCAGACCAACGTATATCTTCATAGTTTTTGCATATTTTTATTTAGGTTTATGACGGGATTTATTCCGTGATTAGACAAACCAATATACATTTCTTTCTGTTCCTCAATTTTCTTGCACCCACAGCGTTTGTTCTTTAGATTTCTTTTGCAATTTTCTTAGCTACTTTCGTTCGCGGGTGAGTTCATTATGTCATATTTTTGATGTATTTTCTTATCCTATTACAATAACGGTAAAGTACTTCTTGGCGTTATCTTGTTGCTTCTATTGCACTGAGTCAATAGAAGCGGCCCTACGTATCATTATATATATTTCATCATATTTCCTTAACACGCCGTAGTTCTCGTTAAAAAAAAATTTCTGATAATTTTTTAGGGCGGAGCGCGTAGTTATGCCATTCTTGTTTTTTTTTTTGCATTTTGTGCTTAATTGCGAGGCGGGCCGAAATAATCAGCGCTGGAATTTCATTCTTATACTTTTCAGAAAGTTCTTGCTTTGTACGGCTTTATGTTAGCCTGGTATTTGTTAAAGTATTGACACTAGTTACCGTTCTACTGTGTTGGTACAACAAGGAAGATGTACGGCCTATTCGGGTTCCTCGTGACACTATTAACTTCATAGCGATTTCATAGGACTCTACCTGTTTGGAATAAGTATGTATCTCTTTCTTTTGCCGCAATCTTAGGGTTCAGGAGATCTGTATCGGGAGACATTCACGAAAATCATTCCTTGACCACGTGCTTGTCGTATTTTCGATCCCTTGCGCGACTGGAATGTAGTAAACATAGCAAAATATAAAATAAGGTAGCCTAGAAGCACAAGAACACTTCTAAAAAGAATGGAGCTAAAGTAAATTCTAGTAAATTGGTATTTGTAAGGATATTCGAGAATTGATATTATATAAGCTAACTATAGTGTAAAACGTCGTTTGAAAGTTATGTACAATGGCACAAAAGCAAACCTGGATGATACGCAGTAAACGTGTACGAAAGTAGGCCTTGTTTATACTGTCTATACTGCTTCGTCGCTTGCCAGCCGTCCCATCATACTTACAATACAAAGTAACTGCTTTATGTTTTAAGGTTTTACGTTAGTAAATCTGTGAATACTATAGCTGTGCTCATGATTTGCTCTTGACATTCCTTCATTAACACCACTCCACAAAAACACATTTGGCAACGTCGCAGAACAATGAGTTTGTATTCTAATAAGATTTTAATCAAACACGTTCCTATTGAATTTTGGCATTACGTCCTTGCATATTATGTATAGAATTCCCTCAACAAAAAATATTTACCCTGACATCGACACATTGTAGCCTACCTCGACTACGCACACAACAGCAAGGGTAAATATAGTAACCACCTCCATAGCTACGACACGCGTCTCAGTTACGCAATTTCCTATCATCGCATATACAGGGTTAGATTTTCTGCAAATTACTATGCACAAATAGATTTATTCTTGTCCCATATTTTTTTACCGATGCAATACGATACAGGACCGCAATTGAAGCACAGATTCTATGCTAGATTACACCACACAACTGTACAAACTTAAGTTTTATTGACTAATAATATCACTATCTTACGAACGACGATTAATTTAAGAATTTACATTGGGATTAAATTTGATGTTTTAGGATATGAGAAGGTTGAGTACAGAAAGAGTTATTCTACCGTTTCATCTCTAGCCTAGTTGGCTGAACTTACAATTACCCCTTACTCCAATAATAGCAGGCCGCTTCCAAAACTAAGCTCCCAGCCACAAGAGGGAAGTTAACACTGAGGGAATGGACATACCAGAGTCACAAAGCCTGATGATGCATGGCGATAGTTACAACTAACCTAGATGCTGGAAATAACATTATAGTAATAACGTAGGTTTTCATGTCCAGAGTCGGTTAAAACTAAAAGTGTTCCGGATTCGGGTTGTGTCATAGTTAATCGAAAACTCGACCTTTTGTCCACAATTATATGGGGTTTCTTCAGGAGAAGTGTTAGGACACAGTTAGCACGGTAAACCACGCAACGGCTTCCATGTGCCTGTGAGGGGGTAACCTATAATAAGGAGAAATCATCAATACTATAACAATTAACACTTAATAGATATTCTCTAACGCCTTTTTTAAATAAATTGAAATTATGAGACCTTTTAAATGAGACGGTAAACTGTTGTAAAATTTCCAGCCAATATAGTAAGGGCCTTTTTGATAAAAGATTTTTCTATGGGTATATTTATGTAAAAAACAAAGCCTCAAATATATACCAATCATAAAGCGTAAACAGTGTCTTATTTTTAAAGACCTCTCTGCATGAATCTCTATAACCAATACTAAGTATCGTCCTAATTGCACGTTTTTGAATTAAGAAAACTCTGTTTGAGTCAGATCAGATACCCCAGTGAATAATACCGTATCTCATACACACAACAAAATTTTAATAGTAAAAAGTTTTTAATGTTTCAACATTGCAAGTATTTTTAATTGTTTTAGAACATACACATTAGAGAGCATTTAGAGATTATCAATATGTTGAGTAGATTGTTAAGCCTAAGACTGTAGTTGATGATATAGTGCTCCAAGTGTCACCATGAATGCTTATTTCTGTGACCAATTTTAATTTATTATGAAAATACATGAATTTGTTTTCCACTAAGCTTTGTTTTCTGTGCTTAAAATAGGATTCAAACCATTTTAATGAATTATCTCGAAATACATCTCTATAGACATTCTTGGGATGTTTAAAGATCTCTAATTTTCCAATTGTAATAATAAGAAAAAATGTAAACTAATGAAGTCGCACTGACTAATATGTAGTGCCCAGTGCATACATATACACACATATAATATATTGATACGATATTTTGAAATACGTACGCATTTTTCTTTTCTCCGTAAAAATTACTTCTTTTGATAATTGCTACTTAGCCTTAATTCTTGCAATTCTCATCGTTTTGAGTGTAAGATTAGACCTCTCTGTTAGTGTATTTGTTGTATTTCAACAATAATTTTGTCTCCTGTTATTTGTCTGGCAAGTCTATTATCGTTTACACGGCAGATTCTTTTCTTGGTTCTCTTTTTCTTTTGCATTTTTGAGAATTATTTTAGTATATACGGAGTGGTGTATTATCGTGATTTTGATTAATGTCTCTTCATCTGAAGCAGACAAAATTCATTTAAAAACTGGGTTTACTTGGGGTAAAAATTGTACTGACTTGGGTAATAATCTGAGTAGCCTGCGCTCAATTATCGCTTCCCTTCAGAAAAAATAAAGAGCCTGTAGCAGTCGGTTTTAGAGAATATGTCTGCTCCAAAAATACCTCTTGTTGAAACTAAAAAAAATCATACAAGAAATGTCGGATCGTGAAAAGCGTAAAACTAATATTGTTATTTTCGGTTCGAGGCGAAGTATAACAACAATTCAGAGCAAATTAACCTTGACCGTAAGCTGATTGATGTAATTTGTTCTACTGTTGAAGCTGCTGATGATGGTATGAAAATATCGCGGTTGGCTAGGTTTGATCCTACACGCACTGATCTCCAACGTCTGCCTAACGCTTCTTTTTCTACTGAAACTAATGTAATAACCATATTGCGCAGTATTTCGAAACTTAAGTCCAAGTTTTCCAATCTCTCCATCTATCGTGACCGTACTCCCATGCAACTACAAATGCATAAAGACGTGCACGCCCAACTAAGCGTCCGTCAAAGGAATTGTGAGATTAATTAGAGAATCAAATATAAGAATGGCATGCCGTCTATTACTTCTACTTTAAACTAAATACTTACAACGGTTCTCCAATTACGAAAAAATTTATATTATCAAAATACTCGCGGTTTAAGATCAAAAACACATTCATTCTTTACCAGCGCCTGTGAGGGTTCCTATGATGATATCGTTATTACAATTATATTAAATCATAGCTGGATGATTAAGTTTCTTCCTCTGAACGCATACCTCATACATATAGTGTGGCGAGATGTGATCGTAAATTTAACCTAATAGACCGTGCCACTGGAAGAGGTGTTTTCGTAGCTTTTGGAGATAAAGTTTCTTTTGAAATTGTTGATTCTTCTACCCTCTTATCACTTACACCTGTTATTGATTTTGTGATTTGTAAATGTCGTGTTCAATCTAACAATTTTTATACGGCTGCTGTTTATGTTCCACCGAACACAGTACAACATGATTTTGAGCTTTTTTGTGAATATCTTGAAACCTTAATCGATAAGTCTACTATTCTTATCCTTCTTCATGTTTAAAGTGCTCTGCTTTCTTGCATTTATGTACACTATTAAAATTCAATCAGTATATTTCCGTATTTAATTGCGATAGTAGGCTACTTGACTTGATTGTCTCTAATGTTCACTCCAATATTACTGTCTCACTGGACGAATTTCCGTTTGTGCCAGTTGATCGTAATTATCCTCCGTTATCTATTCATTTTTCACTTCCTTCATCTTCTTCAAAATCCTCATGTTTTCCTTCAAATGGCAATATCACATACAATTTTAGAAAATCTAACCTTACTCAACTCCTACGCGAGCTTGCATCTGTGAATTGGTCTTTTTTAAGGAATATGCAATGTTGATCTCGCTGTTCAATTATTTTATAATACACTCTATACTGTATTTGATTCTTGTGTCCCAAAATATGCATAAAAAACATTCAATCACGTTATCCACCTTTATTAACTAGTAGTACCATTTCTAATCTGAAACTAAAGGAAGACTATAGACGTCGATGGACTTTTACTAAAAATGTATACTATCTGAATCGTTTTAAATGACTCCGAAAAATCTGTAAAGATGAAATTTCTTTGACTTACACACAGTATGTTGAGCATGTAGAAACAACCGTCATTAATGTTCCTAAAACAATTTTCAAATTTCTTCAAACAAAGTAAGGTTTAACAAGATTCCCACAGATACTAGTTTACAGTGATTGGGACCCGGAATCTCCCCAGACATTGTCAGCGCCTTTGCTCATAAATTCAGTTCCTCTTACCTTCCTTTCCTTGTGGTAAAGTTGATCATGAGGACACACACCAATTCCTCTTACATTATCTGCTGTTTCTGTAACAGATATCATTAACATCATGTTCTCATTTCCGCATAATTACAATGCTGGTGACGACTTAATTCCCCATTGCGTTGTACATAGTGATTTCCACATTCTTGCTGAACCACTGTCAATTATAATAATTATAATTAACTGCTCCATTCGGACCTGTACCTTCCCCTTTTTTTGGAAGCAGGTCAGAGTAATTCTAGTTTTTAAGAAGGGAGAGAAGAAGCTAGTGGATAACTATGGACCAATATCGGTTTTGTGTAATCTTCTCATCTAATCTTATTCTCCACCATATATTGTCACACAAAACCCTATATTTCACCACACCAACATGGTTTCGTACGAGGAAGGTCACAGTTACTTGTGTCGATTACCACAAGGACAAGTGGACGTGATATACCTCAGTAAAGCATTCGACACATTAGATCATAGTGTTTTACTTCAGAAATGTTCTGCGTTTGGCTTCAGTCCATCATTTATTCGACTTCTAAAGTCCTATTTGACCAACAGAGGCAATTATGTTTTTTATAATGGATTGAATCTTTCGAGTTTAGTCCGTTTTCAGGTACTCCACAGGGTTCGAATTTGGGTCCATTATTGTTCAATCCTTACGTCAGTGATTTACTTGCTTCTGTATCTTGCCCTATTCTAGCTTATGCAGATGATTTAAAAATATTTATGCCTATTAAGAATGACATTATTGAGCTACAGCGTAACCTTAATACGATCACCGGTTGGTTTGCCTCTTCCAAGCTGCTGATCAATGTGAACAAGTGCTGCTACATGTAATTCACAAGGAAATTTAACTCAAATCCTTCCACTTACTCCATTAACAGCCAAGCACTTCTGAGAGTTAATGAATTTTGTAATCTTGGAGTCATTTTTTATAGTCGTTTGGGCTTTGGGTTACATATTAACCACCTTTGCATTTCCGCATCGAAAGTTTTAGGCTTCGTAATGCGCACCTGCAGATACTTTGAGAATATATTCCTTTTCAAAATTTTATTTTATACCTTTGTTGTAAGTAAACTCGAATATGCTTCACCTGTTTGGTTACCGCACTACATCTATCTACAACTCCAGATCGAGAGGATTCAATTTCTTATCCTTCAAGATTGATGAAGTTTATTCAGTGCGGAACATCGATTATGGTGCTCTTCTCGATCGATATGGGCTGCACACCGCCGCTTCTCATCGGGAGCGACAAAGTGCACGTTTTACCTGGAAATTGGTGCATGGCGTCCTTGATTGTCCCGACTTACTTTCTTTCTTCGCACACCTTCACGTTCTCCTCCTACTTTCTTCCTTCTCATACCTCGAACAAATCTGTTATCCTTTTTTCCCTTCTATGTGTGGCATAATCGATACACTCTATAATGATATGTTTTTCAGCAAAATTTTGTTTTCTATTTTGTCTTCAATTATTATTCTTCTTTTTATTATTGTACGTATTTTTCGTATAATGTTGTACTGTAACTGGAAGCCGTTGGACAATAAAAACTATTATCACTATTATTATTATTATACATGATGTTCAGCGATAGCCGAACACGAGGGGAGACGTGTCCAAACGCGACGTACGCACTCTGTCAGACGAGTTTGGACAAAGCGTTGTGCTTTGCCGATATACACTACACCAAACCACACGAACAAGGGATTCTATAAACACCTTTACTCGTTAAGGTGGGAGATTTGTCTTTGAGAGAGGGAAGGATTTCTGAAACCTTTGAGAGAGGTTTAAAGATCATTTTGATGTTTTGTTTTCTCAAAATTTTAACGATTCTATCCGTTACGTTGTGGATATAGGGAGGATAAGCGGTAGGTAGTGTTATTGGATGAAGATGGTTGTTGATGATTGTGGAAAGCTATTTTACAATGAAAGCTATTGTTGGAATGGTCTTCTGTACATGATTCAAGCTCGGTAGGAAGATTGTTGGGTTCAGAGACTGTCACCGCTGGGCGAACCAAGGAGGTAATAACTGAGAACCTTTGTGCTGGGTGATGATGTGAGGTGACATTGAGATACCTATCCGTGTGTATGGATTTTACAGTGTAGGTTACAGTATCACTGTATAAATAAAGAAATAATTCCAAAACCAAATCATATGTCGCGTAATGCATACAATGGAAAACGCAAAATTTGCTCATCTGATGACCACTATGTTTTCAAAGATCAAAATTCAGAAAACATTACGGTACCTCCTATAACAATAGCATACGACTATAGTGTTGCGAGAGTTCAAGAGTTTCCTGAAAACATAGAAAGTATGATACTTTAATTGTTAAGATTTTCGATTCAGAACCGAACCAAGAATATTGTTGCGTGTGGCTTTCGCGCCAATTTATACATACTTTGTGAGCTCATCAATTAATTAATAGTGTTATATACATATATAGTTTACCATAATATGTATACTTAAAACGCAGTTTGTTATCCAGTAGAGCAGACGATTCCTGTAACAGTTTGTACGCAGATCAGGTTTAATACAATTTATCTGGACTGACGAAGGTAAGATAAAGATTTTGAAATCACAAACAGCTTTCCGACATTGTCGGTTATAGAGTGCGCTTGCTTGCTTACTTCATTCCATTCCGACGTCCTCGAGAAGAGATCTATAAGGATCCAATTGTGGAAAAAAGGAAACATGCATAAATAAACCGGTTGACCCTAAATCTTACAGACGCAGTTTATTGTGTATACTTTCCGCTTTTCCTCACTGTCGTTTCGAATAAACGACTTCTTGGGAACGCCGGAACAAATGGGTGAAAATACAAAACGGATTGCCTTAATCAAGTTGGCCACGGTTACGCGCCGACGTAGCTAAATGGCGAAAGCTTTTTCGCGCGCTAACTTTTATATTTGGCGGAATGAAAAAAGGCTTTGACACCTTGCGTATATTTTAGCGAATTTTAAATCCGCAAAAGCGTGTTTTATTATTTATGCGCGTATTTGCAAGGCTCGTATATTGAAGGAAAATTGCATGGCAAGATTTGTTTCCCAGGACGTAACATTTTTTGAATTCTTGAGTACGCGTACATGTAAATAGCCAGCCCACTTTACTTGGAATCAGTTAGTATACAAATAAACTGCATATTTGACAAGTGCGAAGCACGGTGGATATACATTCCGCGTTTGGATCGTTATTCGGTGGTTATATGCTTTAGAGATAAAGTAAATATTGGTTTCGGTAAGTCAACAGCATTATATTGATGGAATATGGATTATACCAAAATATTTTTCCAAAAAGGTATAAAACAGGTACAAAAAGGCCTTTTGTTTACGTATATAACCCCTACAACTTGCATTATTTAATCGCATCATATCGAGGTTATGTAGCGTGCTGCTGTATACAAATACATCTATATGTGTGTACAGGGCATAATTGTCTAGCCGCGACTTTACATTTTCAGAAACATTATCCATTATTCTTGAAGTATCCATTTGTATCTACTTCAATCAAGACTTAATAAATAAGAAAGACGTATTTACAAATCCTAATCTTTCGGCGTCCCAGCTAATGGCACAAGATCAACCATCAGAACTGTCTGCCACAGTATTATAACGAAATGATATTTAATTACATACTCTTGTTAAATACATGAATGTAATTAGTTTTTGAAAACGTCAAATCTTACATTGGCTAGTTCATTCAAATATTTCGTTCAAGGAAAGTAATATTAACACAGTATGGTAGGTTGCTTTAGAAGATTTCCAAGTTTTATTAAAATGAATTATGAAAACTTCTTCTTTTATAAACTTTCGTTCGTTATTTCTTCTTACACACCGAACAAAACTTTCGTAGTATAATTAGTTTTTTTTTATATGGAAGCCAGCACAAAACTGGAATATTGACAACTGGGTATAAGATTATCACATGTACCTTTTAAATCTCTTGATAATTCTTCCAAAAATCACTAGTTTCTTCCTGAAAAACTAAGCTGCTACTTACATTGTTACAATGCGTAACATAGCACAAAGGTTAAGTAAACTTGTTGAACCATTCCAAAAAGCTAAGTTTATGACATCGAGCAGTAACCAGTTAAAAATGTTCTCTAAAAATAATCTCACTTACCAATTCTGTTTACGTAGGCTTCCGCCGTCAATAAGATTATACTCTTGGTTTCCAGGTTCGAACCAACTCGTTGTCGAGTTAAATTGGATTTGGTGGTCAGTTTAGAGTCTATGCGTAGCCAGCGCGGACCCGGTTAACACAACAACCGCGTACAACGCTCGTGCTCAGTAACATGGCAGCTAACTGATCGCTTTGTTTTATCGATGTACACAATACCGCACGAACATGGAATCTGGAAGACACCAGAGGCTTCCAGATGATTACAGTCTGTGATGTGAAAGTAGTTTAAAATTAAGTTTGATGTTGTTTTTTATGTTCGTGAAGATGATCTTGCTGATGCGATTGACGACACCTTACTTGCTTAAGGAAATTAAGATAAACTGAGGGGAGTTAAAATTCAATTTAAGTCTACTCGCATCTTGTCTCGCAACCCTCACTATTGTAACAGAAAAATCCATGAATCTATAAATATCTTTCAACACCCTAGCAATTTAAATCGCAACGATGGGTATCAAGGAGTTTAATCAGTTGTAAGTAATCTGGGTCATCATCTGGGTAATCATTGCTAAAGCCTAAAAATCTGCTTCTAGATTATCTCAAAAGCAAGTATAATGTATTTAATTTTCAGCATTAATGTCAGAAGAATTAGGCAGCGTAGAGAGGAGTAATAGCATAACAAACTGCCACCTACGTAAGATGGGCGAGCAAAGATTTCACTTCGAGCGGGTTGAAATCAAAAACGAGAAAAATTAAATCACAGTGTGCCCACTAAATGTGCCAACTCATGTTATTAGTATCAAGATAATGCGGTGAAAGAGATGCTGGTGTTTTGAAACAACTGCTAAGTTCTAGAAGGGAAAACAAGATAAAAAATACCCTTTCGGAAGACTAGCCAACAAATACCTAAATATTCACCTGAAGAAGCACTAGCTTTGATAACCGTTACAAAACTGTCCCGCCGAAAATATCAAATTATTAGAAAAGCGGCACTGCAAAAACGACTAAAGATATATCCATCGAACGAAGAAATAAATAATGTGAAAACACTGTGCTACTCTCCCGATAATGAATGCAAGATCACAGAATCCTTTGTTGAAATTACATTGCAATCACTGGTAGATTTAACAGCAACCACTTTACATTGTGTTAAATGAAGCACTGAGTACTGAACACTACGATTTTTCTAATAGGGATGTAATGGTAGTGGCGGGCATAGCAGATACAGACAAAAATCAAAAAAGTTAATTTTAGGACGCTCATATTATAATAATTTCATTAGCACCTCTGCAATTACACAGCATTAATAAAATGAGTCAGTTAATTACATTATGACAAAATCCTCAGCCATCATTAACTTCATAGTGTAGATCTACAAGGCTTAGGTTTGCTAAGATCAATGAACAATTAATGTTTAATGCAATTTGAGAGTATGAATAACCAAATTACAAACATTCTGCCAACTTTGGTGAAACTTGAAAACGAGCGCTCAAAATAACTCGAAATAAATTTGAAACAACCATGGTAGATGGCAATATGTAACATTTTAGCATTAAGTAAAGCTACGCAAAGATGTATTTGCAAAGCAGCTTCTAAGGAAATTAGCATTTTAGAAATTATCCAACCACGTAGAAGTGACGTTTAGACCCTTTGTTGGGACTTCTATCTATCTATTGGATCTATTAGATGTCCAAATAATACTAATGGATTGTATTGTAATGTTACAAACTAACATCCAAAGGTTATCTGTCATTAGCGCCTTTTTCCTGGGCTATTATCTATGGGGGGTAGGCAGTAAAGAGATATTGTAAATCCATCCAAAGACGGTAGTGGTGAAAATAGACTATTACTTCCTTTGTATTTCATTTTCTCGTTCACAAAATTTGTAAATCAATGTAAAATTTTTCTACAACAAGGCCCAGTGTAAAATTTAGGCATATTCAAATGTAATCTCATAAAATAATAATCGTTCGGTTAGTTTTCATCAAAATTCTCAGCAAAGTTTCACGTTGTAGTGTTGTATGTGGTCTAAAATATCATCAAAGAGCACAGAATCCCAACTTCAGTTGTGTCCCTGCATCATGCTACATCTAACATAAATAGTTTCGGCATATATTTCGACAGCAATTTATTTTAAATGGTAAAAATCATCAAAGGTGGCTATCGAATTAAAACAACCGCAAACGAGATTAAACAATGAGCTAATTTTATTTTTTACTTTGAGTCTATCTGTCTTGTGTCTAAAGTCCCCAGTCAAAGGTGGTTAGTTGAAGGATTCAAATTAGAATCCAAAAATGGGTTAAAGTAATTAATCAGAAGTAGCTGAGTTTCGACAGAAACACAAACATACCGTTTATGAAGCGGAATTTCGATAATTAAGGTTAGTTGCCATTTACGTTTTATATCTCATTGAACATTTCATTTATCAATTCTGAATTGCTGAAAGAGTGTTGTAAGAATACCCCGCAATTTCACGGCCTTAAATTCCACCTAAGTAATTTCCGAAAAACGAAAGAATTTCGAAATTTTCTCTATTTTTCTCCACGAAAAATATTGCAAGTTATTACATATATAGTATATATTAAAGGTGCAGAAATTGCAATGCCGTAAAGCAGAAGAGAAACTATTGCCACTACAAAGAAGCATATAACAGAAAGATTTAGGTTGATTGTTAGATATCCCGAAGACGGAAGGAGGAAGTACGAACGATGGCAATGCTGGTAGAAGATTGCTAAAAAATGTCAGTGTGGCTTTCGACCTAACAGGAGTTAACCAATCATTAATTCACTGATTTTATATAATATTACGCACATTAACTCGTGGCTACGATATAAAGGTTACTACCTTTAAGCAATATTGTGACGAAACTGCAAACTTATACATCTTTTTGTACAACTGGTACACAATGTCAGTTGTCCTGCACAAAGTACTACTGAACGGCCGAGAAGCTATACAACACTTTTCACTTCCAATTGAGCAGGTTTCAGAGAAGGCACTGAAAATCATAAAGAATTCTGAAAAATACGATTGGAACATTCAGGAAAAAAATCTACAATCAAAACAAATACATATATACTGCATATTTTTTTAGTTAGTTCTGATCCCAGTCACAGCATTTAAGCAACGAGAAAAAGTTGTTAACCCTATTAACCCTGACGTTATAAAATTATTGAAACTTCCAAATATAGAAACTACTAAAGCTCAGATACTAGAAAACAAGGACGATTTATTGATCAGCCAAAACAATGATTCCCACGGCAGTACCAGTTCTAATAGTAATTAAATTATTTTATGCCTTAAGCCTTATTTTATAGTTGTAACTAAATTCTAGCTGAAGTTCTTATCCCAAGTTATAATTATATTCTGCTAGATTCGCAAGCGTTGGAAACGTATCGTGCAGTTCGAGGGACGACCAAAATCGCATTGAATCATTTCGATAGTTTGTTTTACGTCTCTAATGGAAGTCAGCCGATTTGTATAGTTTTAGAATATTTCGGTGAACAACGGCCCTTACTCTCACAAGGGAGAAAAACACTTTCAGTGGATGAAATGAACTTTTGAAAATTGGAAATTTTCCATTCTGCCTATGCGCATAACTCGTTGGCGGTAAGAGGTAGAGAAAAAGTGTTAGTACAAAAATTACTTGTTTGAATGAGATTTACGAAGCACTCAATAAAGAAAATTAAATATATCAACATTTTTGCATAATTTTTGTTTTTGCTGTGTGTGGAATGTCAAGCACAATAATTTTCATATCCAGAGCAGATGCAACCTATTTTGTAATAATGTAAAATTTGTTTTTAATTAAATTTACTGAATTGGTTTCATTAGATTAGGTTGTTTGAATTTTTTATTGAAATCGAATTGCTCGACACAATAAAAGATATCCTTCCTCATGCTCAAAAAGAAGTTTTCAGTGGAAGGTGATACAACCCTAGAATGTTTGCAGCTGCACACACCACATTCCGTAGAATTTGTAGATGAGGTATGTACGCCTACACAGGAAAAAGCATTAGAAACGATGGGAGCTGAAGAAGAGTATATATCAGAAGAAGGAGATATTGTCACTTTAGAATACAAAACCATCTGCTGCTACATTTTGGAACAGGGGGAAGAAAAAACGACTTTGAATACCGTCCAGGAAGAATTTCCTAAAGTTTCATCTATACAGCAATTGTACAGGTAAATGGTGAAGTAACATTGTGGAATAGCAACGTTTGTTCCCTGTTATGCCTTCCAGACAAAAATAAGAAACCGCATTTGCCTACCGTTCTGTAGTCTATCCTATGCGTCCTTCTGGTGTTGATAGGGAAGAAAAGGATGAATAAAACATTCGTGGCCGCTACGCCCAGTCGGCGAAGGTCGTAGGTCGCAGTGAATAATTTCCGGCTCCCGCGGCAGGAGCCACCTATACGGGAAGCCGGCACCCACTAGTTATTACTAGAGATGACAAAGGCAGGTGAAATTATTACTTGTTTCCAGCGACTAGACAGACTCGTGTTTTGTCGACTCTCGGGGAAACCAGTAGGCAACACGAACCCTTTCTTATTAGATGAATAGACACGAGTCTGTCTGGTCGCTGCAAAAAAGTAATAATTTCACCTGCCTTGGTCATCTCTAGTTATCACGAACGTCCACCCGATAGCCGTGGGCGTGGGAAACGTGGGAGGTACGTGTCCAGAAGTCGCATAGGTATGCCAGAAGGGTATCAACTACTCTACTTAGGTAATTTCTCAGCCTAGTACTGTAGCTTGTGACGGAGAAGTAATCAGAGAATCATACAGTAAAGTTAAGTATAAAAAATTTTAATCTTCAAGATCTCGTAGGTTTACGGTTTTTCATAAACATAGATGCTCATCACCATTTATTACCCAGCATAAAAAAAAATAAAAAAAGAAAAGAAATGTTATATAATTACACCTACCTTGAGATCTTGAGACAGGTGGCACGATGAAGTTTGATACCTCAAGCCGTAGATTACGTCGATTTAATACTCTAAAATATCGATAATCACCTTTCGAAACAGACCTCTTCTCTGAGCGGAGTAGGCCACAAAATAGCGATAAACCTTACTTAAGGCACTTAATGAATTATTCCACACAGAGATAACTTCGAATACGCCCAACCCATGTTGGATCTTACGGAAAAGAGGGCTTCAAAAATGGCAATCCTAACGTTCTAGAATAAAATAGTTTTTGTGATACTTCGTCACTCAATCGGAGCAGTTTTTGAAAAATACATCCCACTTGTATTATTCTGTAGTATTGTTAAACCTTTTATTTTTTCTAAGTGGGAAGAAGCAATAAGCAGAGGTGGTACGCGTGGTAAAAATTTTCCAATTCGTATATAATGAATTTGTAAATGGTGTGGACTCAGGTATTCACAAGTTAGACGTTGAGCGATGGGCGTTACAAGTTAACACGGACATTGGTTTAGAGAATTTTAAAGCATCACGACACTGGACTTGCAATTTTAAGAAAGTTTAAAAATAGTTGCAAGATAAATAAATAAATTTATTACGCGACCATATAGTACAAACTCAGAGCAATTGAGGAAAATTACCTCAACTTTCGTTAATTGTGCAAAAGATGATAGAGGGCAGATCAGGATAGATAATACATTCAATACCGATGAGAGTGATTTTAATCTAAAGCTACATTCCGACCGCACCTTAGCTTAGCTGTGCAAGAAACAAAAACTGTTACAGGAGTTGCGCAGTCTATATCCGCAACTACACAGTTATACCATATTCCCAATAATATCAGCTTCCAGAAAACTGCCCTCACCCTCCTCAACCTCCTCAAAGAGTGAAGCAGTGATTTTGGTCCAAGTCACAGTCTTTGTTTCTGCTGTGGAGTGTTCATCTAACAGTATCCACGTTTGGAAAATTAACAAATGAATTATTTCAGGAATGATTACTGTTCTACTACATTAAAAAACAATATACCATCCAACAAACATGTGAATATATTGACGATACCGAAGAAAACTACGACAATGATACAACTTCGCATATGGAGAAACGTTGTAAGAACATTTTCTGATCTTGTACTACGGTATTGAATTACATGAACGCAATAACATTATCATATTACTATCTAATGTATTATTGTAAACACTAACGCAAAATAATTTATAATATAGTTAGTTATCAATTTCCGATGTTTTGAACGAGTTTTTTCAATTAATTTTCACACTACAACTACAGGTCTGTTACACAATGAACCACTCGCTATTACCTACTGTTAATCCCAAACGTGTTTAGCTGTCAAAAAGATGTATGTAAAAATGTTGATATTGAAAATATATTGAGGCAAACAATTTTTGTCTTAAAACTTGTTCTGCACCTCTTACCGTTCCGAGTTATGCGCATAGGCAAAATGGAAAATTTCATTTCATTTCAACGCTCAATTTCAACATTCAAAAATTCATTTCACTCACTCAGAGTGTTTTTCCACACGAAAAAAGTACGCAGTGCATACCTACACATGTATGATCTAAGTTCCTCAAGTTTCATAATTTTTTAGATTTCCGGGTTCGGGTTCATCCCTTGTCAGTCTCTAAAATTCTCTTAATTGCCTTATTTTGTTTTCATCCACATATTGCAGTGTGCATTTCATTTCCTAAATGTATTGCATTCTCCTTGAATACAACAAATGTGTGTCATCACCCGTCAATTATGCTAAAAACGCAAAGTTAATCTTAAAACAGTTATTATTTATATTTACGTGTAAATCTCACCTCGTCTAAATTCGTATTTTAGATGACTTTCTCCATAAATAAATAGCAACTTTGTTGCTACTATTTCTAATGAAATATACTGTTTGTCCATAATGATCTTTACAATACCTGTGGAATATTTAATAATAAATAGCGAAATGAGATTGATGTGAATTCGTTGAAAATTATTAGGGAGGGATCAGATTAAGCAGTTCGACCGCGTGGGTGAATGTTACACGTCGAACAAGATTTTCATCCACTGATAAATAATAGGTAAATACGTTAGATTGTATCTCAAAGGTTCTTTTAGGTTTATTAATTCACTCGCTCTTAATATCTCGACGAAGTCACAACAAGCGTCATCCTCTGATTTTAAAATCTTTTCTTCTCCATCCATCAAACAACATGAATCTAAAGAAAACAAGGCGAAACCATGGGAAATCAGGACTGTCTACTGCAAAATTGTCCATGCACATCACGTAATTAAAAACGTTGCTTATTCGAAACGAAAAAAGGAGTTGCTACCGTCAGCGCAACACGAGACGGAATTCACGTTGGGCTTTCTGTTAAGTTGTTATCAAAGCCTATTTTATTTGGAAGCGCTCTTAGTGTCACTTAGTCTTTGCATCGTGCGATATGACCTGTCGATATTTTGTATATTCTGATATTTAATATTCGTCTCATCGCCTGCGTATTTTCCAATCTAAGGACGTATAGAAAATTTAATTTTGTTCTAATAAATTTCATTTTGCTGGAAACGTTCCGATATTATTAGAAAATCAGAAGCTGTTTTCTTGCTGAAAATTCTCTACAAGTCGCAGCGTGATATTTTAACAATCTAGCGGAATGAAAATATTTCAGCAAAGAAATAGTAGTTTTGGCTGTTTTTGTATCATTAATCAATAGAAGCCAGAATTTTTAGATGTATAAAACAGTATTCAAAGCATATATAGGTTGCCTCAAGACTTCGGCATCTAGCCTAGATATTGTACAAATTAAAAAGGATATACAGAAGGACAAGAAAATATTTTTTTTATATATTGTAGTGACTGGTAATTTGCAAGTTCGAGAGAGACGCTATTGGTGGGCCTCTAAATAACGGAATATAGCAAAGTAATCTGTGAGTGAAAGCGACCTTAAGCTGTACTCCTCTAAAAGCTAGTGACGTCTGTATATGTATTTGTATGTGTGACCCAGTTTAACTGCTCACCATTATTATCGGACCTACGAAATTGGTTAAACTGCCACATTAGTAGTGTTCTAATAGTAATATATTCTGTTATTATACCAGTATTAAAGAAAAAAGCAGAAAGAGAATTTACAAGAACACCGGATTACATACATGGCTATAAAAATTGCTACTCATTTACCAGCCAAAAGTAATGTAATCTAAAGACGCGTAATATTCAAAACAACATGTCATTAGCGCCGCATTGAATGGTGTTCATTGTGATTTTTTGTGGCTTCTGCAGTTGCTTGTTCACATGAAATGCGTAATGTATCACTATTATTATAGCTTGGGCATATGCATATGCCTTTGGCCACTGCGACGCACACAGGCATTTTAACAAAATGCCTTTGTGTGTTAGAATGGTTGACGGCTTTGAATAAACCTTAGTACTATTCTAGCATCCTCGTCTTTCAGCTGAATAGATACAAGAAGTAGTCTACTAAAATGTTGGTGTTCTGCGTGTCTGAACACACAGAACAAAATGTGGGCAACACATTTGCATAGGTTTGATCTTCAGCTTTTCCTAGTTTAAACAAGTGATATTTTGGGGCTACATGACTTGTTAAAAATCCTACCAGTAATTTGAAGTACGGAACGATAGCGCCATTTTTGTTGTCTCTGTTGGGCCTGACTTGAGTGCTTTCGCCAGTTTTTGCCCTGGAACACTTAGATTGTGTACACATTCGTATGTTAGACCAGATTCGTATGTGTAGATCTTAGTAGCCTTTGAAACTGCCTGACTGTCGCTGAATACATTTATAGTTGCGCCTCGTACCCTCTTTTCGAGATTCTTCAAGGAGCACAGGTTCAAAGGAGAAATCCGTGCTTGAAATACGTTGATATGGAGCCCTGCTGGCATTTTTAAGCGGTAACTGGGCCCACGAGTGCCTATACCCGTCCCAACACCTTCTATTTTCGGTCAATCCGTGCAACATGCCAGGGTACCCATTTTGCTTTGAGGCTCACCGGATGCTCACTCAATTCAATGATCACTTTATAGGGCTGATCAAAATTGTATTGCATAGGAATCGTGTCTTCTGCAATGCGCATCAGATAGTTTATGTTGGGATCTTCGACTATTCTGAGATGCCCTCTAACAAGCCCAGGCTGCAATCCCTTCGTTCCCTACAAAAAGTATGTATGGGCACATGTAGGTTTTCAAGAGCTCTTTGCGTAATTTGCGGTATGATACTCTCGTATTTTCTACGGATCAGGTGGTCAACGTAAACTTGCACCGCATATCCGTTAGAAATTGAGTTCTGTAGGAGATCATCGGTTCCTAGTGACCTCGATGGTGTTATCAAAAGCGCCCTCCAAATCCAAGAATGCGCGGAGAGCTATTTCTTTTGTATGACAAAAAAAAATTTTTGAATAACAAATTCGGGGTCCGGTATTGATTTTGCCTTCTGATAGGCATGTTGGTTAGGATGAAGCGAATTTGTTGTAAGAATCTCATTTTTTAGGTACTGGTTTAATACTTTCTCAATTTCTTTGACCAGGAATGAGAAGAGGCTGATGGATCTGTACGCATTAGATTATGCGGATGGTTACCCCTCTGGACATAAATACCACATTTACGTATCCCCACAATATTACTATGTAGCCGAAGGTATAGCTATCTTTGTATACGCTCAAAAGTATTGGAAGGAGAACATGTATGCCTTCCTGCAATAATGTAGGGAAAACGCCATCTTCTCCGGGTGACTTATAAGGTTTAGCGTATAAACCCTTAGGCAGATCTAATCCTCATTGCTGTAAAAATTTTACTAGCTAGACTTCGTGCTTCCTTTGATGAACGTCCGGGGTCCATTTAAAAGTGGTAGTCTTTGCTAGTGGATGGAATACAAGCAAGGAATACATTACCACTAGTGCCTCTAGAATTTTGTGTAAAGTTGCCATCAGTTTTCTAACGCTGCCGGAGTTCATTTACATGTTCTAAGGCGAAAACCTTTTGTAGAGGAGCTGCTGTTTGCCATATTATCCATACCATCACAGAATCTTTACCACGTTCTTGTCTTGGCTTTCCTTATTTCGGAATTATACCAAGTTACGCTCCCATTGGGTTGAGCTTTTGGCTAAACAGCCTTCTAGTGTTAGCTTCTAGCTTAGTGTTAGTCATAATTAATTCAAATACTCATGAGTTGATTACTTTTTTTTTTCAAAGTAGACCTAAATTAGTTCCTAGGCGATATCTGCAAACAGGATATATAACTAGCTGCGTATACATTGCAAGTCATTAATGCAAATTTTCCTCTAGCTTTTACTAAGACAATATTTAAGTATAAGATAAGAAAATTACTAAAACACAAAAAGAAAATTGGTAAAGTTAATTCTTCGCATTTTCCAAATATTGAAGTTCCGAAAGTAGTCCAGAGAGAGCACGCGTCGCAATCTTTGGAATTAAATGAATATTGATACCGACCTATATGACTGGATATTGACTTGCATGATTGCATATTTAGTCATTTTTAGCAACGGGCTTATCTTGTTTTTGAGAGTAAGCGGGACCCCCTAACTCTCCTTTTGACCGTTACCCTTGGATCTTTGTTCCCTTTGCCCAGTTTTCTCTTGACATTTAGCGTTTTTTCTTGGACCTTCCTGGACATTTTGGCTGCCACTTTTTGCCTGCGTGCTTTTTAAGTTTAGGCTACGACCTAAGCTTCATCGTCATTTGGATAGTCTACTGCTATCATAAGGTGAGTACTTCTTCCCTCTTTCACCCTCTTCGGTGCTTTCCTAAGGCTGTCGTTTTGGCATTTGACCAGTTTAAGGATTCTCTCGTTGCTGTCTTCCACGCTGTTAGGTGTGTGACATTCTAGCATGTTTTTTCACTTCAACTTTGAAGGTAGTTCGCTTGGTTTGATTTTAGTGGACCACAGTAAATATGCATGCTGTTCTTCTATATTTCAGTGAGCGGCTTGTCTCCGTTAGTCCTACAAAATAGTTTAAATTATTTTAAAATGGCAGTATTTTCTCAGAACCGTTCTAATCTCGGACGATACCTACGTGAAAGTGATGCACCCAGTCCTTTTATTTGTTAATTAGCATAAAAGCAACACTACGTTATGATAATTCTAATTTATTAACGCTTGTTGCTTCAAAACTATAGCACCGAACGTGAAATATTTAAGATGCCAAGAAGAATTGCAAATTGCAAGTAACGTGTTTAATGCTAATTAAATGAAATCTTACATTTTATAGAATGATAGATATAGAATCTCTTGCCACAAATACTTTTGGGTACTATATCTACTTGAACAATTGAGTATCAGTTCCTTTCGTTTTGAATTAAAGAAGAGCTCGGGGCTTCCAAAGCATACTTTTTATTAAATACATTGGAATAACTCAAAATCTGTAAGGGTACCACAACAAGTTACGGAACAGAAATTAAAGGAACGATGAAAAGTTTCTTTATCAACTTTCAGATACAGCTGCAACTTCTGTGGAACGCTGGCAATAAAAAAAAGGGTTGTATGCGAAACCAATCTGTACTGTAATGTAACCAATGTATGTTTACACGTATTCTACTGCTACGTAGTTACATTGCTCAATTGAATAAATAGTAAACAACTCAAATGGAATCCATCTAGAGTAGATGATCGATACTTCGTTGTGATTTTCTCCATCCAAATTTGTCTTTTAGTGCCAGGAAAATGTTATACAGTCAAAGGCTTTCATTAGTAATGTATTTCTTTTATTTTTTATGATAATACTTCAGGGGTAAACGGTAATAGTTTCCTATTTAAATACCCGAAGTAATACTTTTAAAACTTCAGATATGTTAATAAGGTTGCATACCTAATTTTTTATTACTCTCGCTGTAAAACCAATTAACAAGAAATTACTTGTTAGATTAATGCTTATAAGTTCTTTTCGAAAAAAGACATTTTGCAACTGCCTTACTAAAAACTGTAGTAGGTAGCCATTTAAGAAGTCTAAATGAAAGGTATAACACTATTTAGTTGCCAAGTAATGCTTTCTAGGAAAGAGCATGAAGTGAAAGTTATAGACGTCAAGCGTTTCAAAATGTACATCCAAGTTTATTTCAAAACTAAATCATTAGTTCAGCTTATTGATTCATATGCTCGATGACATTGTCCGCGGGCTACCTCTATATGTACGTTGCGTTGATTCGGGGCTGCTCGATACTGATTCTGATATTACCTGTTCACAACCCGTACATGATTTCGACGTTGTTTACGTGCAGTGTGTGTTATTCCATAAAACTTGTCGCATATTGCAAAGTGCATATTGCATCCGTACCTCTGGAGTTAAAATTTTGGCGTATTAGAATCGGCGAAACGTGTATTGTACCACACAAGAGATTCGAACTAATTCAAGCTGGCTATGGTAATATAGTACTGCTCAATGTGTTCCAAGTTAGCAGCGGAAAAAAAGAACGCTACAAATCATGATCCGTCTGCTCCCTGAAGCAGTATATCGTGACGCATAATGGGATTATTACAAGCAACTAAGAAATTATACTAAAGAAGCGATTATACGTGAAAAATGCCTATTTTAGCAGCAATGCGTTTAAGTAGTTTTTTACAAAATGTGTAAGTTAAGTAGTTTTTTACAGAGGTCCCAATCGGTGAGAATCGACAATAGACTCTGAAGTAATTCTATTCTAATTTCTGCTGTGCTCATGGCTCCGTTTTAGGTGTTTTTTCTTTTTCTATTTACACTTGTGCACCGTTTGTACCTTTTACACTTTGTACAGTTCACATTGATGCCGATGACACGCAAGTATGTTATTCGTTTCCTAAGAATTATCAAGATGCAGCTCTAAATGCTGTTCAGCATGATTTGGATATTATCGCTTGCGTCTACTTACAGCATTCACTATGCTAAATCTCTATCATCTATCTCGGTAATTGGTAGGCGCGTGAAGAGTGAGCACGCCTTTTTCGTTTTCAACTGCATATTGGCGGCGATTCTCTACCTGTAGTGAATGAAGCAAAAAACAAAAATTATGGGCAACACGTTTCGCTATAGGCAGCAAATACCAAAATATATTAGAACGACTTATTGTAATTGGAAGATTCTCTACCAGTACACATAGAATTTGCCCACAAATATGAAGTTCATGTATTTTCTCTTGTGTATTTTTCGTCCGCGATTGTAGGTCCGCGCATCGATGCTTGCGATCAGAAAAGAATGACATCACAAAATATATATATGAGTATTTCATACAGTTTTTGATAATACGTCGAATAATTTGTTATATTAATTAGCACCTACAAGATGGTCCTTGAAATAGTTGTCATATTCACGCTTTTTCAATATTATTAAACCTAATGCCCTGTACGTTTTTACACAATCTGATAAAGGAGCCATGGCAAGAAATATCGCTCTACAGCCCGGAATGGGTTTACATCATAAGAGTTGCGTTAGTCAAGCTACCCAGTGGTAGTGTAGTGCGACGTGCTTTAACTAAAATTAGATTATTGGCAATGGACGACGATTAAAACTCAGTTTCTATGTGTAATTATAATAGTAATAACCAAAATCGACGACCGCACGCCTTTAGTTCGTCCTCTGTTAGAAATGTGGTCCGTAATGGTCGTGAGAGAGATGGGAGACGGGCGATAACAAGACTGGACAATTTCGCGCCGCGGGGCCGCATAAAAGCGCGAGCCTATTGTCATTGGAAAATTGTAGCTTTACATGCATCACCACATAACGCAGAAGATAAGTACCACGTTCATTTGGTTTTAAAATTGTGGGATAATAATGTGGGATAAACTAAATCGTTTAGATCTACTCAATCGTTCCTTTTTATGCAAATTGCTTAGATTATTTATAAAGTAATAAGAAACATGATATAGTAGAAAATTATTTTTATTTTCAGTTTCTAAGATGTAGCGCGGAATATGTTCGTTTCTTGTTGCCTAAATAATAACGTATCTGATTATTTTTGACAAATATTGCAGTTTGCTTCTAGTCTTAAGTGTCAAACTCGTAACCATTTGTATAAACGAAAATATGATTTAAATAGTCTACATCGAATTGGAGTACGATAGTAGTGAAACACTTGTAGTGTACGAATTCTCTTGTCCTGATATTTGAATGAACTTAATATTTAAATACTATCCGGATATATGCTTTCCCGTAGTTAAATGTAGCAGTAACAACAATAACTACTCTTGCATTTCAGCCGATGTTATTGAAGTGAAAAATAGTTTACACCCTTGGAAGAACATCAGTAATAAATATTGAGCATTAGGAATGGTATGAAAAATCGTTGCTTTAAAATAAATCCAGAACTACGGTAATTGCATTTTCCAAACAAAAAATGCTATTTGGTCAATCATCAATAAAAGTAGACTGAATTACTCCGCAAATTACAAATTACCGGATATTTATCCCAATGCTTTAGCATTATGTATCGCTTTTAATAATAATTTTATTAATTTAGCAAAAAACATCGTCATCTCAAGCTATGGTAATACTCCAATCAATTTTGGCTTCATTAACAATAACGTAACCCAGAATTTCAGTTCAGCCGTTATTGAATCAGATGTATCCAATATCATACGCATCTTAGAGTGCTGGTTATAATGGAGTCTCTTTCCACCTTATTAAGAATTGTTCTAGGTCGTTGATGTAAGCGTTGACTTACTTGATTAATTTGCCTTTTAAAGGCATCTTCCTCTCACATCTCAAAATTACATGTACAAACCCGTCTTCAAAAAAGGCGAGTTTATTTAGAATACATTTTAATGTGTACGTACCTTGGATAAACTTTCTTTGCTTACAGTAAACTACAGTGAACACTCAGACAAACAAATAATCACTTAGAATTGTTGAGAAGAGAGAAGAAGAGAATTGTTACTTTATTGGCTTGTCTTCATTTGCCTCGACCCCTACAACATTAAATGAATATATCCTTGTTCGCTTCCTAAGGCAGGTTCGCACCTTTAGGCCTTGTAGTCCTAAAACTTGTTTGCACGTTTGCTGTCCTCTAAATTGTGTTTATATACAAACAATTTTTATGCCATAATTAATTGGATAGTCTATGCAATATTATATATTATATGAAAATCCTTAAATTATGATCAATAGAGAGAATCCGATATTTGTGTTCAAATATTCTTCAAGAGAGCTTCTAAACGCTAGTCCTAGAATATCAGATTGAAGGATAGTATGAAAAGAAAAGAATTGCATAGAAGAAGAGTATTGCAGGGCAAAGAGAAGTGATAAGATGAGGGAGGCGTATTAATGTGAAAGGAATAATCTTCACGTTAAAGAAACTCTAATATTCACAAACTAGGGTTGCTGTCATACTGAATCATATGAGAGAGGGGTGTACACTTCTTATTGACCCCTATTGATTACCAATTTTAATTTAATGTTAGTTTTCAGTCGAATTTGAATTGCGCGCTAGAAAATACAAGATACAACCAAAGATGAGTATACACCTGACACAGGCGCAATAATGACTTATAGTCGGTCGATTGTCCACAGTAATTGGCGGAAGCTATTATTATTATTATTATTATTAAGTAAATAATTAATAGAACAGGCAAACGATCTGTGGTGGTTTGAGGAAAAATGGAGTCTCCGCCAGAGACCGATTACCTGTTCAATTAATTATTTACTTCTTAACGTTGTACGGTCTTATCTTGATTTGCAATTCACAGGTTCCAAAACCGTAATACAGTCGAATAATCATATTTAGGTCTACGCGCAATTTTGTGGAAAATAACGCCGCCTTCATGTAACCCAATAATCTACCTCACGTTAGAAGGGGATTCTCGTCTGCGAAGCGTCACTCACTATTGCTTGAAACATGCGACACGCATTTTACTCATTTTTGCATATTTCGACGGCAAGTATCAGATTGTAACAGGGGCTCCAGTAAAAACATGTGGCGAACATCCTGGCTATTGTAAACGCTGAAAAGCAAACTAGACTAACGCAATATGATAAACAATCGTTTAGTAGACCAGAAATACATTTATAACATTTTAAGCAAATATTCCAGCAATTGGGAGCTGGTGGATTTTTAATTGCAGCCAGCATATTAGTATTATTAAGCAGAGGCAAAGATGCCTTTAGTCACTGCGACCTTAATAGATCTATTGTAACAAAATGCCCTTATATGTGCTAGAGAAGATGGAGGCTGTTAATGAGTCTGATATGAATGCTTTCGCCTGTTTTTGTCCAGGACCACTTTCCCAGTACGAGGTGTTTTGATCGTGTTCACATGCTTTATGTGGCTCTCTTGTAGGCCACAGAACGGGTTAGGACCAATAAAGGGCATGTTGACTGCTTCCCTAGCCAGCTTGTCAGCCTTTTCATTGCCTTCGATCCCTTGATGGCTTGGGACCCATCCCAGAGTAACCTGGTTTTTGTGTCCCAATTTCGTTAAATTGCGTATACATTCGTGAATCAGACCAGATTCATATGAGTAGGCTTTGATAGCCTTTAGAACTGCCTGACTGTCACTGAATATAGTTATGGTTGCGCCTCGTATCCCTACCTCGAGGTTCTTTGTGACGCACAAGTTCAAAGCAGAAACCTCCTTGAAATATGTTGGTGCGGAGTTCTGTAGACACTTTAAGGTGGTAGTTAGGACCGCTAATGTCTATACCTGTTCCAACACCTTCTATTCTGGAGCCGTCTGTATACCATGCCAGGATATCTCTTTTGCTTTGAGGCTGCCCGGATGCTCGTTTACGGCTTTCAATGATCACCTTACAAGGCTGATCAAAATTGTATTGCATAGAGATCTTGTCTCTTGCAATATGCATCCATTTATGTTGAGATCTTCAATGATTTTAAGATACAATTTAAGGCTCCCCAGGCTGCAATCCCTTCATTCTGCTTAGCGTGAGGGCACTAACCTGTTTCAGAATGTGGGGCCAGCGTATTACTATTATTCCTAATTTCACTCTTTCTCTTGCAGATGCGTCCTTACCACGATTTGCGGAACCTATACCAAATGTGACCGTCACCGTGGGGCGAGATGCTCTGTTAGCCTGTGTCGTGGACAATTTGAGAGGCTTTAAAGTAAGTTACGTATTTAAATGCTACTTAAAGGCAAATTTACGCTTATCATTTTGTATGTTCTTATTAATTTGGACCTGGTTACTTATTTCCTAAATAATAATAGATAACATATTTTTTGTTCCACAACCATTTACATATACACTTTCAGACAATTTAACCCTATCTTTCTCTAGGCATTTAAATGGTGATTAGCTTTAGCGTCTATTTTGAATGAAGAGCTTGTTCATTAAATATAAATATGACGTAGATACAACAGTAGATGAGGTGAGTTATCTTCGCCGGCTCGGAAGATTTTTGAAATCGGTTTATTTCTCCTGCTATAGGATCCGGTTGTGGGTATGGTTTAAAATTATATTAAAATCCACAGGATA